>CAOKZL010000462.1:1380000-1915433 GCA_948472985.1 Iguana delicatissima | reverse complement strand
GTTAGGGTAATACTGCACCTTTTCCTGAAGTCCTGGGTCCGGGAAGGCAGTGGAGAAGTGGGGCTCAGCATGGAGAGGGCTGAGGGGATCATCCAACGGACGAAGAAACAGTCTGCTGAGATGACTGGGAGTGATCCAAAGAACCACTCAAAAACTGGGACTATTTGTAGAGGGAAAAGTACCTGGAGGACTAATCCTTTCCCGGGGAGAACAATGGGTGTTGGAGCGATAATGAAGCTCCACCATGGCAATTTCCGTTGTGTGATGGGATTGCAAGGTGTTGCCAAAGTCTCAGGATCTTTGGCTGTGTTTTGTGGTGTGACTTCTGGTCCCCGCCTGATGGAATATTTGCTCAACTTGGGGCAGACACGCTAATCCCCTCAAGTCGGCTTCCTGGGGCTGTGAACCCTTTGTTTATTGTGGGTTTACACATCTTGAAGTCTCCTGGAGTACGTGACTGAGGATTTTACTGGCCTGACCTGGTTTTTGATCTTTGTCCATTGCTGCCTGCGTGCGCATCCAGTGACCTCTCAGGCACATTGAATCATACTTTAATATCAAAATTGTAGACCCCGGGATAGGGTTTTTCCAGTGGACTAACAACGGGAGGCTCTTCTCTTTGTCTTGCAACCTTCTCAGGTTTATTTGGTGGGAAAACCAGAGAGGGCCTTCATGGTGGAAGCTCTCAGACTTTGGAGCATCCTCTCTAGATTGGCCAGGATGGCCCCGTCCTTGCTCTCCCTCTGCTGGCATGTTGAAACATCTTTATGTGACCAGGCTTTTAGAAAATAGTTGGGATGGAATTTTAATGCTGTGTGGTACTGTTTTTATGGTGTGTATATATTTTTAAAAATGAATTGTGTTGTTTTTAACTTCAGAGAGTGTTTGTTTTGAAAATAACTTTTATATTTATGCTTCTATTGATTTTTTGTATAGTTCATAATCATATTGTTTTTAAACATGTTGTTAGCTGCCTTGAGTCTCATTATTGCAAGATACTGAGATATGAATGGATAAGAGGAGAAGGCGACAGCTGGTGGATGAACTTCCTGTTGTAACAAAAGGTTTCTGCTAGGGCTGTGATGGCCCACTGGGGATAAATATGGAAAAAAGACCTCAAGACCCTAGAGGACACTAAGGGGCAAAAGAAGGAGAAGGAGAAGGAGAAGGAGCAGCAGCAGCAGCAATTTTAATGGCTGTCCAAGTTCCTGTTACCACCGAGTACTGGCCTGGCCTTTGGTGAACCAAAGATATCATTTTGATATCATAATTCGGCCCTACTCTGCCACCAGCCAAGTGTTTGTGAGGCCCGCTGAACAAGTGCAAAGCTAGGCATGGCTACTGCTTGCTGCTCTCACCAAAACAAGCCAGATATTGCCAGTTCTGCTTTAGGGGACCTCCCTAAACAAACACCTTCACTACATATGCACGCTACCACAAAGAGACCCTCTGCCCTGAAACGACTCCCCGGTGAGCTAGGTACTCAACTGCCGAGCTAGCCGCATCAACATACCGGCTATACTATTGTCAATTCGGACTTTAACTTAATCATGCAAATTCTGACCTTTCGGAGGCTTTGTCTCCAACCCAAAACTCATTGTTTTCATCCCAAGACCCGACTAGCCTGCGGTTGTTCTTTCCCCTATAAAAATCGCCCGCTCTGAGAGCTCTTTGGAACTCTCGCTGGAACGTCTCTGGAACTCTTGCTGGATCGCCCGAACTTCACTCTGCCTTGCTGCCGCTCAGTTCAGCGGATTCCCCTCGGCTGCCACACCGGGTTTCTACTTCTTCAATCAGGCTTCTCCAGGACTACAGGACAGGTGGCGTATCACCCATTCCCCTCAAATTCTATTTCCCTTTTCTAGTTAGAAGTGTGTTTGTGCTTTTCTTTAATAACTGTTTAATAAATCTAATTGTTGTTTGCCTGCTCACTGACCTGACTCTGTATACATAGTGTAAAAGATCCTGCTGTGTTACCCTGCCTCTCGTTAGCCAAGAGAGTGCTCCAGCTAATTTCCCCATCTTTTCTTGGTTTGGTTTGTTGTTTGGGTGCCCCTCCCAGGACCCCCAGTTCACAGGGTAACATTCCCCTGAAGGTATAGCCACTGACAGTTTTGCATTCCTGAACTAACAGACAATACAATGGCTCAGGTAAACCCCAACTTAGTGACAATGCAAGTGCTTGTCTTGTTGCTTCGTCAAATGTGTACTGCCAAAATGGGTAACTCTTGGAAACGGAACTTTTCCTGTTTTCACCAAGGTTATCTGAAAGATATGGTCATTTAAGTGCTTAAAAAAAAAGGACTGGTATTCTGTTGGGAATTTATGACATCATAAACCAATTTACAGTTACGCAGCTCATTGCACAATGGTTGTATTCCCAGGAGAGGAGTGCTGTTGCAGTTGCATCATCAGGATCATGTACCACAGCATAGAACTTAGAAGGACAATCTATCCTTGCACAATGACAGTGCAAGGTGGGGGGCAGCAACAGCTCTCAACAGATCCACAAGGCATGGGTAATACAAAAAAGAGGGCAGTATAATGTTATGATTGCCTGTGCCCAGACAGGGGGAGAAAAAGTCCCTATCTTTCCTGTTGGCCCATTATATTGCACAAGATTTTTTGAGTGATGCCTCCTTGCTCATTGTCATTATCCTCTCACATGGCTGCATATCATGTCCGTGAGATAGCTCCAATGTTGTAAGGTTGCGTATCATAGCCTGTGATACAGGAGCCTACTTAGCAGGTCCAGTTTCTTTCCCATTTTTCCAACACTACGTTATCAATTTTCAAAGTGGCACACATGCAACAGAGTCTGGAAAAGTAACTGTTTAGGATGATGAGTCCCAGAATCCCCATGCCAGCATGATAACTGAAAAAGAAAACCTGAATGTTGGTGTGGAAATGTTATGCGAAAATCAAAGCGCTGAAAAATATTTATATTTGCAAAGCTGTTCTCCCATACCACCCATGTTAATGTCTTCTCACAGTCTTCAGCAAGATGCCTGTGAATTAGGGTTGTTAGACTGAAAACTGGAGACAGCTCCTGTACCTTTAATTGTTATATAGAAGACAGCACTTCAGCAAGTGTTGCTTGTTATAACCTTCCAGACAACCATTAAAGGTACAGAAGCCATCTCCAGTTTTCACTCTGACAACCCTGCTTCACCCACCTGTGAATTAACTTACAGTCAGCCCTCCATATTTGCAGGTTTTACTTTTGCGAATTTGATTATTCACGGATTATTTGCCGTCACCTCTGCTGCCTCCCTGTGCCATTTTTAATAGCAGTCTCATGAGACTGAGAAACTGAGAATGAGGATTGTAAGTCTCCATTAAAAATGGTGTGGGGCAGCAGTGGAGGTGGCAGTAAGCCCCACCAGCCCCCCATTTCTGCCTTGTGAAGGAACCCTGATGCCTCAAAGGAATCCGTGGTGGACTGAATAGGGTGATCATATTTTTTTTGTGTCAAATATGGGTTGGGAGAGCCTAGAGTTATTCAAAGTTTTCCCACATTCACGGGAGTCCTGTGCCTCTAAACCTAGCGAATGTGGAGGGATGATTGTACATGGAAATAGCTCTGTCTTTTCCACTAGATGTGAAATGGTGTGGAAGTGTTGTTGTTGTTGTCAAGTCATTTCTGACTTATGGTGACCCCAAGGTGTTCTGGGGCTGAAAGTGTGTGACATGCCCAAGGTCAGTCAGTTGTTTTCCATGGGCAAACAGGGAATTGAATCCTGGTCTCAGGGTCATAGTCCAATGCACAAAACACTATAGAGGAAAGTAAATTTTTTATTCTCCAGACTATTTCCTCCAATGAGCTCAAGAAAGAATACCTATTTCTTTTCCTCACTGTTTTTATCCTCCCAGCAGCCCTGTCAAATAGATCAGTTTGTGAGGAGATTGATTGGCCAAAGGTCATTCAGTAAGCTAGAAGCTCACTCAGGATAAGTATCCAGGAGCACATTCACACTACACACATGTAGTGCAATATTCCACTTTGGCTGCCATGACAATATCCTATGGAATCCTGAGCTCTGTAGTTTGGTGAAGCACTAGAAGTCACTGGCTGAGAATTCTAAATCCTGTTGTTGTATGTCTTCAAGTTGTTTTCAGCTTATGGTGACCCTAAGGCAAACATATCATGGTTTTTTTCTGGGGCTGAGAGTGTGTGACACACCCAAGGTCACCCAGTGGGTCTCCAGGGCCAAGTGGGGAAAGTGAACCTTGGCCTCCAGTGTCATAGTTCAACACTCAAACCACTACACCTTGTTGGCTCTTGACCACTACATCACACTGGCTCTCAAAGTGGGATATAATGCTGTAATTATGTTTTTGTAGAATGGGCCCCAGATCTCCCCAGTCTACGTGGAACAATCTGACCAGTACACTAATGAACTTTGGCCACTTAAACTGCTCTTAAAAGTACATCCAACAGAAAGCTTGGAAATTTTACTTTTGGATGTCAACTTCCAGCATCCCCAACAAGCACTGAGGATGCTAGGAGTTGCATTTCTCAAAATAATGTTTGCAAACTCTGAAACCATACATTTCAGATAATAGACCAGTTTTCAAATATCTTATTAAGGGGAAAGTGCAAAGGTGTTTATTATTATTATTTTATACTTTATCAATTGCCTCCCTCTTATCTAGGAAAAATCTTTTGCTAAACATTAAAAACCCATTCCCCCCCCTCCTGTTGTCTTTTCCTCCTTTGCACTGTAAAATATCCATTACTGGTATAAGCTGCAGTTTATTCCCATTTAGCCAGAGTCAGTCTCACTGAACTCAGCTGGGCTTACCTCTGTAGAGATTATAGGATTCTATTCTTAGGGGTTTTGTTTTCTTTTGTTTTGTAAGCTTCTTGGGAGCAGGCACCTATATATCAGTGTGTGTGTGTGTATGTGTTATCAGTGAAATTCAGTACATCTCAACTCACAGGTTACTGAGATTAGTATATAAGGTCTGGCATTAAACAGGGAGAGGTTGGTTTCACAGCCTAAGTTGATCAAACTGGTAGGACCTGCTGAAGACTGTACCTGCAAAACTTGTGTGTGTTCAGGGATTATGAGTACTGATTTTGATTTGTCAAACCCACATGAGTAATTCTTCTCACTAATTGGAATACATCTAATCACAGTACATCTGCATGGCAGATCTACTCAACTTGCTCTTGAATGTGTGATAAAATATGCAGGAACAGTGCTGTCTGAATGAAAAAGGGATTTGTTGACTATGCACCGCATGAGAAAGGACACGGTGTTGCTTCTCATGCTCACTGCAGCTGCCTCTGGTAACTGCACTTTGGTTCCCTTGGCCCACAGAAAGGGGAAGTCAATACCATGAAACAGGTATGTTTCCCCATTCTGACTGCCTCTAGCAACAAAGTGATCCCTAGCATGCTGGCTTGAGGATTATGTGCTTTAAAGCCCAAAAGAATAACTTTTTTTCTGAACTCTGCTTGGATCACACAAACCCCTGAACAAAATTTAAAGCAAGAGTGAGCAAAGTACGGCCCACAGACTTCAACAGGCTCCCAGAATGGTTTTGCAGCCTCTGGAAGACATTTCCTTTTTATGGAAAAAAAAAAAAAGCCCCCAAATAGCCTCCAGAGGGCATGGTGGGATTTGGGGCATGTTTTGTTTGCTCATGGCCCAGGAGATGCCTTTAAAGAAGAAGTAAGAAGAAAAAGAGTGTACGGGAAGTGAGTTCCTAGTCACTTCCTGTTATAAGAAGGGCATGGCCTGCACATAGAATTTGGGGGAGGAAATGGGGCAAAATTGCCCCTATGCCTGCTACAGGGCATTTGGTAGCTATAATGATTTGGTGGGAGGGATGAGACAGGTTGTGAACCTCCAGGGCCTTCTGGTGTGTGTGTGTGGGGGTGCTAATGTGCTTCCCCAACAGTCTCTGCCAGTTGCCCATCTCTGTTTTGATGCACTCTTTCAGGCATGGGCAACTGCAGCAGGTCAAGAGGGCAAACTTTTTGCCTTTGAAAACTGAAGGAGTGGGGCACAGAGATTGCAAAAAAAGCCAAAACAAAACTAAAAAAACCAAAAACAAATTGGAAGGGACTACTAGTCCCCTTCTGGTTTTGCAAATTGAACATTTTGTGTGTGCAGGGTCGTGGTGTTAAACAATGTGCAGGGGACCTATTTAAGCTGCTTTGGGGGCTTCCTGGAGAAGTCTTCACCTTTTATTTTAGCCTGGAAAAAAAAAGGAGTAGAAGAGAGTCTGAGAGCCCATGTCATGTAGTGGTTTGCGTGTTGAACTACGACCTGGAAAACCAGGGTTTGATTACCCACCCAGCCATAAAAATCCATTAGGTGACCTGGGGTGTGTCACACACTCTCAGCCCCAGAAAACCCTGTGATAGGGTTGCCTTAGGGTCACCATAAATCGGAAACTACTTGAAGGAACACAACAACAACAAGAGAGTCTGGAGGGAGTGGGGGCTGTACGTGTGCTCTAAGCCTCATTTTGTCCATCCCTGTTTGAGATTGTTTCTAAAGGGATAAATTGGGTCATGTTTGTTCAGCAGGCATAACGTATGACAGCATGGCCCCTCCATTTTCAGGGTACAGAGGTTAGTGCTCTTGCTAACGTAGTCAAAATAGTACTGTTACCACTGTGTACTGGCCTGGTCTTTGGTGAACCAAAGATATCATTTTGATATCATAATTCGGCCCTGCTCTGCCACCAGCCAAGTGTTTGTGAGGCCACCGAACAAGTGCGAAGCTAGGCATGGCTACTATTTGTTGCTCACACCAAACCAAGCCACGATTGCCAGATCTGCTTTAGGGGACCTCCCGAAACAAACACCCTCATTACCAATGTGCGATAAACAAAGAGACCCTCTGCCCTGAGAGGGCACCCTGGCGAGCTACCAGCCATACTATTGTCAATTCGGAACATAATTCAATCATGTAAATTCTGACCTTTTGGAGGCATTGTCTCCAACCCAAAACTTATTGTTTTCACCCAAGACCAGACTAGCATATGGTTGTTCTTTCTCTGATAAAAACCCCCAGTTCTGAGTGCTCCTCGGATTGCTCAACGGACTTGCGTTCAGACTGCTCTTCTGCCTTGCTGGCACCTTGTTCTGCGAGCTCCCCTCGGCTGCCATGCCGAGTCCTTCTACCCTCCATTGGCTTCCCCAGGACTGCAGGATTGGTGACGTATCACCCATTCCCCAAAACTCTATTTTCCTATTCTAGTTAGGAGTGTGTACGTGTTTTCTTTAATAATTGTTTAATAAATCTGAATTGCTATTTTGAACTGTTTGCCTACTCACTGACCTGACACTGTAGACATAGGGTAAAAGATCCCGCTAAGTTACCCTGCCTCTTGTTAGTCAAGAGGGTGCTCCTGCTAATTTTCCCATCTTTGCTTGGTTTGGTTTGTTGCTTGGGTGCCCCTCTCGGGACCCCCAATTCACAGGGTAACAGTACCATCCACACATAAGAGGCAGGTATTAATGGGTTGATTACCAGAAACAGAAACAAATGTGGATTTTTAATTTTTGGGGGGGGACCTAAAAATGGGGAACATTCCTGCCCCCTTTAAAAAAAATCAGGTGGGCACAAAATGATGGACATTCAATTGAATTGGATACATGGGTGAGGGCATGGAAGACAGATATAAAATTTACATCAAGCTTAAATTTAAGAGAAAACTTTTATAAGATGTGACATAGATGGTATATGACACCAGAAAGACTGCAAAAAAATAACTAAAAATGGAAATGCAAGATGTTGGAAATGTGATGAAAAGGTAGGGACATTTTATCATATGTGGTGGTCTTGTAAGATAGCAAGGAAATTCTGGAAGGAAATACATGATGATATTCAAATAATTTATAATGTAAATTTTGACATGAAGCCAGAATTTTATCTGTTAAATATACTTGGGCAACAAAGAGAAATAAGATGTCATCAGAAGACACTGTTATATCTGATAACTGCTGCAAGGCTGACATATGTGCAATATTGGAAAAAAAGGAAATATGTTGATATAGAAGAATGGAAATTAAAAATCCTGGATATGGTAGAGACAGAAAAGTTAACATTTTCTTTGAGAAATAAACCTATCCAGAACTTTGAAAGAGAATGGAGAGACGTTTTGGATTGGATAAAGACATAAAACAAGAAAAGAAATAAGAATAAAGCAAGATTGTAAGTAATGCAATGTAATAATGTAGCAAGGTAAAATGATAATGTAACAATGTAGCAAGGTAGTAAGGTAACAAAGCAATTGTCTAACAATGTAAGATGTAACAAATCCCTTGAGTAAGCAACAATTATGTATGAATGGAATGGAACATGCAGATTCAACTGGAAAACAAGCTTGGAAGTGGGGAGGGTTTTTTTTATTTTTTAGTTAAAATCTTTAATAAAAAATATTTTAAAGAATTAAAAAATCATGAATAGTACTGACAAACTGTTCAGGGGAGATGGAAAAATGGAAGGGCGATTAAAGTGGTGGGGCTGTTCCTTTGTCAACTACAACTCCCAGAATTCCCCAGCCAGTATGGCCACTGAACTGCACCCCACACAGCAGATGCTGTTGGAGTATAGCTGCATTACATTATTTTAGCACTTTAGTTGTCATGGCTGAGAAGCATAGTTTGCTGAAATACTGAACATTTTCTTCTAGAGAGTGCTAATGCAGTTCTCTGAACTATAACATCAGAGATCTTCTAAAAAGAAGTTCTGAATATCTCACCAAACTATGAGTCTCAAGATTCTATAGGACAGAACTATGAAAGTTAAAGAGGAATCAGATTTCTATAACTATTATGTAGATGCACTCACTTTCAATGAAGAGCTTGTGCTTGTTTACAGAAGAGGTCATGTTCAATTCCTGGTATTGCAATGTTTTTTTTAAAGTTAGGTAGTACAGGAGTGGGTAATTTTTGACAATGTTGGACGTACCCCCGCTTCATCCCTCACCATTGGATTACTGAGGATTGCAGTCTTGCAACATCTAGAGACCCATAGCTTGCATGTACCTGAGACAGCAGGTGATGTGGAGGAAAAAATATTGGCTGTAATTCTATATTGTGGTCTGTGTAGCTTAACTTTAAATGTGCTTAGCTACAAAGCAGAGCAACTATAGAACCCTCCTAGTCAACTGAGAAGATGCATATCAGAGAACCAGTGAGAGTATTCAGATATGCATTGGGTTCTATCAATGTGCACTGGCAGTCCCTAGCCATTGTACAGATGCACATCAGGAGTACCAGACATTTCAGATGTGCATTGGAATCGATGAGCAATGCTCACTTCACTGGCTTCCTCACCTAGCTTCCTCACAGCAGTCCCTTGCTGAATACAGATGTTGCAAAACTACTGTTTCCCACAGACTTGTCCCCTTATGTTGATCTAAGGCCATTTCTACACTACACTGTTATAGTGCTATTATTCCACTTTCAACGTCCTATGGAATCCTGGGGTTTGCAGTTTAGGGAGGGGCATTTAGAATTCTCAGCCAGAGAGCTCTTTGGCCTCAGTAAACTGCAAACCCCAGAATTCCACGGCATGTTGAAAGCGGAATGATATCACTATAAAAGTATAGTGAAGAAATGGCCTAAGTCTCATACTGGATTCCAGCTGTGCTCTGAAATCCTGAAGAGAGGTTGTTAGTCAAAGATTCTGGGCTAGATCGACAAAACAACAACAACAATGTAAACCAGCTTGAGTGGCCTGTGTTCTAAAAGAGGAAACTATTTTATATGTTTTAATTCAAAAACTTCTGTTTACTTTAACTATGTGATTCCCCCCACCTGCTCTTAAAATAGGCTTTCTTACTTTCCTTGCTTATTCACCAAGTGAGTTATAAAAAAATGCTGTTGGCAAAAGTGCCCCGAACAAAGCAAAACAAAAAGCAGAGCTTCCTCTCTACTTGTTTTCAAGTCTTCATAAAAAGAAAGTGCTTACAAACTGCAATTTCCTCCCTGATATATCATGGCCTTGCAAGAACTAGCCAAACATTCTTCTGCGGGAAGTTTTTCAAAGGCAGGCCACGCTGCAGCGAATGTGTTTTAATAATAACAATCAAAGAACTCCCTCCATGCCTAAGCAGCTGGTTTATCAAGTTAGGAACAACATGGTGTCAGCAAATTTGGATGCAACCACAACTGAACAGTTAATTGAGTGTTTAGGAGCAGAATACTGTTGCAGATTCCACGTCTTTCCCCCTATTCTATGCTTTTTTAAAAATAGTTGTGATGGGCCCACAGGAAATGTCTGTCATGGATCTGAGCGGAAGCAGTATTCAGGCTTTCATGTGGTCAAAAGCAGCCATCTGATATTATGATTCAGATGCTGTTCCTTGCGTGGTGCTGCCAGATCCAAAAATTTACTTGCTCAAGGAAGGGAAAGGGTGCAAGGGAGGGAGCAATGTCAGTATCTTACCAGATCTTGAAAGCAAGTACTTGAAATAGCAAGTTGCTTATTTCCTTTTTGCAATAAATAAGGTGTAAATAAAACTAACTAACTAACTAACTAACTAACTAACTGTAACTGATTATTTTTTAATAAACTATCCAAGGTATGGGTATTACAGAATATGTTTATTAAAAATAACAAATTTATTGCTGAAAACACTTTAGGACTGGCCATGTGTTAGACAGAGTGAAGGAGACAACTTGGACAGCAGATGTGGGGTGTTGTAAAAGGGTTTCAGATAGCTAAGTGTTTGAAAGATTATCCTTGTATTTGAACTGCCAGAACGAGGAAGTTAGGAGATTTTCTCTTTCTCAGGTACCAAAATAACTTCTAGGTCACATACTTACTTCTGGAATTATGTGTTTTCTTCTTAAATTTTGTTGTTAGAATAGATTCTGTAATTTCTGCTGTTTTAATCTTTTTATTTGTTCTCACAACAATATTATAAATATGTTTTTACTGTTGTTAAGGATGTTTTAATAATCATGATACTTAGTTTCTTTTTAACTTTTGAAAGAAAATGTTTTCAGCATTATCTTTTTAGATTATTGTAAGCTGCCTTAGATCCCATTTGGGAGAGAGACAGGATATAATTCCAATAAATAAATTTTGTAACTTCCTGAAGTAGTCCATGATTTGTAACAATTACTTTTTGGAGCTCCCAGAATTTGCCAGCCAGCATAGCTACAGGTATTGTGAGAGCTGCATTTCAGAAGGTATACTGTCTACTCCACAGGCCTTAGACCTGGTTGTTTGTTGTTGCACATCTTCAAGTTGTTTCTGGTTTATGGAGAACCTAAGGTGACTATCATGGGGTTTTCTTCACAAGATTTGTTCAGAGGAGGTTTGCCTTTGCCTTCTTCTGAGGCTGAGAGTGTGTGACCTGCCCAAGGTCACCCAGTGGGTTTCCATGGCTGAGTGGGGATTCGAAGCCTGGTCTTGCAGAGTCCTAATCCAACACTCAAACCACTACACTATAGGAAAAGCCATTCTACTTAAACATTACTTCCTAGTAAGACCAATTTGACTGTGGAATACACTGACTCAATGTGTTGTAGTGGAGCGTTCTTCTTTGGAGTTCTTTAAACAGAGGCTGGATGGCAATCCGTCAGGAATGCATTGACTGCATATTCCTCCATGACAGGGGTTTGGAGTCAATGGCCCTTGTGCTCTCTTACAGCTTTATGATTCTATTATTCTACACCATGTTGGCTTTCCTTGGGACTGTTACTGGAGTAGTAAGGGCTCAGTGGGGCTGCAGCCTTGTCTGCCAGAATTGCAACTCTGAAAATCCCCAGGTAGAATGTCCAGAGCTGTTGACCTTGGCAGGGTAGTAGCTCAACAGCCCTATCCCCCAAGAAGGCTTACCTCACAATGACATTGTAAAAGACTGGAAACCAAGTGGTATTTCATAGCAGTGCTGGTGGTTGCTCTATTGGCATGTTTCCTACTTCATTCAACTGCTACAACAGAAGGGAAATGAATCATACCAGCAGGTGATGGTGGCTGCTGCCACTAGGGGTCTTGAATGGCAGGTGTAGGGCCCATGTGGCCGAAACATATCAGAATGTGATAAAATGGATATAACCAAGGCAACAAGAGGCAAAAGTTACTAATGAGGAAGTATGCACAAAATTACTATTTTAAGCAGATATTTCCTATAATTTATTTACTGAGTTCAGGAAAGGCAAGATCCTGCCCTTCCTCTCCTCTCTGCTGAGTCCTGCATTTTGCACTTTGAACTCAGTTTGCAACAACTAGAGTAAGCTGAGAATGAAGGAGGAAAGTGGAAGGAGGAGAAAACTGGGAAATTTTAAAGGCACTGGGAAAATGGGATAGCAAAGGATTAACCAGGACAATCCCTGCCAAATCAAGACAGTTGGAAAGTATATACAGACACATACATTGGAAGCGAGCTACTTAGCAACTAGGACTATGAATCGTGGTTCTGTGGTTGCATTTAGGATGGCCAGGTACTTGTTCAACAGAAGATAACTCCTCTCTTTGAAAATATCCTCTGTTGGAAAGTTTGCTGAGCTGAACTCCAGTTGAAAACTCAGGAGCCATCAGAAATGAGACAAGGGACTTTGAAGATACTCACCTCCATTTAATACCTGAATGACACTCTAAACAAGGTGGCATAGATTTCTGTTTAAATCATTGCAAATGTTTCTAAATTTGCATCCTGTGGTGGTTGTGTGCCTTCAAGTCGTTTCCGACTTATGGCGACCCTAAAACAAACCTATCATGGGGTTTTCTGGCAGCTAGAGTATGTGATGTACCCAGGATCACCCAGTGGGTTTCCATGGTGAGCAGGGAATCAAACCCTAGTCTCCTGGGCCATAGTCCAATGCTCAAACTATAAATTAGCATTTGTAAAGGTTAGGTAAAACAGTACCCTATGTTGTCGTCTCCTCTTTTTTTTTAATGTTATTGATGCATTCCTCTTCCTCCTCCTCTTTTGGTTATGAATAATGGGCAACTATAGTTGCTTTCACATCATACAATTATGTCAGAGTTTGTTAAAGAGTATCAGTAGGACAGAGCAACCTAGATTTCAGTGTGTCAGAGTAGGAGATTAACACTGTCAGCAGGAAGAAAGGGGCTAGGATCCACCTGCTGATGAAGAGACCAAATTTAATATTTAAAAAGACCAACATGATTTGACCTGTTTATAAATTAATTGGCCTGCTTCAGGGACAGGAATCCAATCTACAACAGAAATTTTGGGAGTTGCTTTTGCGCTCTTTAGGGACTGGACTGTCATGCAATAAAGAGCAAAAGCTGCTGTTTACCACAGCACTGAAAATCCAACAGGCATCTTCTCCCAGTTCCATTTGTCATCGTTCCCCATTAATTGTCTACTTCTTTATTCAATTCATGTGCCCAAAGACCTTCTGGATTCATAAAATAGAGTAATTCAGTTTAAAAATCTTACCATTCAATAATGAAATCCATAAAAGCAATGGAACCTGTGAGGAAAAAAATGAAAGAGGAGAAGAAGAAGGCTGAAATGTCACATTTTAAGACACTCTACTGTAAAGAAATAATTACCTGTGTTTGTGGACCACCTGTGTTTGCACCAGAACTTTCTCTCTTTTGTTAGAGAACATCTCAACTTTTCTCTCTCTCCTTCTATTATTTTTTTAAAAGCAGCTAGATTTATTGCTGTTTTTTAATTACCCAGTTGGCAGTCCTACCTAACCAGAAATGAAACAGATAAGATAAACAAATAGGAAATAGGATTGGGGGTTGCTGGAGCAAGAGATCTGTGAAGAACTACAACCACTGTTTTCAGCTGGTGAGATATTACGCCCACTGGGAAATGAGATGGACAATGTGTCCTGGAGATATCCAACCTGTGTGAATTTTTCACACTGCTTCAGGATATTAATATTGTAATGTGTGAGGGATAGTTACTTTCCTGTTTGTTTGTTTGTTTGTTTGTTTGTTCTTTCTGCAAGTCAACTGCAGAAACAGCTTCCTCTGGTTCTTAATAGGTTGCAGAGAAGCCACTTAACCAATCTGCCCTCCTTCCAACCCCACTCTCAAATACCTGGCTTGGCAGAAGGATTCTAGTTTCAATAAGCTTTGGGTTAGGGCTCCCATATTTTATGTCTTTTCTTCTCTCTTACACACACACAGAGTGCTCATGCTGTGATTGTTCTTCCTCCCACCCCTTGCCACACACACATTTTTTATCTGATTAGAGTTGTGTTCCCACTTCTCAGGGCATTTTCCATATGGCTCTAATTTAGTGGATCAGATTAACTCAGAGAACGGCTACAAGACAAACGAACAGGTGCTGCAGTGTATGCTGAATAAGGTAACCAGCAGAATAAGGTAACTGGGAGAAAACAACATAGGCACCTGTCCCAAGTGCAACTTGGACAAAGGCAGGAAGTGAACAGAAAAGATGAGGAAATATATAGGCAACAGCTTAAATAAATCAAGGGCCTTTCTGTAATATATGATATAGTGCTATTATTCCACTTTCGACATCCTGTGGAGTTCTGGGGTTTGTAGTTTACTGAGGCCAAAGAGCTCTCTGGCTGAGAATTCTACATGCCCTTCCCTAAAGTGCAAAGCCCAGGATTCCATAGGATGTTGAAAGTGGAATAATAGCACTATAACAGTATAATGTGGAAAAGCCCTAAGTGTTTCAATGTGTTAAGCTCAGCATGGGACAACTGGATGTGCTGTCAAGATGATAACCAAAAAAGCAGGTAGCACCTTGTTTGGAGGCTTAAGGGGGCAGCAAATGAGGTAGGTTAGTATCATCACAACCTTTGATTGGTTGGCTACTTTTGGTGATGGAGGAGAAAAGAAGGGTTGTGGATAGCTGTTGTTGGTTTCATTATACAGTAAGACCTAACAAGATTGTTGCTCAGTATCTCTTGACCAAGAGCAGTGGGAATTTGAACTTTGAGCAGAACAGTATTAGAAAGGTTTACAATCATTACTACCTTGTCTCAAGATTTACAAATTATAGGGATCAGAGCACGGCTAACCACTGTTGCATAAATTAATTTATTTTAGAAACCTAACTGAGAGGGAGATGAAATCTTCCAGTGGATTGTATTAATGTAGGAAAGGCAGAAGCAGAGCAGATGAAGGATTTAAGAGCCAGCAATAAAGAGCCAATTTATTTTATTGATTTATTAATCAGTCCATGTATTAATAAACAAACACTGAACAGATCTTACAGCTGTGCACACATGGTAACTGTTTGGGCAGTTGGAGACCCTCACCTTTTGAGGAGTTTCCAAAAATTCTTTCTTTATAGCAATTGTATGCCCATCAACAGCAAGAATGATTTCCAGAATGACTTATGTATCAGTGAAACAGGAGAGGAGACAAAAAAGATGAGATAGTCCCTGCCCTTATGGTTTGTGTTTGTTATTGTTTGCTGTCAACTTCAACTTATGGTGACTTTATGAATGAGAAACCTCCAAGAGCCCTACTCAATCAGTGCTCTCTTCAGGTCTTGCAAACTCAGAGCTGTGGTTTCCTTGATTAAATCAATCCACCTGTAGTACAACCTCTCCTTTTTCCTGCTGCCTTCCACTTTACCAAACGCTATTTCTTTTTCCAACAGGAGACATGGCCTCAAGCTTACAATCTACCATTTAGAAAGAAAATGACACAAAAGGAAACAAGGGTGGGGAGGGAAAAGGAAAACAAGAAAACTCAGTTTTCATATCTATAGTGAAGTTCTTCAGACTTGTAAAATAGCTGCTGGGTAGAGGGTAACCCTGATGGAAATGAAATCTCAGGAGGGCTGATGATGACCCAGCTGTTTTTCTCTGCCTTTTCTACAGCCTGGTATAGAGTTTGAAATTATGTGGGGGGCAGCCCCTTTTCTGGCCCTTGCCCCTAGACCCCCATTTCTGTTGCCAGTTTTTCAAAATAACAAAATAAGGGACAGTCAAAATGCATGATGTGCAGGGCTGACAATCAGGAAGTAGCTAGTAACAAGTTTGTGTTGTTGTCATGTGCCTCATTTGTAGTTCACCTAAGACTACCCCTTAGGTGAATTTACCACTGAGTTTTCTGGGGATGAGAGTGTGACACATCCAAGGGCTGAGCAGGAAATCAAAACCTGCTCTCCAGGGTCATAGTCCAGTGCTCAAACCACTACACCATGCTGGTTGTGCTCTACCTAAAAACCAAATGAAAATATCATTTGTTTCAGTTTCAGTTAATGTGGCCATGTAGTTCTCTGTATGTCATGTCGAGGAGGAAGCGGACTTATTTTCCACTGCTCCAGAAACTAGGACAAGGAGCAATGGATTCAAGCTGCAGGGAAGGAGATTCTACTTGAACCTCAGGAAGAATTTTCTGATGGTCAGAGCTGTCTGGCAGTGGAATATGCTGCCTCAGAGTGTGGTGGAGTCTCCTTCTTTGAAGGCTTTTAAGCAGAGGCTGGATGGCCATCTTTTGGGAATCTTTTGATGTGGGTTCCTGTGGTCTCTTCCAACTCTGTGATTCTATGCTTCTATGAGTAATAAATTATGAATTACATAAATTACATTAATAAATTACAGAGACATACATATTCCTGCCTCAGGGTCCCCACCCAAAAATGCAGGGTTTTTGTGTGTGTGTGTGTGTGTGTTGTTCAGTCAATATTAAAGAACAAACCTTCCAATTCTCAAATGGGGGACATAATTTATTAATAAGGGACACCTGTCAGTCCTATAAGGGACACACATTCCAGCCCTCAAATAAGAGACATTCATATAATCTCTCTAATCACTGGGCTTTTTAAAAAACAAAAAGGCACAGAAAAGAAAATACCATTTGTGGTAGACAATAGCCTCTAGGGCAGTGGTTCTCAACCTGTGGGTCCCCAGATGTTTTTGGACTTCAGCTCCCAGAAGCCCTGAGCATTGACCATAGTGGCTGGGGCTTTTGGGAGCTGAAGTCCACAAACATCTGGGACCCACAGGTTGAGAACCACTGCTCTAGGGGGAATCAATTTTGCTGCTAGATGATGTTTCAAGCCCCATCCAGCCAAAGATTAAGAAGTGTTGAAAACAGGCTTCTGATAGTCCATGCATGCCTCCCCTGGCCTAGTGTAATGGCATATTCTCTGACTGTCTGAATTTGGCATGGACAATCTCACTTAATCCTTTGCATTCTGACTTTTTCAGCTGCTTTGAAAATGTTCCAGTTTCTCCTTCCGCTTCCCCCCCCATCCTCATCTGGCTTCAACTGCTGCATGCTGAGTTCAAAACACAAAAGCAGCTTGCTTAGCAGATGGGACAGAAAAGGAGGGAGCAGAATCTTGCTCTTCCGAAGAGGTTCAGGCAAAAGCAAACTGGTGCTAAAAGATTCCTTTGTGTAGCTCCCTTGCAAAGCTCTTTCATACACAATTCTGGGATTTGTAGTTTTACATGGTGTCACAGCCTTCTCTGCCAAAATGTGCTAGTGCATCATCAAACTACAAACCCAGGATGCCAGAAGGAGCTATGCAAAGAAAAGCCAGTTTTGACCTGGATTATCTCTGTATTGTAGTATGTGGCCCTGTTTACACATTAATCTACATTTTTCTGCCTGTATAGAAAGGGCCTTCATGTCATTTTCAAGAGTGTGTCTTGCCCAAGATTATCCTTCTTTCACTTGCTTTTTAAACCCTTTTTTTAAAAAGGATTCAAAAGATTAGAGATTCGTGGATTCCCAGACCCTTCCAGGTATTTGGATCCGGATCCGGATTTGGAAAATTCTGGATTCATCCCATCTCTAGTTTCATTGAATATTTAGAAAAACAACAGACAATACACAGTACAAATAAACATCTAAAATATTAGCATTGGTGTTCTTGAAGTATCACTGTTAAGCTTCTCCCGCTCTCTTTTTGTCTATTGCAGTAAGTGATATAACATACATGTGTTCCCAAGATATGATCTGAAGGAGAGCTGAGAAGAAACTCCTTACAAATAACTAAGGCATACGTTTATCACATTGCAATTGTAACTGAACAAGGAATAATTCTGTGCCTTTAGCAGTGTAACAGAATTTTTTTTATTACAAGCCGGCAGCTTAAAAGTACTTTTTTTTTAAAGTAACTATTGTAATTACTTTTAAATAATGGGGCAGCAAAGAACCAGTTTTTAAAAATGTATCTATAACAGTAATTTACTACTATTGAAAGATATAATTTAATTACCCATCAGAATAACCTTTCCTGTTCTGCTACTAGGTGCCGCAATCTCGCTTGAGCTATGAATTGCTGAGTCTGTTCAATGGCTGGCTGGGAATCTTAGTTTCACAGAGAACAGTCAGTGTGTGTGTATGTATAAACATGCTATTCCATAAAACTATTCCATTGGCATCCTGCTGTGAGATGAGCAACCTATTTTGGTTAAGAGGAATGGGTATCTGCCACAAGACAGAATCTTTGTAAATATTTTCAAACAGGTTTAAAGGAGAAGAGTATGTTGGCTCTCCTTTTTAAAAATGAAATATCTGGTTTAAACAAAAGCAAATGCATTTTCTTAAGAAAAGAAAACAGCACATTCTTACAGTTTAAAAGATTTGGCAAATTGGTTGACAATCTTCTGGCAACGTGACATCCACTTAGAATAGCTGTGAAAGCAAATGGCAACCCCATATGGTACAAGTAGATTCTCAAATATGGTGCATAGGCTGTTGCTCTATTTTACTAGTTCACATGAATAACATTACTGCACAAGAACCTTTTGGCCTTCCAGATATTCTGGACTATGATTTCCACAAGACCTTTTCATTGGCTGTGCTGACTAGGGCTTCTGGGAATTGAAGTCGCAAAAATCTGCAAGGCCTACTGTTTGCCACCCCTTTTCTGGGAAGATCAATCCTAGTTGAAATAGGATTCCTTCTCATATAGGCAAGTGCACATCCTTAGACATAAAGTGTGCATGCTCGGGGTGGTAGAATTTGTAGCACTCTACATTGCAGGTATTTTGGAAACCAATCAGAAGGCTTTTGAGAAAAGAAAAAACTCAGATGCGTTTGCATGTCTTTCTCCATTCTTAATTAGCATTTAATAGTTTTTCCTTTTACCTCTTAATCTCAGACACTTTGAAAGAAGCATTCAAAGGTAACAGGATGTGGAATCTTTTTTCCCCCTTCCTATGGAAGGCTGTTGATGATGAAGTTGTTGTTATCTGCTCTCAAATTAACTTTGACTTATGGCAACCGTATGGATGAGAAATATCCAGGTCACCTTGTTATCAACAGCCCAGCTCAGATCTTGGAAACTCAGGGCTATGGCTTCCTTGATTGAGTATACCCACCTGTAATGGGGTCTTCCTCTTTCCTCCTGCCTTCCACCTTACCAAACATTATTGTGTTTTCTGCCTCTCACTAGGTTGCGTCCACACTGCAGTTATAGCAGAACCTAATTGTAGCTAGTGAACAAAGGCAGATAAATACATAGGTCAGAGCTTTCCAAACTGTGTGTAATGACACATTAGTGTGTAGGTGTGTTGCATGAACATAACAGGTGGGGGGACTGCCTCTCCCACCACTGTGGTGGGCAAGGCCGAGGAAGACCCTGATGAGGGCGGCGGTGGCAGGCCAGGCTCAGGTGGAGGGGCTGCCTCAACTCACTGAATTACTGTGTCGTGAGATGATGCATGTCTAAAAAGTGTGTCACGAACATGAAAAGTTTGGAAAGCTCTGACATAGGTGAACCCAATACAGTACCTTGCCTCTCGCAGTCCCAGTTGTGATTAGCCTCTTTGTTTCTGTTCTTTCTTTAGATCCAGAGATAAAGAATATCCATGTATAATTTTACAGATAAAATAGAAGTGAGAATTTTGTGGCTTTTCAGCTGTTGCAACTCCCAGAACACCTGCCAATATACTGAATGGTGAGGAAACCTGTGAGTTGTAATTCAACACTCTTTGGAGAGCTGCCATCATTGGCATCCTAACAGTTCCCACCCCTGGCATGGAGCATTGTTGACTTTGTGGCCATAAACCTAGTGAGTTCATGAGAGAGATGATAACAGGGAGCCTTTTCACATTATACAATTACGGTGCTATAGTTCCACTTTAAATGCCATGGCTGAATCCTATAGAATCCTGGATTTAGTGAGACACTAGAAAGAGCCAGTGAGGTACTGTGGTTTGAGTGCCGGACTGAGACTCTGGGAGACCAGAGTTCAAATCGCTGTTCAGACATGGAAACTCACTTGGTGACCGTGGGCAAGCCACATATTTATATATAGAATTGTACAGATAATGGAAACTATGTGTTGCAATATAAATGTATCTTTCAAATAAAATACAATAATTTTAACAAAGAGAGAGAGAGTGATTGAGAGACAGAGAGGAAGCTAATGACAAACCGTTTCTGAACAAAAGTAACCAAGAAACCCCCATGTTTAGCTGGCTTGAGAGCTGCCTTAAGTTGGAAATGACTTGAAGACACACCACCGCCAATAGCAACAACTAGGAACTAGAGTTCTCTAACACAGAATTCTTAATACCCTTCCTTAAACCACAAATCCCAGAATTCCATAGCAAGCTGCCATGACAATTAAAGTGGAATCACAATGCTATAGTTGTGTAGTGTGAAGGTTCCCTAAGTTGTTGACTCACATTTGTACTTCTGTTTGTTTGCCATCATACCACATGGCTTTCATTTGACCAACTGACACATTAAAACACCCATATAAATATATAAGCTTAAATCCAATTGATAGTCCCAGCTTGAGTAGACACATTGATCATACCCTCCAACATTTTACAGATGAAAATTGGGACAGATGTGTCCAAGCAACATCAGAGCATGAACAAGATGGCAAAAGTTATTAATGGGGAAGAACGCACCAACTATGAGAGGCTACAGCAATTTGTTTTTGTCCCTGCCTACTGCAAAGGGCAAAACTCAGCCCGGCCCTTCCCTCCTCTCCTCCCTGCTGTGTTAATTGAATGCAAACTATTTTTGCATTTTGAACTCAGACCATTTCTGCACTAGACTGTTATAGTGTTATTATTCCACTTTCGACATCCTATGGAATCCTGGGGTTTGCAGAGAGGGGCCTCAAAGGTAACAAAATGTTTTCTGGAGGGGTCTAAGCCTAATAAATGCGAAATATTGTAATTATTCTTCTTAACTGACATAAATCAGGATTTGACCTCCCAAGCTTCTCTCTCTCTCTCTCCATTTGGAGTATCAGTGTTTAATCACCTTAAGTTTCACATATGTTAATGGAAGAGTTAAACATCTCTGTCATTCTGAAAACAACAAGACATAAAGTGTTTCAGTTGATTGGATTATATCCTCTACAAAAGTCTACCATCACACTTTGCTTTTTCCCCTCCCCTTCAAGATCAAATTGGGAAAAGACCAGAATACAGACCATCAAAGTAGGACAATTATTTGTGACCTTAATTTCCCTACTTTGATGAGCCAGTGTGGTCTAGTGGTTTGAGCACTGGACTAGGACCCTCAAGACCACAGTTAATTTCTTGCTTAGCCACTAGGTGACCTTAGGTGTGTCATACACTCTCAGCCCCAGAAAACCCTGTGATAGGCTCACTTTGAGGTTGCCTTAGGTTGGAAATGACTCAAAGACATTCAATAACAACAAATTATATGCCGTGTGGCCTAAATATTCTAAAAAGACCAGACCCTCTCTGATCTTGGAAGCTAACCAGGGTCAGCTCTGGTTAGTACTTGGATGGGAGGTCACCAATGAATACCATATGCTGTAGGCTATATTTCAGAGGAAGGAACTGGCAAAACCACCTCTGAGTATTCCTTGCCTAAGAAAACCCTATAAAATTCATGGGGTCACTCATAAGTTGACAAGTGACTTGAAGAACATACACACACATTATATACAAATTACATGCAATAGGATTTTGCTTCACAGCTGGTTCCAGATTATTTTTGTGAGGGGGGCTTCAGCAACATGCTTTTGGTGGGCTTCCCACTTCACCACTACTGTCCATTTTTATGTGTACATTCAACAAATAAAATACATGAAATAACAGCAATTTTTACATATTTACATTGACAAGTTAGCTATTATAGGTTTCTTCATCTCCTTCCTCCATTCCTCTTGGATTCAGTGATATTTATAGTTCTATCTTAACCATACTTCCAAAGAAAGTTCTAACTTATTGTTTATCCCTGATATATTTTTAATTGTATTCTAGAGCCAGGGTGGTCTAGTGGTTTGAGCGTTGAACTAGGAGTCCAGAAGACCAGGCTGGAAATCCCCACTCAGCCACGGAAACTCACTGGGTGACTGTGGGCAAGATATACCCTCTCAGGCTCAGAGAAAGACAGTGGTAAATCCCCTCAGAACAAATCTTGTCAAGAAAACCCTGTTACAGTTTTCTGAGGGGTGTGTATATGAAGTGTGCACACTAATTCTCACAAGACCTGACCTCTCAGTGCAATGAATGTAAGATCAACATAGAGTTTGGAGAGGTACAGTAGATCTGAGCAAAGTGGGGAAGTCTCAAAGTCCCCTCCCTAAGCTGCAAATCCCAGGATTACATGGGATGCTGAAAGTGGAATAATAGTGCTATAATAGTCTAGTGCGGAAGTGGCCATTGCCAACAGTGGTACCTTAGTGCCCAAGAGAGCACAGTGTAATGCTTTGAGCATTGGATTAAGATTTTTGGAAACCAGGATTGGATTCCTACTCACTTGTGGAAACCCACTGGGTAACTTTGGGCAAGTCACACATCCTTAGCCTTACAGGAAGGCAATGGCAACCCTCTCCTGAATAAATCTTGCCACGGAAAACCTGTGATATGTTGAAGCCGGGATCAACTTGAAGGCAATTAACAACACCAAGCAGTCTCAGTCCCTCCAATCTAGGCAGCTAACTGAGAACTGTGGCAAAACAGCAATTGTGATCTACCAAAAGAAATGACTGAAACATAGATTTTATCCGTGAAAAGAATAAACAGCTTGAGAATGCATACATGTATTTTCTCCTAGTCCTACATGGAAGGCTGCACCCACTTTTGTGTGCTAGGAGCTATGGATCTGTATCAGATTGTAGGATTCGCTAGCTCAGAAACAAGTTTGTCCTGAATTACCAAGGGCAATCCACATATAGAAACAGTCCTTGGTGCCAGCTGAAACCATTTTTTGCACCTAGCAGGATCTAATGTAATTAAGTCTGATGCTCATCTAATCTAATTAACCTTATAGTTAAGTACTCTTAAAAACAAAAAACCTAAACAAACTGTACATTCAGGAAACAAGAAGTAATCACTGCTGCTGCTAAAGAAAGAGGTTGTTCTTTAAATGTATTAGGCCTATCAAGAAATTTGAATAAAAAAAGAAAATACAGCATTCTCAGTAACGATTGGCTTTTCCATCCTGCCCTGTTTTTCCTTTCCTCCCTTTTGCTGAACATGCACTCTCAAAAGAGTTGAAGGTAAATATACATTACTTTCTGCCATTTTACGTGATCTTAAAAACTGTTAGCCTGAGCATAGCATAGAACTCAGAGGCCCCGTTATGTGTTCCACCGCATAAATGAAGTTGAATTGGTAGGGATGTGGAAAAGATACTTTTTTTGGTGGCAGCTCCCCACAGAGAGTGAGACTATCCCCATGCCTTATGGCATGAAAACAGAAAAAAATTAATAAATCCTTTTTGATACATGATTTTGAATACATACATGGAAAATTTTAACTTTACTTCTGAATTTCTTAAACTTGCCATTTTAACTTTTGTTACTAGATCATACCAAAGTGATTATGCAAATCACTCACATTAGGGCTGTAAAGTGGTGTAAAATGCTTTTACACATGAACTACTACCAAGTCTCTTTTCTCATTACACAATTATAGCATGGTGATTCCACTTCAGCTGCCATGGCAACGTGCTATGGAATATTGAGATTTATCGTGTGGTGAGCACCAGAACACTCTGGCCAAGATTTCTAAATATTCTTCTCTAAACAACAAATCACAGGATTCCACAGCACGTTGCAATGGAAGTTACAGTGGAATCATAGTGCTCTAATTGTAGAGTGTAAAAGGGCCCTTGATAGCTGCACTACCACTGTTGATCCAATTTGTTTTGTATCTGTGGGAAGAAGCTGATTTTACCCCCCCCCAAAAAAAGAGCTCCTTTAACTAATTGGTAGGGGCAAGAGAAGCAAGGACAGAGCTTTGAGAAGTTAATTAAAAAAAAAAATCACAAGTCACAGAAATCCCCAACCATGGGGCATTTTGGAAGTTGTTATCCAAAAAGGTAACTTTCCCAGGCTGTGATCTGAGTGTGTATTTCCGGATAGAGAATTAGCTTACACAAAATAGAACAGTTTATCTTTCTTTTTATGGAGTTAAAAGGAAAATGAATGAGGAAGGAGGGAAAAAAAAGATTCCACTGTTTTAGCACAATGCTCAAATTCAGTGTCTCAGCCACAAGAAATCCCACTGATATTTGCAGCTTAACGGAAATACTTTAACTCACAATATACCGTGAGACTGACAGTTGTGCCCTGTTGTGGCCAGTTCTCATTTCCAGTATGTTCTTTTCACAACTGACTCCTCTATGGCACAGTAGGATGGCGGTAAATGTTTGTGGGAAAATACACTGTGACTGTCCTACTATTAAGAAAGAAAGAAAAAAGCCTGGAAACCATGAAACAGGAAGCATTAAAAAATTCTGTGTATACAGTGACTAGATGAAACATAGCTGCATCTGCTAAGGACAGCTTTTGTCAAAACTGGAAGTTGATCACAGGAGACATAAAAGTAACCCACAGTTTTTGTTAGTTTGTCTCACTGTTGAACAAATACAATTTGTTTCCTATAAATGTAATACAACAATGCTGTATTTACTCTTAACTCACAAGAGATATACGGTTTATAGAATAAATTGTTCTACTATTAAATTTAAAAATTCATCTTGGAACTCACTCTTGCAGCTGAATTTAATTAAGTATGGTTAAATAGCCTGTAGAGCCAGCATGGCGTAGTGTTTTGAGTGTTAGATTAGGACTCTGGGACACTAGGATTTGAATTTCTGCTTAGATATGGAAACCTACTGGGTAACCTTGTGCAAGTCACACTCTCTCAGCCTCAGGGGAAGTCAATAACAATCCTCCTCTGAATAAATATAGGCAAGAAACCCCTATGATAGGATCAGAGTCAACTTGAAAACATATAACAATAAGTAACCTCTGACCTTTTTCCTGGACCCAGATGCTTCCTCGTGCTACAGAAAGACGTAGCTGATGTCTATGGTTTCCTTCATCACCTCTGTGATGAGTACAGAAACAGATTCCAAATTATTTATTATTTATTTTTATAAATAACTAGCGTATATACCTGGCATTGTCCAAGATTTTATTTTCTCATAGGTAATACTTATTAGAAAGATTTGAGGTCCTGTGCCTCTAATTCCCCAAACTGTCTTGTCCAGTACCTGTAACTTTTCCCTATATTCCCTAATCCAATCTATATTCAGAGTTATTAACATGCAGAGGTTGTGTTCCTGAGGGAATACACTGCCCTCCTCTTTGCTGCTAGGCCTCATCTCCATAGCAGCCAACCTACTCAAGACAGACACAGTTGAATGAAGCCAAAGAGCTCTCTGGCTGAGAATGCTAAAAGCCCCTCCCTCAACTGCAAAACCCAGGATTCCATAGAATATTCTTAGGCAGCCAATCATGTGAGGTCTTTGCCTGACACAGTCAAATAAGCTTTGACTTTTATATATTAGATTTATATTATTATTATTATTATTATCAATTTAAAACAAACAATAAAAATAATAGTAATCATAATTTGCACAGATTAAAAATATATTAAATAGTTTATCAATTAAGAACCCTTGGGGAGATATAATGATGGCAGGCTTTGATATTTAAACTTACTAAGATAATTATATAAATATTATAAAGAAATTATAAAGAAATAAAAGAAGTAGAATCACTTTCTATAATAGTTTAAAAGATACAGAATCTCTACATAATATGAATCCAAAACTTGACAGGAGGATGTCAATGTACATAATAAGGATGAAAAGTTAAAGATGATTGTTAATAATAATAATGTTTATTTATAACACCCTTTACATCATAGGGAGGAACAATGACATATACAATCAGGGACAAAGACATTAAAAACAGAAGACCACAACAATACATGGCATGAAATCTATGGCATGTTTGTTAGTACGTTTGATGGCTTTGTTTTCTTTTAAATATTATAGCGCTTTTAAAAATATTATAGGTTTTCCTTAATTAAAAAATAATAATAAAACATTATTTACCAATTGAAGACCAAACAATTTAAAATCAGTGAGAGAACATTTAAATAGTAACATGCACAGCCTGGATAAAATCAGTTAGGCCCAAAGGCTTTAATAAAAAAAAAAAAAAGCCAGGTTTTGACTTGACACGAAAAGGACCCCAACATTGACACGAGTGTGGCCTCTGAGGGGACGGAATTCTACAATCAAAGTGCCACAGTAGAGAAGACCCTGTCATGTTGTCTCTTGACAACTTTTTCAGGCTGATTTTACAGCACTTTTATTTTTCTTCCCAATACAGAAAAGGCGCAAAAGGAAAGTTAAACATGATGCAGACAGATGCATGAGAAGTATACAGGGAAATTTGGTTTACATCAGACTGCAGCTATAGGAACGGGGGCAAAATGAAGGCGTTGGCCCCTCAATAAGAATTCTCACCCCCAGTGAAATTATGTCAGTGTGGTGTAGTGGGGCTTGAGCACTGGGCTACAACTCTGAAGACCAGGGTTCCATTCCCCGCTCAGCGATGGAAACCCAGAGGGTGTGTCTCACACACACACCACCCCCAGAAAACCATGTGATAGGTTTGCCATAGGGTTGCCATAAGTCATAAATGACTTGAAGGCACACAACAAAAACAACTCAAAATTTCTAGCACTGCAGAGAGTGAGAAATGGAAAATCCATTCACACCTAGAACTCTTATATTTGCTGTGTTTGCATTCCTTTGGTAACTTTGCCTGCCTCTTTTTTTTTGCCTAAACTCTATTTCTAAATGCTCCACTGAAGTTTAAAGTTACTGTCATGCTAGAAATTTGGAGACTGAGGGAAAAATTCACTTGGAGGTGGCAGAATTCCTATTTGGGAGGATAATATTCACATTAGCGCTAGTGTGGCAAAGTGGTTTGAGTGTTGCACTGGGACTCCAGGCAACCAGAGTTCAAATCGCTACTTGGCCACGGAAATCTACTGGCTGACCTTAGGCAAGTCACTCTTTCAGCCTCAAAGGAAGGCAATGGCAAACCCCTTCTGAATGAATCTTGCCAAGAAAGCCCTGCAATAGGGCCAGCTTGGGGTCACTGTAAGTCAGAAATGACTTGAAGGCATGAAACAATAACAACAACACCCACATACCTCCTCCCTAGTAGCTACATTCCCAGTGTACACTCTTTCTTTCCACCTCTAGTCATTTAACCAAGTCAGATGTACCGTATTTGCCACGTATAAGATGCACTGGTACATAAGACACACCCTATTTATACACCAGCAAACACTATTTGCTGGTATGTGAGACACACTGGTGTATAAGATGCATCCCATTTTCAAACAGTATTTCTCCAGAAAAAAAGTGAGTCTTATACGCTAGCAAATACAGTACTTCATATTCAGTGCAGGCAGCATTCAGCTGGGTTTTCTCCTTTTCACCTTTTCACCTTTTCTCTCTCTCTGCAACTGGGAAGGACTAGTAGTTCTTCGGTAGTAGAAGAAGGGTGACTGCCATGCCACTCCAGTACTCTCCTAGAAACAAGTGTACAGCTAAGTAGACAAACTGTGAACAAAAAGCTAGTCGTGTGAATATAATCAGACCCAAAATATACACATAGCAGCAATAGTACATGGAATGACTTCACTCAATATTGCTGTAGCATTGCCCTCTGCAAGGCAAACTGAGACATACCCATTGCCATACCCTGCCTGTGAAATATCAATTGCGATTCCATTCTAACAAGTTTAGTATACATGTGCTGCTATATTTCCTGCATGGTAGTGGTTGGGGATGTTATCTTTTAGAGAGGGAATAATGAAACTTTGGGCTATAATTTTGGCACTAGGTGGAGATCAGGTGGTGGTATGTGGAACTGGAAGCTGCAAAAGGGGGGGTATTCAAAGGCCACAGATGAGAGGACTCATGACCACTATTAACATCTTTGATCATTACAATGTGACATGTTTTGATGGCTTGTAAAATAAAGGTGGGCCAAGTGCAGCACTCTAGAGGTTGTTGGTTGGCGACTCCCATCAGGCCTGGTCAGCATAACTAGTGGTGAAATGTGCCAGAAGTTGTGTCCAACAACACCAGGTGGGCTGTGCTTTTGCCCATCCTGGATTGAACAATCACTATTGCCTGTCCAGCTTCTTATATGGCAGAACATTCTACTACAAGGTAATATTTAATAATTTTTAATAATTACACATTCCAAAGGCCCACTTATGAAACTTTACAATGTACAATGTTAATTTTAGTAATATAGTTTCTCTCTCTCTCATATGTTTTCAGCATGGTACCAAAGTGTACAATTTTGGAAAATCAGAATGTCTGCTTGTTTTATTATTCATTTATAGCCTGTGTTTCTTTAACAGAAATCTAGGTGGTGCACATAGTAATGAAGTGCTGACTCACCTATAACCTGCATAGCTTCAGTACAACTGCTGTGTCACATGTCTTCACAACTGTTTCTTGGTGCTGTTGGTACCTTGCCACTTCTAGTTTAGTCATTATTTTGCTAAAGAAAAGCATATCTTGATTCTGCAGGGTAGCAGTGTTTGGCCAAAATTGAACTTGTGATCTTTTCAATGACACTGCCTCTGCATCTCTTGACTATCAGATATATTATAGCTGCATTTTTGAAAGGCATGTCCATGTTTGAAAACACATAATACATATGCACCTGGGAGCTTTAAGGAATCATGACTCACATGGGCTTGCTTTTCATGTGTTTTCAGTCAACACAAGGCCATGAACATGTTATTCCAGTTTGGTTACAGAGGTTGGACCTGGGAGATCCAGGGTCAAGTTTCCACTAAACTATGGAACTCACTCAGTGACCTTTGGTCAGCCTGATCTATCTCACAGGGTTGTTGTAGGGATAAAATGAAGAGGATCAGAACCATGTATGCCGTAATGAAGAAGGACTGGATTCAATGTAACACTAAATAAGTGAATAAGTGGGGTTGGGGGAGACACACTGAACAATAATGGAAATATACATCTGATAATGTGGATCTCAGCCAGTCAGCCAGTCAAGTTTCAATACAAATAATCATCAGACAGCTAAAGTGAACTTCCTTCTGTATTGGCTAGCCTTCAAAGTAATCTTCTAAACTTCAGTGACTTCCTGCATTCCAGTATTTTGGGAAAGGCATAAGATGATGTCTGATATTACTGCACCCAGTGCATGCAATATCTCATAAAAATTCTTTGCCAGATTTCAGTGTCTTGAATGGCAGATGAACGCTCAATCCAGAAACAAAGGTCAGAAAGCATAAGGTCAACTAGAAGATGACAGTTGACTGCATGACTAGAAGGAAGCCTCATGCAAAAGCATCCTGTGGGGCTGGTGTTCACAGAATAATCCCCTCTTCTTAAGGAAGAGGTTTCCTAATGGCAGCCAGTAATACTATCATGGTGAAAGGTCCTGAAATGGAGAACACTTTATCGGGCAGTGATGTAGACTTAAGTCAATAGACTCGGACTCAAGTCACTTCAGTGACTCAACTTGGACTTGACTTGGCAATAAATGAGGTGCTGACTCAACTCGACTCGAGATTTGTATATTTTAGTGACTGACTTGCTGTCCTTGGTTCAATAACATAACTCATTCGTTTAGAAACCTTACAACTTTGAACAACGCCTCCATCTCTTTTTGCCTACTAGTCACATGGCAATCTATCTCAAGCCCAAAGTGTGGGTGTATTTCTCAGAGAGGAACAGCAAATGGGGTAGGCAACAGGCTTGAGGTAGGGTTGAGGTCTGCTCAGCAGCCTGTCCCTACTGCATATCAAAGGAGCCTTCTAAAATGTTTCCTAAGAGCAAAAGACAAGACTTGCCCCCAGAGTGTAGGGTTCATTTCTCAGAGGGGAACAGCAAATGTGTTAGGCAATGGGCTTGAGGAGGAAGGATCCTTCCCTCTAAAGCTTTTGAAGCTTCAGTAATGAGGAGGATCCTATTCTCCATGTTCGAAGAAGGATCCTATTCCCCATGTCTGAAGTTGCACATGGCAAAGCTGCAAATGTGGAGGGCCGACTCTGCTTAAATTGTTAAAACTGACTTTATTTGACTCTGTCCAATAATTCTAGAATTTTGGTTGGGGTATAAAGTTGGCTTCCAGACTTGAGACTTGACTTAAGACTTGACTTGACAGCAGCTTCAAGGTGTTGAGACTCGACATGAGACTTGAACATAGAGACTTGAGACTTGACTTGAGACTTGGAGTAAAAGAGTTAAATGCATCATTGTTATCAGATTTAGTTAGGTGTATATATATATATATTCATAAAACTATTGATATCCCATCTTCTTGCCCCATCAGCAGCACCCATAAGGATGCTACCAATGAAATTAACATAAACCATATAAAGAAAACAAAATCTAGGGCATAAAATATCAGAACAAATTTCATTTAAAGTAGGCTCACAGAGAGAGTAAAAGCACACACAGATTTATATCTGTTTTTATGCAGTAGCTAAAGTCTGTATAAACCTCTCCAACAAGGTAATTCCAAAGATTTGGTGTCATGATCATGAAGGGTTTATTCTCGCACTTTGTAAGAATTTTAAATAAAAAGAAAGAAAGAAAACTAAACAGGCATGGAGATAGAAGGCAGTCCTTTTAAATATTCTGCCCCTAAAGGCACCTAATCCTATCTGCTTTTGGAAACTAAGCACGATTAGCTCTGATTAGTACTTGGATGGAAGACTGCTAATGAACAGCAGTTGCTGTGGGATGTATTTCAAAGGAAGGAACTGGCAAAACCACCTCTGAATATTCCCTGCCTTAGAAAGCCCTATGAAATTCATGGGGTCACCATAAGTTAATGGGTGAGCTGAAGGCACATACAAACAGTTTACAGCTTCAGAAAACAACCAAGAGTCTTGTGGCATGTTAAAGATAACAAATCAATTATCACCTAAGCCAGACCATATTACCTTGGTGCCCTCCTGAAATTTTGGACTTCAAGCTCCATGGGCAGTCACCACTGGAAGTGTTAGTGAAGTCCAAAAATTCCAAAGAGAACCCAAATTACCTGACTTACACAAGATTTCATAGGCATCAATTCATTAGATGCATTAACCTGATAACTCTATAATGAGCTTAAGAGGTATGCTAGAGGAACACATTGATCCTCACTAGAAACCACTCATCATTACACAACTGTCCCAGCTTGTTGTGCTAACTAAGGCCCTTTCTACACGGGGGGGGGGCGTGAAACACAGGGAAACAGGGCGGCGCATGTGGGAATGGAGCTTACCTTAATCTAGGTGGCTCCGTCCCCGCGGGGAGCAGTGTGCATACGCTGCTCTACACGCTGCCGGTGTCTGGCGGCGTCCGGACCACTTGAAAGGTGGTCTTTATAAAACACGCGGCGCCACCCCTGCGGACACGCAAGGGCGCTTTGAGGTGTAGAACCTCACCTTTTCAAACCGCCCTAGTGCACTCCACGGCGTGGACGACCTCCTGGTGAGGTCGTCCCAGCACAGGCTATATCCCCGTGTGGAAACGGCCTAAGACTTAACTAACACCTACAGTGAGAAACCTGGTCAAGCAGGAACAGACTCAAACTTCTTAATAAGTAACTGATGTGAATCTGCTTTCTTGTTTAACTTTCTTTTTTTTTTCCCCCTGGGAAATTGAAAAGTTCTCTCTCTCGTTTCTGGAACACTAGTTTCGTATCTGTTTGTCCCTTTGTTTAGACAATAAAATATTGTCCTGTGTAGAAGCCTGATGGGCATTGTTGGTATACAATAGTATATAATTAGCTTTCCCCCACTCTTCCAGATGTAGTGTATTACATCTTCCATCATCCCCAGTGAATACAGCCATCAGTCATGACAGTTCAATGCAACCGGACAATTATCAGGTTGTAGAAAGTCATATATATATCAACCGGGTTTAAATTTAATGACCACAGTTTTCAGTTCAGCCTGGGTAACAACAGTCAAAAGTGTTGCTGCTTCATTAGGTGGAATTTCCATAAACCTTTCAATGCCAGCTTTGCTTTGCATTGCAGTGGTGTATATTACAGACAGATTACTGGAATAATATATGCAGTAACATATTTTCATATCTTACATAATTTAATGTACCGTATTGTCACCTCCCACATACCCTGCAAGATGTGGCCACGCAACATCAGACTATGATCAGGATGGCAAAAGTTATTAATAAGGAAGAACAGGCAATCTAGGAGAGGCTACAGTAGTTGGTTTTTATCTACTGAGAAAGGTGCCCCCTTCTCTCTTTGCTTCCCTGCTGAGTTACCTGAGCAAGAACTACTTTTACGCTTTTAAGTCAATTTGCAGCAACTGAGGTAAATTGAGGATAAAGAGAGAATGTGAGAGGAGGAGAGAGAAACCAGGACATTTTAAAAGCAGCTGAAAATGTGGGATGACAGAGGATTGCTTGGTATTGAACCTGCCAAACTGGATCAGTTGGAGGGTTATGCCCTCTACCCCTCCAGATATAGAACACTATCTCCCTCATCATCCCGAGTGGATTTATACTCTGTCTTCTTAACAGGATGTGACTCAAGGTGCCTTACAATGATTTAAAACAAGGTACAGTTAAAAACTTATTTTACAAAACAAGGGAAATTGTTTTAGGGGGAAAAAGTGCCAAACACATCAAGTTATCAACAGCAATGCTATAGAAGGAACTCCTGAGGTGTTGTTCAGTTGGGTTTATTCATATATTTATGCTATATCAGGGATATCTATGCGGTACTTGTTTTCCCAACATAGCAAACAATAAAAAACATTTTAAAGTGCAATGAAAATTAAAGGATCATTAAAAAACACTCCCAACCAGCAGTCTCAGTAAAACAAATAAATAAGAGCAACCTAATTTTACATAATGTTAACAGCTACCAATCCTCTTAACAAAAGCAAACTGAAATTAAAAAGTTAAATGTTCACTTGAGCAGCTTTCTTTCTTACCTAGATCATTGCCACAATAAAATAACATTACAGCACCCCCAGAAAAGCAGCCTTGAGTTCCTTGAATAAGTGTGGGATGATAATGTAATAAAAAAAACCTGTCTCTTTATAACTGGGAATCATGCTAAGCTTACATTTTTGATCCTCTTGTGTTCAAACAAAGGAATAGAACCTTCAGATAAAATATATACAACTTCATACCTAATTTTGCCATCAGCTCCTTCACAATTTAATCTCTTCCATCTCTGTAAAGGGGAAGCGAGTCAATAGTCCTACTGAAAAATTATCTGAATTAACTTGCTAGATTTCTAACCTAGCTATATATCTGTTTTTCTAACACATGCTGCAAACAATTGCAATCTAGTAATTAATGCTGTATTTGTCCACTCACATGCTAATAACCCAATTCCACCTGACCCCTATCTTTTTTACTACTTAAAACTTTAAAAGAGCTATTTTTCATGCTTGGGATGTTGGGAAGAACAGTACTTTTTCACGTGAGAAAGACAGTACGAAAGACGGGTGGAGTGGAAGAAATCGAGTCAGATAGTAGAATGAATTCAGTGCAGGATGGACTCTGTCTACTACATACTATTAGAACCTAATCATGAACCTTAAAAAACTTTTTTAAAAAATCCTCTTTCATGAAACAGGTACAACCAAATCAAAGAAGAGTATGAAATTTGTTTTGTTTTGTTTTTTGAAAAAAGAAGAAGAAAGAAACAAACTAACCCTGGAAGCATTTTTATTCTGGAAGTGTCTCATCTGCCACAAGAAAACTCCTTAATACTACTATTAAGTAACATATACTTCTTAGCTGCTCTTAGTCATAAATAAATAAGCATATATAATACATTTACATCTTACATTGCCCCCCTTAATTTTCTTTTTTCTCTATTGTTTAACAGTGCCCTCCTGACACTGTAAATGTGCGTCCAGCCTCAAAATAAAAGAATGCACGAATGTATCCTAGAGCTGTTTTGCTCTTTGGTCCCTTGCTTCTTAAAATCCACAGCCACAGTAGGTCAAAGTACTTGGATCACAGCCCAAATTAGATTAACTTCTTCAGCACACTTTACTGGCAATAAACGCCAGTGAATTCAAAGAGGGTTTACTTCCAAACAAATGTGTTTAATACTGAGGTGCCAAGAAGTTCATCAAACCATTGCTAGTTCATTCAAGAAAGTTTTGTTTTATTTTTATGAACGGTGCATGGATTTAAACCAACCGACCGACCTTTTTTTCTTCTGGTTAGGTCCACTTAATTTTCATTACTTAAAGAAAGGGCTGCTTGCTTGTGGTATTATTATATCAGGACTACCTTCAGGTTTAAGGAAGTCCTTGGATAGCTTGGAAAATTATTTTTAAAGTAAGTTACATTTACAGTTCCAACGTCATGAGAACTTGATTACTCTTATGGTTATAATAAAAAAAGACAATTTCTTAATTCTTCAAAGATAACATATATATGCATGTGTAGATATATAGATATATTTATACCTAGGCATGTGTACTTTGCCCCCTTCTAGGCTGCAAAAAAATGTACAATGATTAAATCAATTAACTACCCATTTGCTGTCCTTTCACAAAAGCCTGAGGCAAACACTTCATTCTGCCTAATAATAGGGCTGGCCCTGAGTAGGCTTCAAGACGACTGATGGTTGGGAAATCTTCAGGTTTTGGATTACAACCAGCAATGGCCATACTGATTGGGAGATTCTGAGAGCTTAGTTCAAAAAATATATATATATTTTATATTTTATATTTATGTTTTAATTAAATGTTTTAATTTGCATTGTTTTAATATTGTTATCCGTCTTGAGTGCCGTTGTCAGGAGAAAGGCAAGATATAAATGAATAAAAATAACAATCATCATCTGCAATATTCAGAATCTAGTCTCCTTATGCAATCACAGTTCTCCATCTTAGTTTATATTCTGTGCTCCAAAGCTAATAGGCTAGCTTTGGTTAACCTCCATATAAACACAACATTTGTATAAGCGACCAGTATTCAAAAATGTGATTACCTTTCCTTTTTTAAATGTAAAATGTAGTCATACAGCATTTTTTTCTGGGTAAACATGAGCCTATTTCCTGCTCCATTAGAAAACAACAGAGGAAAGAAGGAGGAAGAACAATTTTACCATGTATTTCAGTTTGTAAACTGTGCCAGTGGAATGATTAAAATAAACCATGATGCAAACACCTGTATGATTGGTTCCTCAAATACAAATTATGGCACAGCCTGGAAAAGTTATCTTTTTTGACTATGACTCAAAGAATCCTCCACCCAGCACTAATCATGGAGGCTGGGGGATTCTGGGAGTTTTGATCCAAACAAGTAGTGTCCCCAGGCTACTGAATTATACTGAATGGGTTGGATCCTAATGTAGTCATATTTACAGTAGAACTGGGGAGACTACAGTAGGCCCTTATATAATGGCCTCTAGCTAATAATGACTAGCTAAATCCTATTAAGTTAAATGGGTATACAGTATTCTTATGACTAGATTTGGATCCAGACTGTAGAATTTCCTTGTGTTCCTCTTTTCTGTACATTTCAATGCAATCAGATTTTTGCAAAATGCATTTCAAATCAATTCCCAATCGTTATTTATTTCTGCTATTTATATCCCACCTTCCTCTCAATCCAGGACCCAAGCAGTTTACAACATAACTTGAAAGAGAACAGCAAAACAAGTAAGTTACAACATTCAAGAACAATTAAAACAATTTGGTATCATCCTGGTCAGCCACTGAAACCCATTGGGTGCTCTTGGGCAAGTCACATGCTCTCAAACCCAACGAAACTTTTCTCACATTAAATTCTTTGCTTCAAAATGAACAGTGACACATACTAAAAGCCCTATCACACTTTACTGTTACAGTGCTATTATTCTATTTGGCGACATTCTGTGGAATTCTGGGGTTTGTAGCTTATTTAGTCCCAAGAGCAGTCTAGTTGGTAATTCTCAGTGCTCCTCCTTATACTGCAAATCCCAGGATTCCATAGGATGTTGGCATGGCAGTTAAAGTGAAATAATAGCACTATAACAATATAGTGTGATAGGGCCCTAAGGCCCTGCCAATATTACAGAGAATATTGCTGTGACTCCACCTCTCCCTGACAGATCATGCCACAAGTCTTTGTCATTTGATATTTTTTTGCTTGGGCTACCTAGTACGGGAGTCATTCTGATTTATGAAGATGCTATTGCAAACCTATCATGGGGTTTTCTTGGCAACGTTTGTTCAGAGGGGGTTTGCCATTGCCTTCCTCTGAGGCTGAGAAAATATGACTTGCCCGAGACAACCTAATGGGTTTGCATGACTGAGTGGGAATTTCCACGCTGTTTTCCCAGAGTCATCATCCAAAGCTCAAACCTTTATACTATGCTGGCCTTCTGTGGAAGTATTAGTCAGTCTTTATGTATAAAGATTTAAAATACTCCACTGCACAGCATAAACATTGACACACCCCATTTTCTGCAAAAGTATGAAAAATAGCAGCATCTACAAGAATTCTGGCAAAACTCACAGACACTGAAAGCTTCTTTTCTCTCAGCAGCCCTTCTGCATAATTCTGTGGGAGTGTGTTTACTTAATTTTGGGCAGCATATATTCAAGATGTATCTTGCAGAAAGAATTTTCATGTAATCACCAATTTAGTTGACAGCACTGTACATTTTGTCCTAGTCAAGGAAATGTACACAAACAGAAGGGTTAAAATGGCAGTATTCTTTTTCAAACCACTGAACAAGTGGCAGTATAATTGAAGATTTCAGATTTAAAGAAAGTGACGATTTTAAATAAAATTATGTTATTTGTAGAATTTGAAACACCAGTAAATGCAAGGATATTGCTAAAATCTATATTAACTCTGACAAGTTATTTTCAAAGGCTTCTTTCTTAAGACAGGTTACCTGGCTTTGTCAACTTTTTTTTTTTTTTTTTGTAACATAACACAAACAGGAAGCAGAATGAAGCACAGTTGTGTTGAGGATGGGACAATCACCAAACTTCGGCATTTCTTGCTTTTGAAATAGTTGTGAAAGCCTTCCTCAGACACTGGTAGGAACATGTCTTTACCAGAAGTACATTTAATCACAACCTTTGCATTTGGCTCTGCTGTGATAAGCAAACAAGGAACTTGAACTTGAATGATTTTAATCAGCTGCAAGTGGAAAACATGTGACAATCATTAAGCCTAGAATGCACCATTTGACTCTGTCACTAACGCCAAAATTTGATAGCTGCATGTTTGTGACATATGTAGGTTTGTTTTTTAAAAAAGGAACTTCCCTGCCATCAAAGTATGCACAATGCACAGAAATTAAGAGAGGGAGGGAGCTGTTCATCCAGCTGTTTTAGAGAAATTCAGTTACTGATGGAGCCAGCATGGTGGTGAAGTTAGCATGTTGGCATTAAAATGTGGGTGTCCTTTTGCTGTATTTTACAGATGAGAGCCCTCAGTTTGAAAGGCTACCCAGTCCACATATGGTTTTATTTTTAAGACCACAGAGAGGGACATTTGGGACCCTGGAGTTGCCCATTAGCACTTCATGAGTGAGGACAGCAGACAGAGGGACTTTCCGCACTACACTGTTATAGTGCTATTGTTCCACTTTCAACATCCTGTGGAATCCTGAGGTCTGCAGTTTAGGGAGGGGCATCTAGAATTCTCAACCAAGAAGCTCTTTGGCCTCGGTAAACTACAATCCCCAGAATTCCACAGGATGTTGAAAGTGTAATAATAGCACTATCACAATGTAGCACGGAAAATCCCTAAGTATACAGGTCAACTGGTTACAGTTTTCCTCTATATTGTAATTATTTTAAAATTTGTATTGCTCTATCAGCAAAATGTATTTCTTTTTCCCCCCTGAAAAATCCATCCCCCCCTTCTGTCCCATCCCTCATAGGTAGCCACTCCACAGTTTATCGAATATGGAAAATCCAGGTTCAAGTGTTGCATTCCTATGAAGCTGACTAGGTCATGGTGATGCAACCTTTTCTCTCACTCTAATCTACCTTGCAGAATTGTTGTGAGGGTAAAAGGAAGAAAGGGATAGAACCAAGGGACTTGAGTTCTCTTGGAGAAAGGTTGGATAAAATTATAATACCATAATTAACAGCAAAAAAAAAAAAAAAAAATCCGTGGGGACATGGATCACATTTGTGTGTGTGTGTGTGGTAATTCTGGCAGCCCTCTGCTTGTTTACTGATCATCAGGAGAACACAGCAGAATATAAAATGCAGTTAATCCTGTGATTAGTCAGTGGTTCAAGAATGCAGTGACTTGGACCCCTCTCATCAGAGCTCCTGTCTGCAATTTTGTAAGCATAATCATGTGAGCCTATTAGTCAAATCAGCTACCACATCAAAATGAGCAAACCGTCTGTGTAACAAGCACTTCCTGTAAACATACTACTGTGTGTGTTTAATAGAGGGAAGAAAGATAAGAAAGGCAGGACTCAATTGATGAGATCACTTATATTTCTTTGTGTAGCTTGTCAGTGTGCTAACCTCAGAACAGTTCAAAAACAGCAGTACTCCAGTTTTCCTGGGGACTGGCAAAGGAGGAAAAAAATTCAGCTAAAAACAGCATAAAACAGGATTCTGGGCAAATTAACTTTAACTTTTGTACACATCTTTGCTCACTGTGACACCATAGTGATTCCACATCCTCTACACCAAGCACCAATCTATGTCTGCCCTTCTTACATTTCCTGGCTTCATTGCTTGGCTGCGTGACAGATGAATCTTATCCCTACTTGGCTGTGTGTTGAAACTTTGCCCAGAACTGGGACGTATTCTTGGATTCCCAGAATCTCTCAACAGCATGACCTGGGGATTCTGGGAATTACAGTGCAGAAAAGTAATTTTCCCAGTTCTGCCTTTTGCCCAAGGACAGCTGTTGTTTTTTTTAAATAGAAATACTAATTTATTGCTTTACAGGCATCCAATTATAAGCCAGAACCAACAAGTTTTGCAAAACATAAATGAATCTGACAGATAAAATACAGCCACTTATTAATTGAATTTTCTCTGTTATTTCAGAAGGAAGTAAGATCTAGACATGATATCAAACATGAAAATCAAGACAGTTTGTACCTAACAAGCCTCTCCAGAATCACTACTGTGGACCAATCTGACATTACCTTCCTTTTTTACCATGTATACATTTGGTAAAGGGCAGCCATATTCCAAAGAGTGTATCCTCTTTTTCTCCATATAAAACCTTCTTGTGTGCAGTCATTTTTTTTTTAATTGAAAGCAAGGTCTCAGATCTTTCTCCACCATATAAAGAGATTTACTTCGCTAACTGATTCCCAGCTTCTGGCCATCACAAGTCTTATGAGTGAAATTAATAAAGAAATAAGATGCCAGGAGGGGCCATGTGTATTATTTGTAGGCATCTTACCAGAGCAGGTATATGGTTGTTTCGCTATGTGTGTTCTCCTTCTGCTTCAGATAGGGATTCAACCTCTTTTGGGGAGACCTGCAGTAGTAGCATAATCTCCTTGCAGTAGGATAGAAGAATGTACTGCAAGTGTGTCCCCATCCATCACTCATGAATTGGCTTCTTTCTGAGGTGGGAAGAATGAGCACATTGCCAGTCCATGATGATGGTAGGAGTCGTACAGTCCGCTGATGGGGTACCAAGGGTGCAACTGTCATGTCTTTTCCATCAGTTTATGTCTTTATGGTGGTGTATTAATCTCAGAGCCTGGGAAAAATATCTTTGGACTGTACTTGCTGGATGACAGATGCTGGAAGTTATAGTTAAAAAAAAAACTTTTCCAACCTCTGTTTTCCCCTCCCATTCTATGAGGAGGATAGATAAGATACAGCAGCCATTCCACCACTAGAGTGGCAACGTATCTTTGGCCCACTCACTGTCGTGGAAATATTAGAAGTGCTTTGCCTACCTAGGCTTTATATTTAAAACCAATTCAGCCATTTCATTACTGGATTCTCTTTTGTGATTTGGACATGCTCCCCACTCACAGCTGGGAACAGTTGTGTCATTCTGAAATTATAATTTAGAACTGTGGGCTTCTTAAATATTGATATTAAGTGCTAACAGAAACCAGGAGGAAAAAACAAGAATTTAATCTAACAGTTTGGTGGGGGGTTGTTTTTGTTTTGTTTGTTTTTATTTTTTGTTGTTGTCTAAAAATGTCCTCAAATTTGCTTGGTCAAAAAGCCTTCCTTCTCATTTTATATGAATTAATTGAACTGAAACTTTCTTCTTTCCAAATTTGGTTTGGGTTTTACTAGAGACTGTAAAGGATGTAAGATGCCAACCACAGATGCAGGCGAAATGTCAGGAGAAAATACTAATAGAACACGGCCTCAAAGCCTGGAAAACCCACAACAACCTATGCTGTTAAAACTGTTGCTTTGAACCATACATGTAAAACCTTCTTGTTTTTGCTGTCCTATGTAATGTGTAAATTGACACCTTAATTTATTGTACAGTGCATGGCTATTTTTTTTCTTCCTTTTTTTGTAATTGCCTAGGTATAGTGCTTGAACAGGCCTAAAAAGATATTAAACAATACAGTTAGGAGAATACACACACACACACACACACACATATAACATATGGGGGCCAGAGGGAAAAAAGCTGGTCTTCGGCAGGATCATATTATCTTTCATCTTTCTAGAACACCATGGTATGTCTTAATGCTATGTGAATATTCTACTACCAATAATAATACTAATAATTACAAGTCATTATGTTTTCATCTGATCTTCCAAACGATGTACTGTAATTTAGGTTTTCACTGATGTATAATTCAAAGAAGTCTTTTAAACTATTTGTTGCCTTATTAGTAAGCAGGACAGATAAGAATATTCTCTAAGCCCTTGGGTTGCATTTCTGTTCTGTTTATATAAAACACAGGGAACAGATTGCCTAGTTTCATTATTACTTTTTATATTTTAAGTTGAAAAGGGGAGGGCCAATCTGATGACCAATAACATGAAAATAGGAAGATTACTCTTGTCTGTATGTTACGTTAGGCTTTGCTGTCTTACTTAAGCTGCTATAGTGATATATAAAAGGTGGAGCACACTGCCTTCAGCCAAGGCAGAAGATAAGAAGCGCATGTTGACACCTCCTATTTATTAAAATGGCCACGGCCACAAAGCCCTGTAGATTTTCATGGCCAATGAATTTAATCAGCAAAAATTAATGCAATTTATCATAATTGGCAATATGGCATTTGTGATACATTTTAAGTGTTCAAAGACGGGATCGAAAGGTTTACAAAAGAAAACACCACAGACAGATCGGAACAGTACACTTTCATAAAGCCATTCAACTAGTGGCACTGTGCGCTAGTTTGATGTATGTGGAGCTTAAGTTTTGGCCTTTTGCAGCTGGTGGGAGGGGGAGAATGGCTTATTTCCTGATTATTTTCATTCAACAATTTACACTCTAGTTCCAATCAGAAAAACTGGTTGATTTAAAAGGCACTTCTTTCCAGAGAACTAGGTTTAGGATTTCAACCTCTTGATCTGATTACAAGCTCCAGGCAAAGAGCATACCTGCATGGAAGGAATGACCAAACTAGATTTTATAGGCAAAGTCATATTGAGGAGCTGTAACTGAAGTGGGAGCAATAGGGAGTAATTTCACAGATAAGCAGAGGTTGCTCGAACTTCCTGATAACTTTTCCTTGCAATCACCTTTCCTCTACTGCTTTTCTAACCTGTGAATCTGAGCTACATGCATAAATCTAACTAGTAGTCCTGACTAGAGTAAACCTACTGAGTTAATAGGATTTGCACAAGCATGACTCATCAATTGATTCAAGGCATTTGAAGAGGAAAAGGACCTGAGGGTTTAACACTCCTTCCAGTATCAGATCTTTGCCCAGAAATCATCTCATCTCACCAGCTGTTTAGTACAATTTACATTCTAATTTCTGTGTGCCAAAATATTGTGTAGTTGGTTCTAAGGTTTTATCCATTTACATTAAACATTTTGCTTTCAAATTTGGGAGTCCAAACTGGGCCTATGGCTGCGAAGGGCCAGCTGTACTTTATACTTATTTTGTAAATGCTTGTGGAATTAGCTTTTGTTTCCTTAGCTTCACCCCCAGCAAAAGCATGCATATTGGATATCCTGAACTCCATATTACCTGGTCTTCCAAAATCATGAGAAGTTATCCCAACATAGATGCTTAGATTCAGATTTTAAACTGTTTAAATAATGTCAATAGATTTGTCTCTCCTCAAGGAAGAATGCTGAAATCTTGAGTCTTTGCTTTAATGAAAACCAGTTTAATCATTTTCAGAGTCTATGGTCCAAAGAGGAAAGATATTAAGAAGATTCTTAATACAATTGTGAAAGTTTTGCATTCACACTTCCTATTGAGTTTTACTCTGAAAAATCTACTCTGTGAAGGGTACTGCAGAGCAGAAGTCAGTTTTCAAAGAACTGGTATGTCAGGTCTAATACCGAGTGAAAAAACACATCATCTGCATAGTACTGGCAGCAACAGCTTTCATTTATACAAGGCTACTCAAGTGAGCAAAATTATGCATGTCTACCAGTTTTGAGCCCATGGAAAGAATAGTTAATGAGCATAAACAATGTTTCCATGGTGTAGTTTGTAGTGGACCTCAGCAACAACAAATAATACATGAAAAGCTTTGTAGCTTCTAACGCGTACTCATGTTTACTGCCACTTTTCAATTATCTACAAGAAATCAAGGAAAGCCATATAGTGTCTAGTTGCCACTAGCTACGTATTCTTGAAGTTTTGATAAATTGTATCTGGAGAGAGAAATACTATATTTAAAAAAACTGCATAACAAGAATGATGGCTATGCTTGTGTCAACACTAAGAAAATGCTTCCCTTTTTATCAAGTCTCAGAAACTTGCCTTCTTCATGCCTGAAGATAAACGGTTTGTGTTTCTTAGCCCCAGTCTGCATTCTAAGTAGTTTCCAGTGCTGTCTGGCTAGTACTATTAGCTGAAGACACTCTTTCCAAATTCAGGAGAAATCCAGGCCAAACGGAATATTTTTTTCTGTCTGTTCTCTGTTCAGTAGCTGTTCCCATGATTCCCTCTTACATTCTTCCCAGAACAAAAATTTATTGCACTCTAGCATCATACTATGAAACTGTGGTGCCTAGACAATTAATTTCAGATCCTCATTTCATAATTTAAATATTCAATTTTTTTTGTTTAGTTCAGAAACTCCTATGAAAGGAAACATACTCCAGTCTTAGTTTCCTCCTTTGCTCTCCTCTTCATGAACACAGACATATCAAGCTGTTAATCACACCTGAGTTGATTTTAAAGGGTGTACATTTCCCGCTGTTTTCTGTTCATCTGTTTACCTTGCAAAAAAGTTTAGCCTTTCCACTGCCTTTTCCCAGGAGCTTTGTCTACAGTCCAGACAAACAGAAATGGAGAAAGAGAAGGGGAATAACCTGGTTTAACCGTTTACTATTGTACACGATCCCATCTGAAACCTAGTAGGAAAGCTCCTTTTCCATTTTGTTCAGACATTAGGTTAATATCTTCTATGATTCAGGGCTATTTCAGTGGTAACTCCACCTTGGATCCACTGAGTATATTCCCTGAATGGCGACTTCTTCTCTTTCAGGAGAAAAGCATTAAAATCTTAGATTTTTCAGGATTTGATTCTTGGGTGTTAAGATGGAGCTTGATATTTAAATATTTATTTTAGGAAAAATATTATTTTAGGAAATCTTTCTTTTAGGAAATATTACAACTACTATTTGTTAATCACACATAACTTTTTTATTTCAAGGAAGCACATAGGCATTGCACATTATTAGGTGATGCTTCTGGAAGAAGATATGTACTCAGCCAGCATGATGTAGTGGTTCGAGCAGTGGTGGACTACAGCTCTAGAGAACAGAGTTTGAATCCCTGCTTGGCCATAGAAACCCACTAGATGATCTTGGCAAGTCACATTCTCTCAGCCTCAGAGTAAGGCAAAGGCAAACCTGCTCTGAACAAAGCTTGTCTTGTGATAAGTTTGCCTTAGGACTGCCGTAAGTCATAAATTACTCAAAGATACATAGCAACAACAACAACATGCCCTTTGATGCTGAATGGGGCAACAACAAAAAAGAAAGTAGGAAAAAAACACACTGTACCACTTTTTTCCCCACGCAGCACACTTGCCTGGGTCTCCATTGGTACAACTGGAATTTTTTTGCTGTGTTGCCACTGGCAGTACTGTGACAAGCAGCCCTGAGTTTTGGTATATTTACACAGTTTTTGTACTGTGTAGTGAAAGCACAAAGGATTTTATGCTTTATGCAGATATCTCTAATTTCAATATAACATGCAAACATTTTCACACATCTGGCAACTATGCTCAGGACATGGGTACACAGTTGAAAAGCAGACCTATGTGCACAGGCAGCTCAGATCTCAATGTTTCCTACTGGATTCCATGGGACAAAGTAAATGGACAAAACTCCATCAATTCTTTTCACAATACCAGCACCCCTTTTTATCCAACAGTCATCATAATTATCAGCACTAGACTTGACTGAGAACATTTAGCATTTATGCTGCAATTTTTTATTATCTCAGGATTTTCTCTAAGAAAAGTAAGTATTGTTATCCCAATTTTTTGACCACGGAGAGTGTACATTTGCCTAAACCCACTGAGATTTGAACTAATGTCTCTTATATTGTGATATTCCTACATTTGGTCAGCCAATGTCTAGCCTTCCTGCCTCAAAGCCCTATAAGCTTTTTCTGCATTCTACCATTGCAATAATTTCCAAGGCGTGTCTCTTCCACAGCATGCACAAACATTTTAATATAAATGTCTTAATTGAACAAGTAACCCAAGTTCATATCCAGAGCTCACCATGCTGAAGATTAAAAGTTAAATAAATTTGTAAGTCCCCACTTGAGTAGACTCACTATATCAATGCATTTCACTCAAACTCTGATGTACCATTTAACAATTAATTAATTAATCCATTTGGGATGAGCTACTAGATTTATGTCTACAGCAGGCTCAATGTTGCCAGACTGCAACTCCCATGATAGCTCTTCATTAGGTTATGGTAACTAGGGCTGATGGGAGGTGCAGTTCAACTACATTTGGACGGCCATAAGTTGGCTGCCCTGATTTAGATGATTTTTCTCCACACCATTGCATGCCACTGAACAGATGTTCAAGGGCCATTCAAAAGAGAAGCTTTGTACTGGGTCACTGAAGCTATTTTTTCAAATAATTCTTTGCACAAACACAATTTACAAAAGATTTTCAGCTTACAGCATTACATTAAGTTTGTCAGACTGGCACCCAACCAGGTAGATATAAAGATATAGATCTACCTTATCATCATCATTAGCTTTTGGCCCTAAGGCTGCTGTCAGGAAAAGTCTGCCGTAGCTCTTTTGTCTTTTTTTCTCTCGCAGCAAATGTGGAAAAATATCTATTCTAAATAAATATAATGTTATTGTCTATAGGAATCTTAAAACTATAGGACTTGTGGTAGAATGTGACTTTTGCAGTGCTTTGGTCATTGTCATTGCAAAACATAGCTCTTCAGAAATGCTCAGCTGCTGTTCAGTTACCTTACAGATGATTTGCCTAGAATGATAGTTTGTTAAAAAAATGATTCCTGCTATTTTAAATTTACAGAATTCTGTAGCATTTTGTGCATACGGTCTCCCGAAACATGACAAAGGAAGTCAGGTAAAAGAAACAAAGCATAATTCAGTAGTAATGTCCTCACTGTTTAAACAAAAGATATAAACACACACACAAAATGCACTTGAGACTATAAAGAAATAACTCAAGCATTGTTAATAGGCCACTTCCAAAGCAACATTGAGAGAGCTATTATTTTGATTCACAAAGATATCAAGTTCCTTTTCACATCCACTGAAAGTAAAATATTTCAAGCCCTATACAACTGAAGACATTAGATACAGGATGGCTCTTAAGTGATTTGTTCTATCTGCCCAAATGGTCTGAAGGAGGAAACTACAAAACTCCACCCTCTCCACCAGTTACTAGCATTAGTTCCTCTTCCCTCCCTCATTCTTTTCTGTACTTCAGCTGCCTGAAAGGAGGAGGGGGACCCCTAACACATCAAGTCCCCATTTAAGCCATCCTCCAACCCTCTTCCACCAATCCTAGGCTAGCTTCTCTACTTTGCTAAGTCCTTTGTGCTTGCTAATCCAAGAAGGGCATCTTCTTGCAATTGCAAAAGGAGCATCTCTTTCTGTTCTGAGTTACTCTCTAGCATTCTGTCAACTCCTGTTTTCTTTCTGCCCTGATCCCACACCCAAGTTACATGCAGACAAGTGTTTGGCTATAGAATTCTACAAAATCTGTAAATTGAAAACAGTGTGCTGTTTTAAAAAGCTACTTTAGGATGGCAAGACTGATAATGGAGAAACTGTGTGTGTGCTGGGGGCTGTCTACCATTTTCCCAAATATAAATCACTTTGTCATCCCAGCACCATTAAGTATGATATAGATTTATTCATTCATTAGATACATATATAGGCTGACTTTTCCTCCACGGAGCTGAAAGCAGCATACGGGGCATTCTGTCATCCCACTTTATCTTGAAGGCCTGGGTTCGAGCCCTTTCTTTCATTATACTTACTCTCAAAGCAATTCTGTGCTTGCCTATGCAAAAGTAACCCCATTAGTGCAATGGGACTTACCCTCAGGTAAATGTGCGTAGGATTACAGGATTTTTGTAATCTTTGAGAGCTACTGTTTTTCAGCCTCACTTCCCTCATTGTATTGTTCTTGTGAATACAAGAAGAATGGTGGAAAAATGCCATCATGACCTCTCGAAGGAAGGATGGGATGAACATGCAAGAAATTAAACATTAAAAACAAAAGATAACAGCTTGCAAGATAAATAGCGGTCATCAACTGAAAAGCCCTGGGTCCACATGCGACCTCAGTCTTCGTTCTCAGTAAGCTCTTCAGGATCTGATCCGCAATTTGGAAAAAAATATGCTAGCCTTCTTAAATAGGGCTATTATGCGGCTTCCTGAAGGATGCAAAGCTCCCCCAAATCCCTACAATCTTATAATAATGCCAGCCTACTGTATAAGGTTGTTGTAAGGCTTACTGGAGGATGCAATGCATTCTAAACACCCCAAGAGTCTTATCATTGTTAAATGTGCTGCACATTAGAGAACAAGAGAGGCATCTACTTAGGCTGTAATCTTTCCTCAACTCAACAGTTGACCTAAGGCTAACCAAATTCACAGATCTAACCTATCTTGCAAAATGTTAAGTCTGTAATGGGACAGTTCCACCTATGTCTCTAATGCTAGATTAAACCAAGGAGTAGGAAGGCAGAACCATAAAACACAAGGCCACCAATAAAATTTCTCCCCAACATAGACTCTCTTTCTTCACCCAAGGAATGTATTTATTATAATTTTATTAATTAAGTATATCAAAACCAAGTCCCTTTAATGTTAATTGTTAATTGTTGTCTTGTATAGACTCCTAGGCTCAGCTGGTCTTTAAATATATTTGTAGAATTAGAAAGGCTCATAAGAGGTCTAGAGAACGTTAGTCTAGTTATTTCTGTAATTGCCCAATGAAGTGTTCGGCTATTGTAAGTTCATTGCATATTATGTGGAAGTATGTCATATGTTATGTGAAAACTTGTTACTTTTTATTTTTCTGTGTTATATTTTTTATTGTTTTTGTTTTAATAAAAATAATTTGTTTAAAAATCAGCAGATTATATATCAATTATTTTACATTTTTCCCCATTGAAAAATAAATCTCCACCATTCCCCTCACCTCCATGCCTTCCATTTTATTGCTTTTCACACCTTAAATTAACTTTTATCTATTCCTACCTACTTGTTTCTCTACCATACGCCTTGCCTTCAACCTAATAACCCCAAGGTACTTATTTACTTTCCGGTTCCTTTCTATTTTCCATGCTGGGACATCTATTTTCACTTTCTAAGTTTTATCAGCGGAGAGAGGGGAGAGAAGACCATTTTATTTTAGGGTCCTCCAAACTTTTGGATGATCCCCTGCTGACAATCGACTTGAACTTAACACAGGCCATTCCCGCAGTACACTGTTTACAGCGCTATCATCCCACTGTCAACATCCTAGGGAATCCGGGGTTGTGGTTTAGGGAAAGCAGAATAATAGGATGTTGAAAGTAGAATAATAGCACTGTAACAATGTAGTGGGAAGTGGCCAGAGCCCCAGCTCCCACTTTACCGACCAGCCAAACCCCACCAAGCTCCTCCTCACCCGCCATTGTAACCCCATGCCCACCGGGCCCGGCCTCCACACGCCCCTTGCGATCGCCTTTGCATGAAACTCCCTGGGCCAGGCCTCTGTTTCTCCTTCCCGCCTATGACCAGCGGGCAGGGCTGTTGGGGGAGCCCCGGCGAAGCCGCAGGGCAGCCGGGGGGGGCCGACCGGGCAGAGAGGGGGGTCGGAGGCGTGAAAGAGGGCAGGCCCCCCGGCAGCAGCCGAGGTGAAGAGACGCCGGCTGTCACATTGTGAGGTAAACGAGGCCCAAGCGGTTCGAAGGAGAAGGAAACCTCTTCTTCTCTCATGAGGGCCAATCGTTCCTCTCGGCTGCTTCGTAGACCTCTATCATCCCAGGGAGAGGAAAGGTATGTGTGTAGGAAAAAGTGTCTTCTCTTGGAGGCTCTGTGTTATTATTGTGGAGGCTTTGTGTTATTATTGTGTTATTGAGGACAACGGGCCCCCCTTTTTATGCCTTTTGGAGTGGGATGGAGCTTATTCCTCTCTTCTCCAGAGCGGAAAGAAAAGAGGTGAGCAGGGCAATCGTCGACACCCCATGGATTTTGGGTAAAAGGGACTGCAGCCTAAGGCCATTGGTATCAACCATTTATAATCCCACTTCCCCCCCCGTTGCTCAAGGGTGCCCTAAAATAGGAATACCTTCTTGAAAAATGGGGGGGGGTTATGGAGGGGAAATTATCCCTCTGCTTGCAATCCTCGGCCATTTCCGCACTAGACTGTTATAGCGCTATTATTCCACTTTCCACGTCTTAAGGTCCCTCCCTAAACTGCAAACCCCAGGATTCCATAGGATGTTGAAAGTGGAATAATAGCACTATAACAGTCAAGCGCGGAAATGGCCTTCAGCTCGATTCGGTGGGGCTTGCTCCTGAGTAGACGTGCCTGAGACCGCGCTGTGTAACACCAGGCCTGTTAGGGGACAAGGCGTCTTGCAGAATAGCCCGGGTCTCTGCCCCGAAGGCGTTGCCAGACTGAAAGAGACAATGGGGTGGAGCGAGGACACGAACGGAAGGAAGGGAGGCGAGAATGGTAGGCGAATTCAGTGGCCTTTTCTAATCACACCCTGAAATTGCAGGTAGGTAGGAGTTTACAAGGAAAGAGGCACTTGAGATCCACGGGTGGGTGGTTGGGTGGGTTTAGGTCTATATATATATGTGTGTGTGTGTGTGTGTGTGTCCATTTTATTGCTTGGTGTTTCATGTGTTCCTCCTCGGGAAAACTTGGCATTGAAAAGATGGGAGAGAAACGCTTAACCACAAACAATAACAACTCCCCCCTGCTTGATTGACCCCACTCAGCTTCCCCCTAAATGGACGTAACGTGTGTGTGTGTTTACAGAGGAGGCACACCCCTTGTCCTAACGCTTGCCCCCATCCTTTTCCAGATTGCCTCTGGGCGTATTCTCCTGATAAGCATCCCAGCCTCTTCTGTTCCCCTTTTATTGAGAAATGCCCTCCCTTTTTCGCTCCTTCAAAATCCTTCTCTCCCCGCCCCATGGTGTCAGGAGGACAGAAGGCAAAAGGATCAGGTGTGTGTGTGTGTACGTACATGTGTGTGGCAGTAGCTCACGCAACCAGCCTCAAAAACTCCCAATAGCCCTCCTCCCTCCTCCCCCTCCCTCAAGAATCCCTCCTCCCTCTCTCCTTTTCTCATTCAAACGCTGCAACTCCTGTTGTGTCAGTGTTATCTCTTTCCTCCTCCACCAACCAAGCACCACCACTAGGCAGAGGAGAATCAGCAGCAGGTAAAGAAACCCATTTCTTTAAAAACACACACACATACTCCCCTTTTTTGGAAAGTCGCCTCTTTAGGCTCGATTTCTCTTCCTTTCTTTTTCTCTTTCTTTCTACCAAAGGCCAGCCCCCCTTTTCAAAAGAGGGAGGGAGGCAGATGAGGAAGACGAAGATTAGAGCTTCTCTTGCTTCCTCTTAAACTTCTTGCTGTGTGTGATTTCTGCCTCGCCTCTGCTGTCTCCAGCTTCTCTTCCCCAATCTCCCCCTCTTTCCTACCATTCCAGTAGATGTTTGTGAAACTTTCATTATGCAGCCATCTCTATAGGTATTTATTTTCAGTACTCATTATTATTGTCGATCTTAATCCGAGGGAGGGGGGGTGTGGGGGGAAGGAGAAGGGAAGATTTTGTGTGTGTGTGAGTCATGGATGTTCCTGGAAGCAAGGTTTGTAAATGTGTTTGGCTCAAGGTTGGGGCTCGGGGGTGGGAAGGGGGGTCAAATATGCTAATGAAAAGTTTATTGATCCGTTTTGTCAGTTTCGTTTTGAATGAGCGGAATTGAATCTGCTGCCGAATGATTGTAATTTAAAAAAATATACTTACGCATATTTATATGAAGACATTAGAGATTATTTTTTAAAATTACAGGGTTGGGAAGGAGAAACTCCTAAAAAACAAATAAAGAAGCTACCTACTTGGTCCTGGGAAACAACAATAGATTTAGCCAGAAGAGAAGAATACATACTCATAAAGAATAGCAGTGTGATTTCACTTCCGTATGCAGATATCTCACCTATATATGGGGATACATTAATTCTCGTCTTCTGATCGGCTTCGCTTGGGTTGTTTTTGAGTTTTTGTTTGAGTTGGAAGAATCCTGTCGCCAGAAGCAGTTTCTCAACGTGCAGTCCCAGAAACCCCCCCCCCCGTGTGTGTGTGTGAATCCCCTTGTGAGTCTCTGAATTGAAGTGTAAGAGTTTTCGAAGTCATGGCCAGCAAATTTCTATGCGGGGCTTTATGCTGAAGAGCGTTTGGGTGTCAAAACAATGTAGGTTTTGTTATTTAGAAGGACTATTCACCAAGTGTGTGAGTGTGAGTGTGAGAGGGGGGAAGTCGTTTGCGTTGTGTCTTTTTTTTCCTCCAAAACTGTCCTTTGTAAAATGACCTTGAAAGGTTTAAAATACCACTTCTCTTCATAGGTGGAAAAGGGAGGGGGGTAAGGAGGAGAAAGAATCTAGTAGGGAGTAAAAAGCAGAAATAAGAACTTCAGACTGTAGATGAAGTGAAATCATTTACAGAAGAATGTGAAAAGGGAAGTTTCTGCATGTGAAGGAACAGAAGGAAATAGCATACTTTTACAAATGTAAGAGGTGGGTGGGAAGCTCATATCATTCTTCACAATGTATTAGGCCTTGAAAGCTTGCCTGATACGATCAGGGAGGCCAAGAAATAAAATGCCCAAGTACAAATTGCGTATCAGCGATTGACTTGCTGACCATCCCTTGTATTCTGTTGGCCGGTAGAGACTCTATGTGAGTGTGTGTGTGTGTGTGTGTGCAAAGGTATCTGAGCACCCTGCTTTTAACAATGGCTTGCACATGTTTTTCTCCATGTTTTGTTACACTTTAGGGGGTCTTCTGTAGATTTGGGATGTGAACTCCCTCTTTTTTTTTTTTTAAAGTGATCACTTGTGCTCCTGATTAGATGTTTTCTTGGAGTACAAGAAAAGACTGGCTCAAATAAGTAGGTTAAACTGCTTGCTTTGAACGTGGGGGAGGGAAAGTGGGTGGAGTTTGATTTCTTTTTCTCCTTACTAGATTTATGTGAATTGATGAGTCAGTATTTAAGATCTGCAGTAGGAATGAGAGTTTGTGATGGGTCATCAGTGCCTTGTTCTTAATATGAAGAACTGTCTTTCAGTGGAGATAATTTTAAATTGTTTTAAAATAAATCTCCGGGGGAGAGGGGGACAAGGAAGGAGAATTCCCTTAGCTTTCTTCAAATGATGAAACTCCTAGAGGATTTATTTCAGGTTAGGATCATGCATAACAAATGGATGTAATTGAGAGGATTTCATAGTAGGCTATTGATTGATCTGACCTATCTATCACATTATATTGCATTTTGCAAAAGTCCAGGAGTTGCTGATTTCAGTTTAGTTGTGGTTGTGTCTGCATGCCTAGGATTTTCTATTTTTTATTCCTTGAGAGGAATAATAGTGTTAGTCTTTTGAGGGGGGGATTTGTTAATGTGCACATATTGCTATTTAAGAACAGTAGATCTGAATTTTTTTTTCTGTATAAGGTTGATTCAATTATGTCTTCATCGCTTTGGAGCTGATTGAATGACTTGACATGAGATTAGGTGCAACAAAAGAGAAGGCAGGGGAACAACAGCTGCCTTCCAGTTCTGAGGCACTATTGCTCTTAGCAGGAAGGCATTTTATCTTTTAGTGCTGTGTTGTCAGGTTTAAATGTTAAATATTTATATTCCTGTGAAAGGTTGTTAGACTACACTTGTGTAAAAAAAGAAAAACACAAGAAATCCCACCCCTGATATTTAGAGCCTTTCAAAAACATGATGGCGTATATTTCTGGCTTTTTGAAAATCCAGTGTTAAAATATTGAATCATTCTTAAGTTTTAACAGTGCTGCTTTTGGCTAGAAGAAAACACACATCACCACTAGTTTGTACTTGCTTGGTTGCTGTGTGGTAAGAACTTTTTAAGGCGTGGCTTTAATGGCAGCTAACGATTCTTGCTGAGAAACAAGTCTCTATTTTTGGTGTGTATCTCTGGAAATGCTATGTGAAGCAAAGTTAACAACATTCAATATTCCTTTTAAAGAAGTAATTTACTTGAACTGACCAACTGAGGAATTCGTTCTTTCCCTTCAAATTCCTCTATATTCTCTTGAATAAAGACCAAATCTGACTTTTCCTAAGTTTTGTATACAGAATGCATATTTTTTTAGTCTTATGAATGTCTTTTCTACAAAAGCAATTTAATATAAATAACTTGCTCATGGCCTAAATATGTTATTTTCTAATAGTGGTAGAGTGTCTTTTGTTGTTTCTTAAATGCACTTCGCTTCATATGGCAACCCATTTTAGAGTGAATGGGGAGCCATTTCCTGGATTTGTTTTAATTAAGCACTGTTACTTATAAACTTGTGGTTTAGAATAAAAGTGCTGAGGCAAAGAAGCTAATATTTATAGGGATTTTAAGAGGATGGCTACTGACTTCTTCAACAGGGTTTGCATTAGATTCCAGATGGAGAAGTATGGATGGCTTGGAATATCTCCTTTGTTTTGGTGGCGAATGGAAAGGCATGGGGGTGGGGGGTGGGGAGATGGTGGCTGAGAAAAAGAAGATACTTTCATTGCCCTTCTAGACTAGTTTGGTTTATCTTGGGCTGCATTACCAAACTCCCAGCCTTTGTGTTACTCAGGATTCCTGTTATATCTTTCACTCGTCTATAGAGTTGCGTTGCTACAAGATTTATTTGCTTCATATGTACAAGATGAAAGTGAAAAGCAGATCCCTTATCCTAGTCACATTACTTGGAAGTAAGTCTCGCTACTATTAGTGTGGTGTACTTCAAGTTACTGTTTACAGGAGGAAGGTCCAAATTATTGCACAGTTGCCTAGAAAAAAAAGTTGGAAAGGGAACTGGCAAAACTCCCTGTGAGTATTCCTTGCCTAAGAAAACCCTATGAAATTCATGGGGTTGCCATAAATCGTCAGGCAACTTGAAGGCATACGCGCATACAGATGTACACGAATGGTAATAGGTGTATATACAATAGAGACATTGTAATTAAGCTGTATAGGTCAAAGAAGTAGTAATACAGTGCATTTTTTAAAAAAAAGTCAAAAGGAAAACTTTTTTTGTGCAAGTATGCAGAAATGTTATATACATGGCACAAAGGAAATTAATGAGGGGAGGGAATGGCTACTCCTGTCCATTACCTATAGTTAAAATGGCTAAGCCTTCTTATCTTTAGGCAAATTTGAAAAAGAAGCTTGACCTTTGAGTTTACTTGCTTCCACAGAGATGCAGGATGATTAAATAACTAGGCCTATTGGGCTGTCATTTAGTTATTTATCTCATGTCATCCTTTCCAGTTCACTCTTCTATTTAAATGTAGAAAATCAGCAAAATTTCTGCCACAGCAGGGCTGCCATTACCAAGCTTACAAGCCCTCCTTTATTCTCATTCTCTTGATGAGAACATCAGGAGTCCAATACAATTGGTCCCCTCACCCTCTACTTCACATAATTACATTTGCTGCGCCTTTGGTGTAAAAGATATTTTTTAGAAAATGAACATTTTTTGGTATTTTTCTTGACACTCAGCTCTTATGTAAGTCTCCAGGTAATAAAAATTAACAGTGAAATAGTACAGAAGAAAATATAACATCAGAATGATGATAGCTGATTTCTTCAGAGATTTGTAAGGGTTGGTTTGAGCTGAGAAAAACTGTGTATGTGTTTATAGAGATTCTGGGTCTTAGAAGTGGGGAGAGCAATCTGTATAGTTTTTGTGTGTAAACGGTAGCTTAACAATTGTAAATTGAGCTTTACTAGCCCAAAGCTATTGAGCTGGGAGCACTTCTGTTTTCTTCAGATTTCCAGTCTGGGACGACATGTGGTTATTCTTAAAGCCTTTTCTTTTTTTAGTAGTTGATTAGCAATTAACTAGAATTTGGATTTTTTTAAAAAGATCGGTTCTTAAAAAAGTTAAATAGCAGTTTGTTGTGTACTAAGAGTAAAAGAATAATCTATCACTTTTGAACTTCCCTGAACTGTTCATATCAAGCATACCAGCAGTTTTAGTTTAGCATCCTCAGATGACACAGCGTTAGGTGCCAGTAAATAGCATTTCATGTTCCTCATGTGTTTTCCAAAGCAAAACAAAAAACTATCTTCTTCACTGACTTGATTCCATGGGCATTTGGCAGTGGTAGCATTTCAGTTTTCCTAGCAGTTTGAGTAATGTGACAAATGGTTTTCTGGCAGATCAACAAAGCTTCACATGGTTGGTATTGAAACTAACAAGCTGGCTTCAGAAACTGTACAGCTTGCCATCAAGTCACATTTATGCTGCAGTCTTCTACACACTTAATGTTGAAGAAATCTCACTGGAAAGAGTGGGATGTCAGAGTTAATATGCCTAGGGGATGTTTCTGTTAACAGCGTTATCTTCTGGTTTGGCTTCAGACACATTTCTTGGGTGTTATGTAAAGCATGCAGGATCTAAACATCTCAAAATTAAATATATAGCTTGCTTCCTCAAAAGTGTTCCTTTCCAGAGACTGTACCCTGTGCACAAAATCTAGGAAAGAATTTGATAGCAGCCAGTGATTGCCTTTGTGTTCGTTCTTGCTGACTGTAGCTCTGTTAGGGGTAGATGTAGTGTTCAGCCAGTGTTACATTATGTAAACACCTGGTTTAAAATGCAAATCCTCCTCCTGTTGTCCTGCCTTCCTGAAAAATACATTGTGCTTGTAGGTGGCACAAAGGAAACTAGAAAAGGAACTTGGAACACAACCAGATTTGTTGCAACATGTTTTCACATGATACTCAAATATATTTGGACACAACTGCAGCTATACAGTGCAATAAATCTTTTTATATAATAGGATATCTTCTTTGGATCTTGTTTTCAAGGCTAATTGGGCCCCTCAGTAACACAGATACCTTGAATACCATGTTCTTCCATGCTTAGCCAAATATACTTTTCATATTTGTTAAGATTGGGTGTGTAGAACTAGATGGCTTAAAAACTTTCTCTTTGGTAAATTGTGTGTAGCAGATGTGTTGAGTGAGGCAGGGAAATGTAGGCCATTTATTTTTTGGAAACATCCCACAGCTGTCTATGATTGCCTCCTTATGTAGCACCTTGTGTCTGATGTGATTGTGGGGTGGCCATAGCAGTCCTTTAAGAGATTACTAAATACTAGTTTGCATTGCTGTTTTGGATAGGATAATGAATTGTAGTTAACTAGGGCAACTTCATGTATGTCTTAAAGTGAAACTTTTGGAAAACTTCAGTTCTAACGGAATTATTTGCAGGAGATAATCCTGATAATATTGAAAATATTAACTTGGGTTGTATGTTGACTGTTTAAAGAGAGCATTTTTTATCAATCTATCTACTCTTAAGTTTCTTGAGTTTTTTATCCAACAGGATAGATGACTTAATATACATGCACACACACATTTGCAAGTATCTTTAAATATCTTGCTTGCAACCTTGTTATACTTGCTGCATTCTTCAGTCAACTTGCAATGATAGAAATTCCCAGTTGTTTTCATATCATATGTGAACATTTGCTACTTTGAGCAATCACTCTCAGTCAGGCCGAAATGATGAATATGCTGCTGACTGGTGCTTCATGTTGTGGGTGTATGGGAATCAAATATTCACATGTTTCTCACTATTAAAAGTTTGCTAGTTTTTATACCTGCAGGGAACTGCAGCTGTAAAAAAAAACAGAAATTGGTGAAGCATTCAAATATTTGATTTCCTCACCTGCAGTGTGATGTGGTATAATCTACCAGCAAATTAATTCTGTGGGCCTACTGATCATTTGTCTTTTAATTAACACCATGCTATTGTCTGCCAAGCTTATATGAGATTTGCCAAGCCACCTGATAACATTCAAATGAATAAAATGGTCCAAAACTCTGGGAATTAATCATTTTGAAATGGAGGTGATAGATCATATGTTTGTATGCTTCCCTATATTAAACAACAGCAAGAGAAAAAAAGCCCGCCTCTGGAGTGGGGAAAATGGTAAGATAGAACAGAGTCTCTTGACATACTGGTTTTCCATGAGCAGTGAGATTATGATTTGGACTAAAAATCAGACACAGAACACACTACCAACAGTTGTAATGGAATTTATTTGAATGTGTGTACAGTACTGATTTGGCAAAACACAAATTAGGTCAAATATAACCCTTTTTATACCTGTTCTACCCTTAAGGCACACAGGGGCTGGGAAGGCAGTGTTACAGTCAAGCATAGCTACTGTCTGTTTTTCAGTCTTAGAAAGATTCCAGCACTGATTATATTATTACACATAAATAGGAGTAGTTGTAATAGTAGGGTTTCTTTTTGTGCAAGATTAGAAAGAAGTTAGAAACTACATAATCAGGCCTGGGTTTCCTAATGCTTGGGATACTGAGTTTGTTCCATGTTTAAAAAATGAACTTAAGGAATACAGTTTTTAGTGCATAAACTCATTCTTCTCAGCTTTGGGATGGAACATCATAGCTGATTATTGCTTCTGTTGTACTTGGTCATTTGGACCTTTAAGAGGGCTTGATTAAGATGTTATTAAAATAACAGCTTTTCACAAAAATACATTCGTCAAGCACAGTTTACAAAGAAGCAGAAAAGTTTTTCTTAGGAATTTTTAGAAGCTGCTTGATATAACACTAGACAGAATACTCCAAATTAACCCAGATGTAAATGTATTGCATTATTTGGAGTACTCTTGAGCACATCCTAATGTGCTAAAAACACTGGGGTTAAGGAGCATCTCTTAAAAATGAGTACATGTAGCATATAGGAACCAAACTAACATCTTCTTTCTTCCACTTATACAAATTTACCAAGAGATTAACATAACCTGAAGTTACTTGGATTGTCATCTTCAGCCTAATCTGTTAAGAATGTTTGTTTCCTTTTTAAAAAGTTGCTTATTATAATAGTATTTTTTTATTCACGCTGTATTTTTTTCCAGAGGAAGAACTGCATAATTATTACTCTTTCTCTGTATAACACAGACCAAGTACTGGGCTCCTGATCCATACATCCCAGGGAGGCAGATACAAAAAAGAGGGAGAAGGGATATTTCAACTATTTGTTTCTGCACTGGGTCAAGCTGACTTGAATTAACTGGTATGTGCTTAGAACATCCAGTCCTAGTTAGAATGTTCAGAGCAGGTAAAGTTTTCATCATAAAGATTTTCAGGTATCATGAGCATGCTTTTCTCTTTCAGACTTGGAGTAGGTACACGGGAGGGAAGTAATTAATGATAAAGGAGATGTGATTTAAAATATTAAATTTTAAGACTCTTATGAACATTGCATACCATGAACAGTTGCTAGGTATTCACAGGTAGTTATTTCTTGCAGGTGAGTTGATCTGTTGTGATATGATTTGATAGGTGGTGGTGATGGTGGCGGTGGGGAGATACTGTCATTAAAGTGTTAATTCTCCCAAGTCCAAGCACCTAGATTCTTGTAAGAATCTGACATCCTCCCCTAATTCACAGTAAGTCTCTCTCAGCTACTTTTTCTACTCGTACCAGTTAGGAAAATAGTTTGCCATGCAGCACAGAGACTTTTCCTCAACACAGTGCTGTCCCCTGCCCATGCTTAGAAGGTGGGAGACAAATTATGTAATTTCTTTGGATCCTAGCCATTCTGTTCCAGAAAATGGTCATGCCAGGTTGTATGTTTGTCCTGGTTGTATAGAGATTAAACTAGTTGAAATGGTGGTAGTATACACTGTGTAGAAATGATTGATTGTAAGATCTTTTTAGCTGCAATGAAACAATACTTAGTGTGTATCTGAAATTGATTGAAGACTTCATGACCAGGAAAGGTTGATTATATATTTATCTGTGGTATTCAGTATTAACAAGACAGTTGTCAGATCGTATATAAAAAGTCTGTATATGGTACTTTTGAGAAACTTACATATTTGTGGTATAAGCTTTTATGGGCTAGACCATATTTTGTCAGATGTGTAAGACGTGTGCGGGTGTATGTGCACAGGCACATGTGCATATATTGTAGTGCCAAACAGTATCAAATGCAGTAGGAATGTTGACTTTCCTATGTAACTCCCAAATATATGCAACATAAGAACAGAAAGTAGCTTAATTCACATCAATCCCTGTGATAATACAGTCTAACCACACTATTGCAGAATAGTATATATTAGCAAATGTGGCTTGGACTGGGTGGGTAGATTCTTATACAATAGTAAAGCTAGAAGAAAAGTAAATCATAGAGGCTATCATGAATGGGTTGCTTTCTATTCTTCATATGCATTTGGGAGTTAAAAATGTGTAACCTGAGATACTGCATTGTCAGATATAACTACACCATCGTAGTGGTGTGTATTGATGTTGCCATCCAAAAATCTACCCTTTTAGGCCCGGCACCACTCGAACAGAGGGGCTTCTGAGGTGCAATAGATGGAGGCCTTGAGAAATGATCCTTGCAGTGGTTCTCAACCTGTGGGTCCCCAGATATTTTTGGACTTCAGCTCCCAGAAGCCCTGAGCGTTGATCATAGTGCCTTGGGCTTCTGGGAGCTGAAGTCCACAAACATCTGGGGACCCCACAGGTTGAGAACCACTGCTAGAGCTCTCCTGGTTATGTGTATATTAGGAACAGACAGCTAGAGAGACTTCTCAGAATCCTGGTGCAACTGCTTGTCTTAAGGTATCCCGCAAGGAGGAGAGTGGTGCAGACATCATCTCCCAGTGCCACAATCTACAATGCCTCCGCAACTGCTCATCTGGGGCGCTGCCAAGCTGATACAGTAGGTTTTTGAGATCATATTCAGTTGTTAATGACTGTAAACATAAGTGTCAGTTACAGGATCACAGTACAACCTAATAACTGCCAAGCAGAATGCCAGCTGTATGAAACAGTTTTTTACTTTAGCATTCTATATATTTAAATGGCTAATAGTGTGAAAGGAACACTGCCTAGTGCTGTGAACTGAATTTTTGACCTGTTGAATTTTTGATCTATCTCAAAGTTTTTCTAGATATTGCATGAGTATATGGCTGCATTAAAATCTGCTGTTTTAGGCAGTAGTTCATACATCTGACAAAGTGTTCGGTAGTCTATAAAACCTATGCAGCAATGCATCAGTTATTCTGCTGTGGCAAAAGCAATGACTATTATGGTTATTCTTCAAAAACTTTTGTATAAATGTGTCCATTGGCAAATTGATGACACGTGAAAGTTTTGTGGCCATAACTAAACTGACTGGACTTCTGTACCCTAGAGTCTACAGCAGGTATGGCAGATTGTGCTGTAGACCAATTTTTGTCTCTGTGTATCTGCATGGTGTAGTTGTTTGAGTGTTGGACTGTAACTCTGGAGACTAGATTCTGAATCCCTGTTTAGCCATGGAAACCCACGGGATAACTGTAGGCAAGTTATATTCTCTCAGCCCTGGAGGAAGGCAAAGACAAACACCCTCTGAACATATCCTGCCAAGTAAACCCCATGATAGGTTCACCTTAGGGTCACCATAAGTTGGAAATGACTTGAAGGAACACAATATCTGTGGCAGCCTGTTCCACCATATTTTTTTGGCTGAAAGTCAGAACTAGAGTTACTGCTGGTTCTCATTCCAGGTTTATTATAGTGAATTGGACCAGAATCATAGAGGAGATTCTGAAGGAGGCCAGGTTGGGTGTTCTAAACAATTGATACTCCTTGAGACCTCAAGGAGAAAAAAAATGATACTCTGGTGGCATTTTTAACCTGATATTTTTTTTATTTTTTTTTTTTTAGGGAGGGGGAATTGTGGTACTTTGGGAGAGCTGGGAGGCCACAGGGAGGTTGGGGACTGTAGGGTACACTTTCCCTTTGGTTTGCTCTTTTATGGGTCCCTCCTAGTAAAGAAAAAGAGTGAGGAATTTTCTAATTGAGGCTTAACATTGAAAATAAAGTGTAGAACTCTTTAAACTGAATGTAGCTAGCAGTGTTTTTAAAACTTGTGTTTCCAGTGATGCATGCATGTGGTGGCTTTGTTTGTAAAGACAGCTTATTTTCAGATAATTGTGAATCTAAAGCAGTTCAGAAGTATTTGACCATTAGACTCCATGTAAATTCTAGACTCTGAAATTATCCTATTTTGATCTCTTCTACAGCTGAAACAATGTGTGTGACTTCCATTTCCTCTCAAAAAAGTGAATTTTTTCTATGTCAGAATGGATTTTAATTTTCTTAATCATGTAAATATATTATATTTAAATATCTTTATGCACACAAAGGAATTAAATAGTCCAAAAATTGGGTACGATGTGTTTTCCACAGAAAAAATACAGTATAGACTGTTTCATGTACTTTTCCTGCTATATAGAAAGGGTAATTGGCTTCTGAACTGTTGTGCTTCCTAGAACACTCTCTTCTAAGAAAAGTTATTATGTAAAATATAAATTTGACAGTTTTTTAAGGGCTTTGAAAATTAGTGTAAGGATCTCTACTTGAATTGGACTTCTGTGCCTCTTAACATTCTCAAGTACTGTTACACAAACATGTGAAACAATTAGATTATATGAAGATACCAGCTTTATCTTTTAATAGGAGATGCAGGGCTTTAAAATGATAAAATCCCAAATCTGAATTAGTATTATTAATAGACAGTCCAGAGGATTTGTTACTATAATGGTATTCCTGGTCATCTCATTTTGGTATGAAATGCTAAAACTTCTGGTTGAGTACTATAAAGGTATTTTGTTGTACACTGTACTTCAGTTAGCATTTTAGTAATCTCCCTTAATGCTCTTAGAGTTGTGTCTTTAGTAAGGATGAAACTTAATACATAGGATTTTATAATATAATTTTTCTCAGTTGATCTTCTGCTAGGTTCTGACCAAAACGTGCTCAGACAGATTCAATTATGCTGACCGTTTAGTGACTCGCCACCTGTACAGAATCCTCCCAAAGCATGGAGTGGGCTTCAAAAATATGGTGTCTTGCTAAAAGACTAAAATCTGAATCAAGTGTAATGAAGCAAATCCTCCTTTTTTCCTCTTCAGGATGACCTGTGTTGTTGATATTTGGATCATAGAATAACACAGCTCTTGTTTTATTAAAACAGCCTTTTCTTGCAGAGCTACATTGTGCTGTTCTCTAAAGCAGATATTCATTGCTTCTTAAGTTAGGGAAGTTTTAGGCACTGTGTAAAAAGCCAGGTCAGAATTCAGAGTAGAGTGCCAGGTTAAAATTAGGCAATCCTTGCAGTGCAATCTGTTCTGAAGAACTCTCTGAAATGGTGTTCTTCAGTAAAGAGCGTTAATTGTGTTCTAGGGAGCTGTCACATTTTGGCATCAGTGCAGCTGCTCTTTTTAAAAACAGATATCCATCTGAAGTAGCTAGCACTGCAAAACATTTGTGTTAATTAATGCTATCTAGAAATCACTGCATTTAATGTTAATTAAATTTGTAAATATAACACTTCTCATGAAACATATCTTCAAATATATGACTTTGGACACCCATGTATTTTAGAAGAAATGTGTTCATTATATTTTATGTCACTGTTCAGTAGAACCTGGAATGACATATTTTCCTCCCTTCCTGCCTCCAAAAGGTAGCATAAGATTATACTGTACAGTAAACTTCCAAAACATTATTTTACAAAAAAGTAACAGAACAAAACTCAACAGATGAGTTAAGAGCAAAAAATAGAGGGTTCTATCTGATTTTAAGATCTGCAGTCCTGTGTGTTAAGAGAGATGGAGTCTAAAGTAATGTTTGTATACTTGTACAGCTATCTTTTCTGGATTTTATGTCTTTCAGATGTTTTGGACTTAAATTCCCCATAATTCATTGCCAGTGGCCATTGTAATTGGGGCTAATGGGACTTTCATTCTAAAACATCTGGAGGATACAGGTTGTTGTGTAGGAAGAAGGTTAGTTGGGTAGTTGTACAGAGAGTAAATACACTGTCCATCTCATAGGCAGTGGGGCCCTCAAGCAGTTATAACCTCTTGATGCTTAATATTTCTGTAAATACATTTCAGTAACAGAAAATGTCCCTTGTTTTTATGAATTGGAATAATGGAAGAGAAGAGTGTATGCAGAAGTAATCATGATGGCCTTATAGAAAAATACAACAACATCCAAAATCCAGAAAACAGCTATGCCATTATTGGGCCAACCAAAAATGCACAGAATAAATCATGGAAGCTTTTGAAGCTCCATTGTCTTCTTCATCAAGCAAACATGTTAAAAAGAAAAGAGGAAAACTTTTCACAGGGGTATGTTGTCTGCACTTCTGGTGATAAGTTTATTGTGTGAATTTCAGTGATGAACACGCTTTCAATTTGCATAAGTGTTGAGTTTACTTAGTTAGGCAAGGACAATACTAGCCTATATAGCAGAAAGTACTAATCTGATAGAATAGCATTTGAAATATGCCAAACTGACAGTCAGAGATCGAAAGTAAGAAAAGTGGTTGATTACCTGGCAGCCTGTGGAAAGATGAGAAGCACTTGTTAGAGCTACATTTTATTCTGTGTTTTGTATGCACATATGTAGCAGATGCATATCATATAGGAGTTTATGTGCCAGGACTGTGGATGATTTCCTGCCATATCGTACATTAAAATGGTTTAACATGTTATAAATATAAGATAGTGAATTAAAAAATGATCTGAAGTGTTTAAATGCATATTAACTGATTAAGTTGCACTTCTTTTAGCTTGAGTGTGTGAATATTGCACAGAGAATGTTGAATCTGTGAAGATTTTGTTGTTCTGGTAATAATACCAAAGTCCACTGACCCTGAATTGTGGAAAAGGTCACACAGATATGCACAGTGCCTCTGAAAAAGAGATCCAAAACCCTATTATTATACTTCTAGGGATGACCACTTCTTCCCCAGGTGTATAGCGCAAAGATTCCCTTCCACCACCCTCTTTTTTAAGACCAGTGTGAAGTTCTGAGGATTTTGGGGGATGGATGATATGTGGTGGAAGAGGGTGTTTGCTACACCTCCTGGAAAACTAGAAAATAGGTATCAGTACATCCCATACTGTTTTCTTTCTCAAAGGTAGACATGTTCCTGTTTCTGAGTAGTATGCAATTTCAATCCAAGAGGGACTTGAGGCCTGAGCTTTAAGCTAAATACTAGTAAAGCCAGGATATAACTGGACTACATGGGAGCAGCTGTAATGAACCCTCAAGCAATAAAATTCTGTAACTCTTTGAGTTCATGACCATCGACTAGATGTTGAAAGGAAATCATCATTAAGGTAAGTTCTTATTTAATAATCTATTTGGAATCCAGCTAGAGCTGCAGAGAGGGAAATGACTATAGTTGAAGAGAGACAGATGATGTCAGGGTCTCGGGTGTGGCTGCGCCGGCGGGCGCCATGGAGGCCGACGCCGCGGCTACCTCCGATGAGGAGGAGGGGGGCTCGGGCCCTCCGGAGGCCGCAGCCGATGACGGGGACCGCGCGGTCGCCGCGGAGGGCTCCGCCGCCGGCGGGGAGCGCCGGGACGCTGCGGCGGTCGCCGATCCCGGTGGGGAACTCCCTGGCGTGACGAAGGCCACCGCTGCCGAGGAGGACCGTCCCGACGCTGCAGAGGCCGCCGGCCCGGCTCCCGCGCTGCTGGGAGTGGTGGGCGGAGACTCATTGGAGGAGGCGGGCCCTGGGCCCGATCCCGGGGCACCACCTACTCGCGAGACCGCTCCTGAGGAGGCTGAAGCCTCCGCCCCGCCACTGACGTTCTATGCCAGTCCTCTCCCAGTAAAAGAATCCATTGGTAAAATACTGCTGACAAATGGTCATCCAACGTCTATTTAAAAAACATCCAGCAATGGAAAATCCATTCACTTCTGAAGGAGTCAAACAGTTCTGATGCCTTATGGAATCTGCTTGTAATTTGAATCTGTTGGTTCAGGATCCTACCCTCTGGATAGCCGAAACAAGCTTGTTCTGTCTTCTGTGACAGCACTTCAGATGTTTCAAGATGGCTATAGTATTTATGGGCTAAATATCCCAAAGGCATCAATCTTGTCTCATCAGGGAAGCTTAGCAGGCTCAGCTCTGGTTAGTACATGATGGAAGACATCATTGGTGGATTATGTATGTTGATCCAGTAAAGCATAATACATTAGAGTAGAATGATCTGGAGTTTAACCTGATAGTGTAGGATCACTTCCAGCTCTATAATTGCATGATTACTCAGAAAATAAACTGAAACATTTTTTGTTCTTTTGTCTGTTCTCATCCAAGATTCCATGGGCCGATATTGGGGCTTGATGTCAGATGACACTTGACAAGTTAGCTTACCTGTCTGTACCTAGAGCATGGATGGGATTTGGATGGTTTGTACTTACAGCTTCCATCAACCCTAGCCAGTATAGTCCATGGTGAGGATGATGGGAGTTGCTGCCTAACAAGCTCTGGAGGGTGATGTGTTTTCCATCCCTGACCTAGAGTAATTTGTACATCACACTTCTCTCAAGAATGTGGTAACAGTGGAAATGTTTGTTTCAATTTTAATTTCTGCTTTCACAGTAAAAGGACAATTTAATTTCCCTTCCATTCTGATTATAAAGACCTCTTTAAAGTACATGAGCAGTGTTTACTTGAAATTTCAGCAGACAGAGAAATGGGCTTTAGAGATAGGGAACAGACCATGGTCTCATCCTTGCCTTGCCACAAGACTGCAGAATCTGGACTACCTGAGTGCACATTAAAAAAAAAAAAGACAATAGAAGTCACATAATGCTGGAAGACGTGTTTTGTTTCTTGTAAATTTGTACCATTATCAGCTGTATTCATTCAACTTTTTTAAAAAAATGTGAGAATATCATTGTATCTGCTTGTGCACGGAATCTTAAAGCTAGAAAATTCTTATGTTGATTTATTGTCTGGCCTCAATTTTCAATAGACTTGGTGATGTACTTGGGTGTCATTTCCACATAAAAAGCCCAGTTCCTGCTCCTAAAAGCTTCCTGTCTGGAAAGTGTGGGAGAGAGTCTGGGATTGCTCTCTGATCATTTCAGTCTTCAGTCTTCTTTCCCCTTCCAAGTTGGTTATCATCTGCTCTGTGTTAAAATGAAATAATCTACGTAGCGGTGCAACGTGTATACACATGCTTTTTGAAAGAGGCAGTTTTGTTTTAATAGGCATTAACTTGTTAATGCTCTCTTCTTTGTTTTGAATGGAGTTTCTGAACACTGAATTTAATTCGTCTAAGTTGGAAAATCTGATATATTATTTTGAAAGTTCCTTAGAAAACTTTTATATTCAAATGAAATGAACATTGAAACTTCCAAGTGTTCTGGATTTGAAACACTGGCAGTTGTAAATTCAAAATACAGTAGCCTTGTATATTTTGCAAGATCATACTAGATGCACAATTTCTGTGCACGGTTCCTAACAAGAACCCGTGTATTCTGACTGTGTTGTGATATATGGAACTGAAAGCAAAAAAAGCTGAATTCTAGAAAAGGTAGCAAGCACATAGTATTTGGTAGCTGTAATGGTATTGATTGCTTAACTCTGGTAATGTAAACCAGGCAGCCAGTGGGTGTAGTGTTCATTAAATGTCAGATTAGGACTAGAGAGAAACCCAAATTGGAATCCCCATTTTCCCGTGAAGCTTATTAGATGGCCCTGAGACGAGTACTATCAGGCTAATCTTTCTCCCAGGGTTTCAGAACCTGAGTTCAGTGGTAACCTTGGCTGACATTGATGTAAATATTAGGATCAGAAGCAGCCCCCCCAGCCCCACCAAAAACATTTTCTCAAAAAGGGATTGGGACAATGAAGGAATTGAGGATTCTGTGATCTGCTGCCTGGGTAAGGCAGTCGGATGTCTTGTTTCCTCAAAGTGTTTGGGTCACCTTCTTTTTTTACAACTACAGAATAAGGTATTCAAAACTAAGAAATAATGTACCATTTACTTTGGATAATTTTCTGAGCATGAATTAGTAACTAGTCTTTCTCCATCATAACCTGGTACTTTGTCACATTTGTTCTTGGCTGTGCTTGCAGTTAATCAAATAATAGACTGTTTACTGCCTGTAAACAATGTTCTTGAAATAGAGAGAACTAGACCTTTTGAAATGGAAGTGAACACAACCTTCCTTATAGGCACCTGCTGAAACAGTGCAACTTTAGTGCGTATTAAGCCATCTTGATCTGTGCTAGTACCTTGTGATGAAGTATTGCAAGGAAAGTTAAATATAGAGCCTGAAAAAAACAACCCAGAACAGTAGGTTAGTGAATGTGTCATATATGGGAAAATTTTCCTGTGTGCTGCAGATGATCCTTATTGGTTAAATTTGATAGATAGATAGATCCATAGGAAACAAAGGAATGTGGATATATATATACATGCGTCTATATACATATATACATATTTCTTTTTCTGATGTATTAAAATACGTTAAGAATAATATTTGTAGCTTTTCTGCATTATAAGGTAGACTGCTATCTCAAATGAGTTAGTATCGATAAATTTTGCTTAACATATTGGATCCTTCCCAAATGGCAGGAATCCCTTTATTTCCTTTAATATTATTTTTGTTTTAACTAACTCCTAAGCCTTTCTTAATTTCTTATAAGTTATCTCATGTGAATTCTACTTCTAATTTTCTGTTTGTTAGAGTTATTATTACTAATTTTCTGGTTCTTCTCTTTCCATTCAGGTAAGCTTTCCACTTTGACTTTCTGCTTTTTCAGTGAATACCATCTTGATTCAAATTGTCATATAGATAAAAAATGACAAGACTGATTTTTAGTTTGTATCAGTAACTCTATTTTAACTGTTGTTCATTGCATTCTTATCTTTTCTGTCTAGCTCATAACTATACTATATTTTTTCTCCTAAGAAATTCGTTACTGGTTCCCATTCAACATAGCTTTTTTCCCCCTGTATTTTTCCATTTACCCATAATGTCAGATTATCCGGGTCTTTCATCTGTATCATCTTTGTTAACCAATTGTCAGGATGTATCAGTCTTTTTGCCTTATTGATTAAATTACTGTATTTGCTGGTGTGTAAGACTCACTTTTCCCCAAAAAAATATTGCTTGGAAATGAGATTCATCCTATACGCTAGTGTGTCTTACACGTCAGCAGATAGTGTTTGCCAGTGTATAAATGAGGTGTATCTTATACACAGGTGCGTCTTATATGCTGACAAATACGAGTAATTACCTGTTAGGGATACTGGTTTTCAGCTTTTCTCTATAGGGTGGGACCAGAAACCTGAACTGTGTATAAATATTAGTAGGATACACAATCCAGGCAAAATTAGTATGTGGTGGAATGCACTGGTGCATTATGTTAGTTATGATGATGCTACAAATATGGTAGTCCTCTGAGTAAATTCATTACTTGAATTTTGGCAAGAGACATACTCTCCCAGCTTTTCCTCCTTCTACCATTTGCATTATTTTGGATAATATTTTGTGTAGCAGCTACCCTGATGATGATGAATCATACAAACATTAACTGTTTTCAGTGTTTCTAATACTAGGTTTGAAATTTGTAAATATTAAGTGTTATAAATTGGGAGTTTGAATTCATAGTCACTAACACTGATAATCTAGAGTCTGATTTGTTGAACTAATTTTGCTGTATTCATTACTTTAAAACATTTAAAACATTAATTTTCAGAACAGAACATCAGATTGACGGAGAATAGTGTGGAGACCTAGGGGCAGACACTATCAGAAGTGTTCCTTCTATCACTTTAAAGTCACTTTTATTCTACAAATCCCACAATGATTGTTGCCTGAGGATGATGAGAGTCCAGCATTGAATCTCATCTTACAAGCTGCTCAATTAAGTCTTCTCCTTGACCTTCATTTCTCTTCTGTTCATGCCCACATACCTCCCAACATGCGTACTTCACTCACACTTCAAATACCTTGTTAAAGGTTAGTAACAAACAATGTTAAAGATTAGTAAGAAATGATGTGTTTATTTCAGCCAGAGGATAGGGATCCTCAGTTCTCTAACTGAACTCTCTTCAGCTATAGGTTCCAAAAATTAGATTGACTAAAGTGAGCAAAGGAAGGAATTTTTCCATTGAATATTGTTGAAAAACAGGGTTATTAGAAATAGATGCAGTAATCCTGTCCAAATAAGTAAGCCTCACTTAACACAATCACTTAACAAAATTGGTGGAGTGGGAGTGCAGACTTTTCAGCCTTAGCAAAGTGCATAACCCCCTGAAGAAGGGGATGGTAAAAAGCAGAGTGGAATGAGCTAGAGAGAAGAGGATGAAGGCCAAGAGAGGAGGATATGCACTTGGAGTAGGGATGTGGAAAGTTTTTTGCATATTCCAAGTACCTGGCACTGTGCAAAGAGTTACCAACTAAAGAAGAACAAGGGGTTCATTGCAGCTCAACTCAAATAATATGCAAAACAAGAAAATGAACGAATTAAGATCAGAGGAGAATTGAAAGGACTGACAACCCATCTCCCCTCTCAACACCCAGAAAGGTTTGATATAATTTCCATATAGACTAGTAGGTGTGGGGGAGGCACCTTCCATCAGGCCCAACGTTCTTAAAGGGCTATGGGTACTTGAGGGCTTTCTACTGAGCAAACAGATCACCCCGGCAACACACACATCCTGTTCCATACAGGTCCAGATCATTTTCTTGCTTCTAATCCACAAAGCAGCAGACAGCACAAACGCTGTGATGTAGTTTTAGTCCTTACCCTTTCTCCTGAGGCTTCCCTGTTTTTCTGAATGTGGCAGAGGGAGAATCAGTGGGCCTCTTAAATTCTGTCAATCTGAAATAACTAATTTGATCATGGATAGGATTAATTTCAGTGCTGAGCAGGAAAATTTTGGACTTCAGACATGTTAAGAAGGGAAGAGTCTAACAACTTAATAATTGAACTATTTAATTCGTAAATTCTTCAAGCTCCGCTATGTTTATTATGGCAAATTGTAGTCTGGACAACCCTGGTTAGGATTTAACCTTCTATATTGGAAATAACTGTTCTAAAGTGTGGATTACTGGTTCTGATGGACCAGTAAGGGTCCAGTAAATTGGATTCTGCTTGCTTATCTCTCAGATATGTTTGTTAATACCTGTAATAATGGATGAGATATTCATGTATTGGAACTAACCACAGCTTACAGTTAATGTCTGAACTGCCTGTTGCTGATATAATCCAATACTGTAAAGTGTAAAAAATCAAAGCTCATCAAATGGTGGCTGTTGTAATAGTTTGGATTCAAAATGGTTGCTAGATCAGCACTGTCCATCAGTAAGTGCATGTTAACTCAAAAATCACACTAAACATGCAGTCATCCATATGAGGTGAAAGCTTTCAGAACACTAAGCTAATTGTGGTTTGTAAGTGTGGCAGTAGTATCTTCAAAGCAGTGGGGTTTTGCTTCACATTACTTTGTTTTCATTCAGACTGAAAATTACAGGATTCTACAGGTGGATGAGCCTAATAATTACACTTCTTTTGCTGAGGCAGTTTCCTCCATGTGAGTGTTAGACAATAACCTGAATGTTACAGTAACTCCCTTAAGGCAGTTTCCTTGCAGAGATTAGTAACTTCCTTTGATAGTTGCATCATTTTAAAGATAAATATTTAGTAAAATCTAAGATCACTAGCTGTATTCACTAGCTTTAACCACGGGTTATACAGGGACTTATTTTTAACTGCCTTTGCAAATTACTACTTGTTAAAAAATCTTCTTCGAAATCCAGGAAGAATAATGTATTTCTCTCTCTCTCTCTCTCTCTCTCTGTATGTGCATGCGTATATTGAAAGAACTATATTCACCCATCTCCCTGTTTTTAAACTTGCTTTGGCTGCCATTTTGTTTCTTTAGTTTATGTTTATGTGTTTTTCTCTCCATAGGTGGTGGTGATGGTACTTCTGAACCATTTCCCTGTTTCTTCAGCCTTAAGAAGACTTGAATTATTACAAGTGGAGATACACATAGACTAGCTTCCTTGAATGCAAGTTAAATCAGCTGGAAAGAACTGGATGGGTGTACAAAGAATTCTATATTTTCCATGGGAATGTTTTTATAAATACTTGGTATTGTATGTGGTTAGCTGCCTCTACAGATGAGCAAAAACATTCAACAAACTTCTCTTGAAGGAGCAGTCTGCTGTCAAACATTCGCAAGCAAACAAGTGGAAAACCATTGAAGTGGCCTTATTTCCAACATAAAAGACCTGCCCCATTCATGTTGATACCAACAAAGGAAATATGCCTACTCATTCTCTCTTAGCATATATGGATGGTCCAGATGGAATAGCCAGTACTGTTGGTTCACATATGGAAAACAATGATGCCACTATGCCAATAAAAGGGGCTAACACAATCTCATACAAGAACTTACAAGACAAGTTCTTAATGCAAAGCGAAGGATGCATGCCTTTGGATTGCATGTTTTGTGATCAGACTTTCAAGCGTCCAGAAGATCTTGGTAAGCATGTCTTAACACAACACAGACCAACACTTTGTGAACCAGCAGTTCTGCGTGTAGAAGCAGAGTATTTGAGCCATGTTGATAAAGGACAAGTGAAGACGGACATGCCATCCTCAAATATCAGTGAAAAGGATAGCCAAGATTTCAGCTGTGTGGTTTGTGGGCAAACATTTGATGAGGCCTTTGATGTTGAAGCCCATATAAGGAAGCATAAGGACTCTTTTACTTACTGGTGCAATGTATGTGGAAGGAGATTTAAAGAGCCTTGGTTTCTCAAAAATCATATGAGAACACATACTGGTAAGCCTGGCTCTAGAAGCAAGACCTCACAAGGATCTGACAGTCCCATAACAATAAATGAGGTGGTGCAAGACCAAGTAACTGAGAGCATTACATCTCCTTATAGAATCTGCATGGTTTGTGGCTTTCTATTTCAGAATAAGGAAAGTTTAATTGAGCACAGTAAAGTACATACCAAAGATTCAGTAGCCAGTGCTGATGGCATGGAAAATAACAGTGGCAATGGAGATAAATCACCCAGAGAAGAGTTTTTGCAGTTTTTAAACTTAAAACCACGTTTGCCTCCTAGCAACAACAAACAAGAAAAGTCTGTGAAATGGATAGCAGAATTAGATCCATTCAGTACTTACCAGGCATGGCAGCTGGCTACCAAAGGAAAAATTGCTGTTGGCCATGGGCAAATAAAAGAACCAGGGCAAGAGGGAAGTACAGACAATGATGACTCGTCTTCTGATAAGGAAGAGCTTGGGGAAATTTGGAATGCAAGCAAAGTGAGTCAAACTGAAAGCACAGGAAAGTCTAAGGCAAGCAAAAGCGGAAATTGTGCAGGGATTGGTAGTGTGCCACAAGAGAAATTCAGATATCCCTGTCGTGAAGTGCCTTCTATGGAGATAGACTCTAAATTGTCCCAGAACAAAGATAAGCCTACACATTGTTCTGAGTGTGGCAAAGCCTTTCGAACATACCACCAGCTAGTCCTTCACTCGAGAGTACACAAGAGAGACCGAAAGAATAGCCTAGAAGCAAGTTCTGTTGAAGGAAAGCAGCTGAGGACAAGTCCTCCGGACATTGTGACTCTGGATGAGAACGGAGCAGGAGAACAAGTGGAGGGAGGCTCTGAAGATGGATCCGAGGATGGACTGGAGACTCTAGGTAAGACAAAGTATTTTGCAGTATTGATTTCCTTTTAGTTCACTTGTTCTTCTTCATGGTCTCTGTGCCTCATACATTGTAATAATCATAATACAGTTTTTTTATAAAAGTTATTATCAGGGAAAGGTTTTGCTGATACAGTATTGATACTCTTCATCCTAAGGGCATGATCTCACAATTTTGATGTTTAGGTCATGACATAATTTTCTTCCTTGAATATTCACTGAAGGGAAGGCTACTTTCACAATCGTCATTACAGAAGCAATGTACAACATGTTCCACATACGCGTGATTGCATCTCGCCCTTTCCAGCAATGTACAGACCTGTAGTTCAGTATGGCATGATGGAGCAATAGACATTTTCTTGATGTTGAACATAGAATCATAGAGTTGGAAGAGACCCCGGGGCGATCGAGTCCAACCCCCTGTCATGCAGGAACACCCATCAGAACATTCCTAACAGATGGGCCATTCAGCCATATTTTTCATGTTTTAATATCACAGTTGTTACTCAACTAGAGATAATTCTGTTAATGTTTGGCAGTTGACACTGACCTGTAAACATTATAGGCACTGGTATTTGCACATAATAGGGCAGGAGTGAAAATTTGGAAAAATTGAGCTCCCACACCCACAGCACCAAAAGAACATATTTGGAGGGAAAATGTTTCTGGCTGAAAAAGCATTGGGATAGATTCCATGTTATAATACTGTTTAAAGGGGACAAACAAACATTCCAAAGTACCAAAAGTGACTAGGAGTGATGTGATATCACTCCTTATCATTGCAAATTGTGGCTGTGGTGGTAGGGTGTGGAACTTCAGATTCTTGGAGAAGGCAAAAATGGTGCTCATTTGGATCATGTCCACACCTTTGCATAGGATCATCAGTTCTCTGAGCCCAGCAGGTCAAATTCAATGACTTCTTTTTATATCATGGCTAGTTCAATTTTCTAACTAATTTTTCACTGAGTTAACAACAACTTCTTTTTTTTTCAGTCAATCCAGGTAACCAAAATTGGATGCCTTACAAATGCAATAGAAATAGTCTGAACAGTTTTTGAGTTGCTGCCCTCTAGTGGTATATCATGATAATTGCTTGTAAGAATCAGGATGAAAAATAACTTATTCTTTCAAAGATTTTGTCTAATTTGATAATGATATGACTGATGAATGTCTATTGAAATGAAAAGCACTTCAAATGAAAACAAAGGTTTCCTCTTTAAATGGTCAGTATATCACTATATAGAGATCCACTTTGGAAGGATGAGTTTTTCATAAAGTAACAGTTTTTTAAAAAATATTATTCTGTCCTCTGAATCGAAGAATTTACATATTGGTATGAAATATGAAGGCATTCCACATTTAGAGGTTACAATATGTAAACAGATAAATCTTGTTTAAAAGGTATGTTTTGAACAAAAATAGTTGGTCTAAGGATTTATTCTTTCTTTCTTTCTACATTTATTTATTGGTAGTCAATACTGTCTACTTTGGAAAGATGGCTCAGTGAGCTTGTTTCAGATTGTTTGATGAATCATTTTGGATTTGTAGCTCTTAGAAGCGAACTTTCCATCTTGTTTTGGTGGTGATTTAGTTGTCACAGTTTGAGCTGAGAATGATGGTCCACCAAACTTAATACATCCACATATACTATCCCACTTCATACTCCTTTTCATATAGGAAAAATATGTTTCCTATATTATCTCCTACCCATAATAGATGGAGTAGCATGGAATGGTACCTGTAGACCAGAAAGTCTCCGTTTGTGTGCCATGGAAATTGGTAAAAGGTGTCCAGAAGTTAAGCCAGTTTGTAGGATGTATTCACCGCTTACGTTTGTGCTGAAATAACCCCTGACCACTATTTACAAACTATACCTTATGGTTAGTTCTGCAAGGGAAGTGTGTACCAAAATTCACGCCTTTGCTTTTAAACAGTGGTATATTCGTGTGTGACAACTTCTGTCCTGCCAGGCTCTAAGGTTGACTCAGCCTTCCATCCTTTCGCAGGTCGGTAAAATGAGTAGCCAGCTTGTTGGGGGCAATTAGCTAAAATACATTGTAAACCGCTTAGATAACACTAGTTGATAGGCGGTATAGAAATAAATGCTATTGCTATTGCTATTGGTTTGTTTTTAAATTACTCAGCTATCATTTTCTCAATCCCCAGATAACTTAGGCTTGTGAGGACATTTGGAAGAAGGGAAACATAACAGCTCCTCACTGGCAGATGCCACCACCTCTACACTCCCATCCCTTCCAAATGTCTTTAATAATGTTGTCTTTGGGCCAACTGCGGCTAGACCACCTACGGACTCTGAGCTTAACAAAATAGTTCCAAAGGATGTAGAAAATGGAAAGATCTAAAATTAAAAATTGCTGTGCAACATATCATTTAACAAATGGTAGTGTACTCTTTGGCTATCAGGTGTTAGTCCAAACAGAAAGTTGTGCAGTTGTGGAGAACTGTTGATCACAGTTTTTATATAGACAGCATTCTTGTAGTTGCAGACTCAAAATTGCCTTTCATATGCTGAGCTTGAACTGTTGATAGTGTAATAATTTTTTTCTTTAGAGGTTTGAAGGATGCAGAAAAAGAGCGTGTTGAATATCTGTGCCCAAGCCCATACCAGTGTCTAGTGGATGTAGTCACAATATTTTATTTTGGGAAAATATTTATATGTAATCCTGTATCCAAGGATCTCTGGCAGTGTACAGTGAAATCAATTTTTGGAAGCTTGAAACGATTTAAAATAATAATAATTTAAACATACTATTTCAATATATGTTGCAGTTTGCCTTGTTTAACATGTCATTTTAAAATGGGTGGAAATAAGTTAGGACTGTTTAAAACCATGTGCTTTCCAGATTTGGTTGAAATTAGTTAGGCTTCAAATGTTTTTGTAGAAGGCTATGTTTTTGTGTGGTGGCCAATGGGTACCAAAAATGGCACTCACTAGTCAGCCCTCAAAGGTAAGAGCATTCAACAACTGAGGTGCCATAGCAGAAAAAGACTTATCTCATGTCATACTACTCTCACTTGGCACAGAGAAGGGCCTTTCCAGCAGGCCTCAGTTGCCGGGCTGGCATATATTTATATATAGTTGTCTTAATTGTTGCAAAATATACTGAAAGCTTTTGTAATGTAATTTTTTGGTCTCTCTTTGCCCCCTCCATCTGAAGATAAAAATGAAGATGGCATGGAAAGAGCAAAAGTTAAAAACCTTGGAGCTTCAAGAGAATGCAGCTATTGCGGGAAGTATTTCCGCTCAAACTATTACCTCAATATTCATCTCAGAACTCACACAGGTAAAGAAAAGTGGATGCTTTAAATGGAGGCCGGGTCTGAAGGAGAGGGCACCATCATCAATATTATTAGCTTTCATGCATTCATCCATTCATTTTATATCCTGCGCTTTCTCCAATGCTGGGACTCAAGGCAGCAGGAAAGATATTTTAAAAATATCTGTAAAATTAAAATCATTTAAACATGCATGAAAAACATAAGATAAATAAAAGAGGTTAATTATGTTATGAGTAGGTCTGGGTTTGGTGTTGATATTTCCAGGAAATAACTCATTGCATGATGAGGTTCCCTGAACTAAGACCTCTGGACAGATCGGGTACTTAAGAGTGGTGCTAATTTTAAACCCCAGATAGGCAAACTCATGTGTGAATGCTTTGGAATCTGGAAGGGAGAAATTGAACTATTAAAAATGTCAGTACTCACTAGGCCTAGTTACTAAGAGAATATTTATACCGTCAGACTTCAGTGGGCCCTGGTGATCACTTTTTAAAACTCTGTCTTTTGGGGCTGCTCTTCTGGTCTTTTTAAAGACTGTTTGGAATTGCTCTCTAGAAAGGGGAATGTTTGGAGGTTTAGAGGGTTCTGATGTTAGCATCATCTTTACCACTTTAGGGAAGTAAACAGCTCCAAGCCTGTATCCCACCTTAGTGGCTGGACAGGAAATTATCAGTTGCTGTGATGATTTGTGTTCTCAAGTTATGCCTATTGCCAAAAGATGTTTTGGTATTCACAATTGTTTATCTGTATTATGTGTTTGTACTTATCCCCCACCCGCAGCCATTAGCAAAATGCCATCTATAATGTTTTTGAATGAAACTTTTCTGCGTTGAAGTTATTAGCCACAGTTAAGAAGGTCATTTCTAGCTTTTGACAAAATGCTGGTCTCCCTTTTAGGTTTGGTAGAAGTTAGGAAAATGAGCATTAAGATCATTTTCATATTCTTGTTGCAGGGTAATAGGATGTTTCTCATTTCTGTTCACAACTTTTTCAGGTGAAAAACCATACAAATGTGAATTTTGTGAGTATGCAGCAGCCCAGAAAACATCTTTGCGGTATCACTTGGAGAGACATCACAAAGATAAGCATACAGAAGCTCTAGCAGATGTGAAAAGTGACAGCAAAAGTTTGTCACCTTCTCAGGAGATGGGCTTCTTGCCAGGTAGTAGGCGTGCCCCAGAAACCAAAAATCTGAAAAGGCTCCTTGAAGATGCCAAAGATGCTAAAGAAGGCCCACCAGTAAAACTGCAAAAAGAAACATTTTCCTCCTTTCAAAGTGCACCGAAAAGTATAACTCAGGACACAAGCAAAGGTACAGACTGTGATGGCTCTAATGCAAATGCATCAGTTCCCTCCCTTGAAAACATAAAATTGGAAAATAATGCAGTTGAATTTCAGACAAACGACATTGTTGATAGGACTGAGAAAAAGAATTCTTTGTCACCAGAAAGTGTGCTGTATGTCAGTGCTTTAAAAGGCAAAACAGATATGGATCTTCTAAGTGATATCACAGAAAACTCAAAAGACAGACTGATAGTTCAAGAAAAGCCCTTAAATTTATCTACAGGCTCTTTTCAGGATGCTAAGGTAACCTGTGTTTCCCGAGGCTCTTTAGCAACCAGTACCTGCCCTTTTTGTACTTACCGGACATTATATCCAGAGGTTCTGACAATACACCGACGGCTGATGCATAAATCCCCCAATAATCCCAATGCTATTAATAAAAGTAACATCAGAAACAGGGCTGCTCTTAAGGGCAGGCGTACTGGATGCCCACCATGTCTTTTGGGCAAGGATGTGGGCCCACTGCCTCTTAACTCTGGGAAAAGCAAGTCTTCTCAGCTTACTCATCCAAAAACCCCACATGTGGAGAAGGTTAAACAGTGTGCTGTTCTACAGAGCAAAGCACCCATTCTTTCAGGGCTAAATTCCAGCAGCTCGGCACCAAATAACTTGAAATCATGCAAACCACAAATGATTGGAGTTCACGTGAATAACTCCAGACAACAGCATGAAATGCATCTTGTTTCCAATAACACTCCAGTACAGGACAGAGGGAAAAGGCTGGAAGCTAAAGCAAGATTTTTGACTTCTCAGTTAGGTGTAGTGAGTAGCAACATCAGTGGCTCCCTTGAGACACCATTCAGTGAAACTGCTTGGACAAGCAACCGAGGAATAGAGTTTCCCAGTAACAGACCTGCTGGGAATGTAAACTTAGAATTTGATGGACATACTTCCAAAAGAATGAGGCCTAACCTCTTGGCTTTGGAACAGATTGACTCGACTCTCTGTCGGAGAGGGAATGATGCTGGCAGATTACATATTACAGGAAGATATGCGGGTCTGCTACCTCAGGAATGTTCACACACCAAACCTGCCACTCCTTTTCTGCCAACCAAACAAGGGCACAGGAGCTCTGAAGTAGATGCTATAAATCCAGTGACTATTCTAAAGCCATATGAAACCTATGGTCCTGGACCTTTTTACAGTTCATGTGAATCAAGTAGCGGCCAGACAAGTTCTTCAAAAGAAGGTATATATTGTATTTTGGCAATAAGAGAGAAAATAATGATTTCAGCTTGATGAATTGAATTACAGTGTGTTAAGCTACTGCATTTTTCATAGAAGAAAGAGAGCTAGATTTTCAAGAGACATTCCGATAGAAACATCCTCACTGTTTTTAAGATATCTTCTGAATTGCCATGTGATCATCTAATCCAGTGTTTCTCAACCTCTGGGTCCCCAGATGTTCATGGACTTCAGCTCCCAGAAGCCCAGAGCACTGACCATAGTGGCTGGGGCTTCTGGGAGCTGAAGTCCATGAACATCTGGGGACCCACAGGTTGAGAACCACTGATCTAATCTCATTTAATCTTATCCTGGGTTAGAACAGTCGAGATTTTTTTCCAGGTGCATCTACATACATTTTTTTCAAAATTTGACTCAATTAGCAGTTTCTCTTGTTTTAATTCTGCCTTTATACAGTCACAGTTTTGTATAAACTATTTTAATATTATCATTGTGTTGTTATTCTTTATGACAGTACATATGTGTGTGGGACTAACTAGCATAGCTAGTTGTAAGTAGTAATGGAAACGGCAGTCCAACATCATTTGGAGGGCTACCTGTTCCCCCTTCTTATGGATGATCAAGTCTACATCTGTCAGTCTTCGATAATATTAAAGTATCATGTGCTAAAACATTAGATTTTGGTTGACCTTGATAACTCCCTGGGCCAGAATGAGAGGCATGGAAATTCAGCCTGTCCATAAACAATAATGAGAGAAAACTGGAATTTTACTGTGGCTCTACACAGACAGCAGAAATCCCCCTAAGCAAAAGATGATTTACAGTTTTACCCCACCTTTCCCCCAAGGGACTTGAGATGGCATACGAGGCTGTCGTCCTTTTTTTTCCTTCTCACAGTACTGTGAGATAAGTCATGCTGAAAGAGAATTCCACACCCACTGAGTTCTATGGCTTATTGGAGACTTGAACCTGCATCACCTAAGTCTAGGTTCAGAATTTTAACTACTGTACCACACTGGTTCTCAGAACAACAAAAATCTTGTGGTAAAGATGGGGGTATTTGCTCTTTAGTATTGGCCTTAGTATGTGTGGGAAATACAATTTTTTAGTAGCATAGGCATTTTTGAAGATGTGTTTACATCTGCATGTGTTCACATGTAGGTTGATGGAATGTAACATGCAGCTGAACAAAGATTTGTGCTAGCCCATGGTATGGAGGGAGGTCATATTACTAGGTTGGCTTTGTTGAAAACAGAAGAGGGGGTTTGTTTTGATGTGATTTTGAGAGAAGGGTGGAATTGATTTCTGAACATCCAGAATTGGCCATATGGTCTCCTCACTCTCCTTTCTGGCATCTTGGGGGTAATAAGTCAACCTCTCTTTCAGACTACCTAATTATAACACTTAGATACCACTTTAAATGCCATAGCTGTATGCTGTGGAATCCTGAGATTAGTCGATTAGAGAGGAGCTTGACCTTTCTGGCAGAAGATTCTAGATATCTCATGAAACCACAGTTCTCAGGATTCCAAAGAATGGAACCATGACAGTGAAAGTGGTATCAAAGTTTTGCAATTAGGTAGTATAAAAGAGTTCTATGTTTGCATTGGCACTGGTTTTTTTTAAAAAAAAGTTTAAAGACTTGACATTTCTTATGAGGTCTAGGTTAGAGCAAGAACTGCTGTCTTTCCTTCCATCTTTTATTTGTGATTATCATGCTGGTACTATCACAGCCATACCAAAAATCTGGATTTCTTAAGGCTGTTCTTACATTTTCCCGGAACTCTGAGATGGGTCACTGTTTTCCTTTGATTGCCTTTGACCAATCACCTGTAGTTTAATTTTTTAAAAAAAGGTAAAACAGTGAATTGGTTGCTCACTAATTCCTTTACTTTTCTGAGGTCACACATTTTCAGCAGACAGGAATTTGGAGTGGCACTGGATTCTTAAAAGCAGTTTCTTTCAAGCTGCAATGTAGGGTTTCAATTCTGTGTACTAGTTTTTATGTTTAGTTGCCATGTGTGGTAGAATTAGAGGAGAGCAGAGAGTCCCAAGTGTTCTCCTGTGCTAGATAGCACCTTGTGGAGACTGGGCGTAGGGCTTCATTTCTAAATTTAGAGTCAGTTCACTCTTTAAAACCAGAGAAGAAAATCATAAACCATGTTTGTGTGTGTTATGTATGTGGCAGATGGGGTGAGAACCCTGAGGATATGCACTGGCAATGGAAGCTGTTGGTTCCCATATCTTTAGAGCCATGATCTGCTAACCAATCCTAACTTCAAAGGAGCTATCCAGTGTTCCAATCTGTTTTGGAGAGATAGGGTTCAGCACTTTGGATGCTTCCTTCAAAATCTGGATTTATTGCCCCACTGCCATGGAAGCTTTTGCTGCCCCTCTTTCTGTGCACATTTCATGTCTGTATATAGGAAAGAACATAAGCAGAAGGTGAACAAGCCTAGATCTAAATCCAGGCAGACTCCTGTTTGAGGTAGTCCTGGACAAGATGTTCTGTTGGTCCTCTACTAGTAAGCCCATTTTCTGTGGAAGTGGTATTAGGCATTTGAAGGGACAGGTGATCACAGAGGAGATGGACAATATTCAGAGAAGAAGCTGTTCCAAAGTAGGAGCTGTATTTTCTCAGCCTGATGGGTCTGGTAGTTGCAGTTGCCAAAGTTTTTATAGTATTTCTCCAGAATGCCCCGGGCCAAAATAGCTACATGAGTAGAGTGTTCCTGGACATTAGAGTGGCATCTGCAGCTACTTTTCTTCCCAGTGCTGGGCCCAAGTGGATGAATGGGAAGCTGCTGCCCACTTGCTTATTACCGATTTAGGTCCTGTTAGAATCATGTGAACATTATACCACATACAAAATATATGGAGCAGTCTAGGTTAATGGGCCATCTTGCTTTATCCCTGTAATAGGGATAAGGACTTACCAGAGGTGTGCCTTAGTGTCATTTTTTCTGTTGCACAGATAGTACAGTTGTTATATTCTCTTGCCTCCATCTCACATTACTTCAGTAAAGCAGTACAATCTAGTATTATTTACTACTGGCAAGATTGTGTAAGAAATACAGTGTTAACTGTATCATAGTAATGCCAACCTTAAATTTTTCACCACACATCCTTGACATATGGATCTATTTCTATGGAACATTTTTACCCTGCTCTTCCTTACAGATCAGCTTATGCACAGTTCATAAAAACTAGACAGTCCCTGTCTGCAGGCCTACAGTCTAAATTAATAAATTGGTATTAAAGGGGAAAGGCCTGGGAAAGGAGGGTGAAAAATGCAAACTTGGATACCAGTTTTTAAATCATATTGACTGCAAATTACTGGTTGAACTAGAAAGATGGTTGAGATTTCATGATTATATACTTGCAGTCCAGGAATTTTCTTTTGTACATTTCATGAAATTACCGATGTTCAAGTTACACTGGAGGTGCCCTGCTGCTTCAGGTTAGGGCATTGGTTTTTTTCTGGGTCCAGTCTGGATCCTTGTTTGTAGTGGTTGTTCTCTCCAACTTTAAGGTGTTTTGTTTTTAAAATTTGAAAAACTGGTCTCCATCCAGTGTCACAAACTGCCTGCTTCCAAAAGCTATTGTTTCCGTAAGAAGAGTGCTGCAATTTCTGAAGAAAAGGCATCTCCAGAGGTTGTTTGCACTCATATAACTGTTTCCACAGTTCATTCACTTCCAGTCTATGTATTTGGTGCATGCCAATGTTCTTAAATGTCATCATCTGACAGTAGTTCACTACATTATTCTGCTAGGTTTTTGCATTTAGGAGAGGGAGGCAATGGTAGAAGAAATGGTAGAAGAATGTTGTGTGAAGCTCAGAGTTCCTGAAATTACTAACATGATTATTTCTAGCCTGTTTGCTAATGTCTCCCAATGATTGTTTTTATCAGGAAAAAGACCAGTGTCATACCAACACTTGTCTAACACGATACTACAAAAACGAAGTTACGAGAGCTTTATTGGCAATGCACATAATCGGCTGAATAATAAGCGAACATGAATGGCCGCAGTGAATGGTAAACTACATTTTTTTTAAAAGATGTGTATGAACCAGGACTTCTTATTTTGCAGTTACTGCAGTAGTCAGTGGAACCTATGCAAATACTGGCGAAAGATCATTGCACGTTCACCAGTGGTTAAAATATATATAAAAAACAGTACAATGCAATTAATCAGGTGTCTGTTTCAAAATGCAGCCAACTATATGTAATATGTGCTTGTTTCTTTAAATAGAAAGCACAATCATTGTTCTAACTGGGGCATGGTTGTGAGATCTAAATGATGGGGGGGGTTGTTCACAACTAACATCTCTCATTCAGATGTCTGCTTTGGGGCAGCCAGTATTTGTTCTATGGGTATAGTTCTGCTGTGCTAGTTGGGCAGACAAGAAGTTCTGGCTGATATATACTTGAAACAGGGATTTATCCTGAGCCTATTCATTTTCCCAAGGTCTTATTTGAGAGAGGATTGATACGTAAGTATCAGTCTGAATAACTGCTTCAGAGAGTCTTTGGGCTCCTGGAGAGCAAATTATTTTAGGCTGATTGTCAGGAAAATCCAGTGGTTAGGTTTGCTGTCTCTCACTGTCCCAATAAGTCTGTCTTGTGTATCATCTCTCTAAATACTTTGAATATTTGTATGCTGATGTATCTCAAGTAATGTTCTGGTGTTACTGTGCTCTGAATAGGTCTTTGTGTACTTAGAAGATCATTTCTTTCTTTCCAGGAAATGTTTCTTTACTTACATTTCTGAGTCTGTGTCTTGCATTTGCATTGTTTGACCGTGTAACATAACACATTAATCTCTTGTTTAGGGGAGGAACAGTGTAGGTGGCTTTGTGGCTGAGGCTGTCAACTGGAACTTAGGATTTAGCATTACCATGCATTCTTAAGTCCTCCTGCTGGCAGATTTGGGGAAAATGCTCAATATGATGATGAGCTGCTGAGCAAGCAGCACTTCAATTTAGAGTGGAAAATTTGCCCTGGGAATGACATTTGCAGTGACAGCTCCACAGCAATCCATAACATGTAGCTTGTCCTCAAAGAGTTTAATTTCTATCTGAAACATCAGTACAGTTTTTCTTATATTTTGTAATAGCACTTTTAAGACTATGGATACACTTGGAAATTCTAATTTTCTAATTTCTGACTAATTTCAAGAATCATTGCAACAGAACCTTTTTGTTTGTGTATTGCAGGTATGAGGATGCAAATTTTGAATTCCCTTGCAGTTCACCTCTTGAGAATAATGGATGATGAAAGTACCAAACTAAGCTGTGATTATCTGTGTATATAGAAAAGAAAACATACACACACACACTACAGTTCTGTAAGGGAAAGTCTGATTGTGTTTATACAATGTGGACACAACCATCGTTGTCCAAAACTGGTTTGCAAAGAACTGGCAAAGGTGTTCATCAGTTCCTGATCTTGAGTAATTTTTTTTCTTAGAATTATGATAGACCAAATATTCAACATATAAAATATATTTTGCATACTTTACTGCTGCTGAAAAGAGATCTCACTTCTGAAGATGTGTGTGTGTAATCCTTGCACCTCAGGTAAATGAATTGGAGGATTTTTTCTATAATGGTGGTTGTTTGTCAAATTCTGCTGTGAGCTTTAAACTATGTACATTTTTAAAAACTAGTTTCCAGATGAACTGTTTACTTTTATATCCATCTTAGGCACAATTTAAAATAGCCTCAGATTAAGGTAGTAGTGTGAACACCAAACAAAGACCACTGTCCGTTCAAACAAATCACGTGTGTCTTGAAATTGATAACCAGTTTTTGAATACCCTTTGAGAGAATTACATTCACTGACTGAACTCTCTGTTAAGAGGGTGAAAGATTTTGTGTAGCTCTTGGTATATGGTTGCAGTTATTTCCCTATAGTGCAAGTACAAATACAAGATTTCTAACAGAATGTCTTTTGGCTTCCAACTATTGTTGGAAAGTGAGTTGCAGTGTTTACACCTCCTTTTTCTAAATACTCCACTTTTGGCTTAACACACACATGACGCTGTGTGTGTATATTTTTCTTTAAATATGTTTTGCACATATGCCCAAAGTACACAAAAATATTGATGCAACTTGCAGTTATGCCAAGTAGAAATAATGTTTTTTATTTGCAAATGTGGTAGCTCTTGTATGTCCTACACCTAAAACAGAGGCTGGGAGCTGTTTTCGTTGTAAAAACTAGATTGACCCCAGAATAATCTGGGGAGCCTCTGCTTCCACACCGGATGTGCTCTGGCCCTTCTCTCTGCCAATCCCCATTTGTACCTCCTCCAGGCAGGGAGAGGCTCAAAGCTTCATGCTTCTCCCTGCATGGCAAGAGTCCCTTTTATTTGCCCCTTGTTATCACACAGTAAGATAAGGGCATGGAAAGGGAATTCCACCCACCTGCCTCACCTTCTTAGTTTGGAATGTAAATTCCCCATATGCTACCTGTCTTCCATCTTCCATTTTGTATCTCTCCCCTTCAGCTTGAAGTGAGGATACAATGTTGGGTGTTTTAAGATACCTTTGGTAGGATGTTCTCTGCCTACTTTTTTTATAGAAAGATCCAGTAGCACAGCCCTCTTCAGGACTACATCTTTGAGCCACCTGTTGACATTTCCATTTTGAAATCATGGCCTGCCCTTTACAGTGTGCCCAGTGCTATTTTGCCAAAACCACCAAGGCCTGTGACTGTGTTCTAGAAGGATTCCTTCCCATACATGTGTATCCTTTATGCACAATCCAGCCACAAGTTGGTCTGTTAAGTTTATCAAAGAACAGTTGTTCAAGGGAATTTAAATAATTTTCCCATGATGCATGACTGAGTAAGATACCTGTCTCTTACCAGCCAACGAGTTATTTGTATTGATGGTGGACATTCCAGACATCTTGTTAAACAGTTTGTGTTTTTAATTTGAGATTGACATGCAGACATTTCCAGGACAAAATATTTTTTGCACTGTTGAATATGTTTATTACCAGATGTTTAAAAAAAAAAAAAACAAGGAGGAGAACATGAACATTCCCTGTACTCTGATATGCAACTTGGAGATATTTTAAGTAAGTTTTTGTTACTTCCTGTATATTAAGGAATATGTAATTTTGATGTCTCTGTAAAACTGGCAATGTAATGAAGTGCTGTGTATCAGGAAATTGTACACAATTCTTTTCCTGTTCATAAGCTGAGCCATATGTACATAAAATCTAGATTTGTTTTCCTAGTTTTGCACTTTTATAGCCTATTTTTCGAAGATGAGTACACTTGGAAGATGTTTAATCTATTTTTCCGGATCCTTCAATGAGTCTTATAGGATATGTACTATAACTTATCTCTCTCTTTCTCTTGTGAGTGCTCCTTTTTTTTTTTTAAAGTAATTGATTGTAAGGAAGCAGGGAAGACCAGAGTTATACTCAATAACAGTTATCAAAAGAATTCCCTATATTGTGGTGGTGCAGTTTTTCTGATGCTTCCAGGCTTTCTTCTCCAATTAAGAATGCACACCACAGTTTCCAAATCTAACTCAACAATGCCTTTTGCTACCTTTTGTAGCATTTGATCCATTACAACATAAGCATCTTCTTGCCATACATAGGTAATATTGGAAACACTGGATCACAGATTTGCTCCTGTGTATGCCAGTGTCAGTTTCACAGAGAAGTGTGACACTGGCAGGAACAGGAGCCATAGAATTGGCTGTTGCCGTGTGGCCCAAGTTTTCTGACCTTACCTTACAGCATGTGATGAAGAACCCCCCCACATTGTGAAGGTAACATGATAGGGGCCTTTAGCTGCAACCCTTGAGTATAGTCCACCAACCACACTTGCACAGAAGTGCTATGCAAGTCCTGTTGTGACAGGCAAGATTTTTCTGCAGTGGTGCTTTACAGATTGCAGTCCTGGTCTCTGAAGTAGGTTTTGCCCATCAGTATTAACTATGGGATACTACTGTGTTCATTTTCTTGTTGGCAATATCAGTGAGTATACTGGTACAAATTGTTCTTTTGTTATATTTATTTCCTTCCACCTTGATTAATTTTAATTGTGAAACCCTTAAGTTCTTGAGCTGTAGACATTTTAATTTATGATGTGTTTTCAGTTTAGTGGAATATGTTGTTATATGCAGATGTAAATACAGACTATGTGAGTTTTTTGCAAATATTCCTCTTGTCTTTATTTCATACACTGAACACATTTAAATATACTTGACAGGCAGAATTTTGACTTCGTCACTGTGATTTCAGGGTGCTGGTGTGATTTTGCTCTAAATGTATGTAAATAAATGTGGGTGCCTCAAAATTTTTGAGGGATCAAAACAGCATCTGCCATGTGAGTTGAGGTGAGCTCTAAGAGCTATGAAATCACCTTACAAAAGTACAACAGAAACAACACTTTCTTTCAAAATAGGTTAAAAACAATTGTAAAAGCCAAAGACCTGATGGTTTTGACTCCTTATAAGAGAATCAATAAGGACAGAGTCAATCTGATTTTCCTCAGAGGCATGCCACATTTGTTCTTTGGAAATGAATGAAGTAAGAAATTGTTTGCTCTGCTATATGGCAGCACCAGTAGCAGTAGTAGTAGTAGTCACAACCTTCAAGAACTCTTACTTCAAAACCATTGTAACAGTACAGTGGGCCCTCGGTATCAGTTAGGGCTGGATTCCAGGACCCCTTGCCTCCATAAATACCAAATATGCGCGAATGCTCAAGTCCCATTATGAACAATGTTGTATTGAAATGGTGTCCCTAATATTAAAGTTTGTTTTTGGGATTTTTTTTTCATATTTTCAAGCTGTGGTTGGTGAATCTGTGGATACAGAATCTGCAAACGTGGAGGGCCAACTGTGCATGCGAAGCTTAACTTTAGAACAGAATGGGAAAAGTGAAGCCTGTGAGCCGTGTATGGCCTGTGAACCTCTCTCTCTTCTTCATTCATCCATCCATCTATCTGTCTTGTCCATATGATGAGATGAGACTTTCATGTATTTTTGTTTGAAAATTGCTCTAATCTCTCAAAATGTGCAAAACCACATGTAACAAGACCCACCTCCCAAATAACGGGGGGGGGGGTTGGCCATCACCCAGCCGAAATGGTGAGTAGGGTAGTGCAGTGCTAATTTCAGTTGCCATTTTGTCCAGTATATGGCTGACCCCTTCCTGTCAAAGGTATTTCTGGGTAGTATCAGTACAGTGTGGCCTGCAGGCAGGTAGTTGGGAATTGTAGCCTTTGCCACTTGCATGGTTTCCACCCGTGTGTAAGAGGTCTGTATGGCAGAGTTTGGAGAAGTTACAGTTCTTAGAATCCACCAGCTAATACTTAATGGCTATGATGGCTGGGGGAATTCTGGAAGTTATAATCTAAAAGCAATTCCAGCAGAATTTTTCCAGGTTCTGTTTTATGGTACTTTGGTGCCCAGCGTCCTATAAAACTGGTGTGACGTTCAAACTTGAAATTTAGAATTGAATTCCGACTGTATGCATGTACTGTATGTATTAATGTATAAGTCAACTTCATGTATAAGTTGAAGGTAGATTTTGAGGCCAAAATTGTGAGTTTGGATATGACCCATGGATAAATTGATGGTCATTCTGCAGAGAGGGGAAAGTACCAGGAATGTCTCTGGGACACCACCATTTTCCTGCCAAGCCATTCAAAAAGGCATTTTGCCACTCAGAGAAGGGGATGGTTCTTTTTTAAAATAGAAGTTAAGGTACACTATTACTGTTGGTGTTCCTCTGAGAGGAAATGCCATTTTCCCACCCAGGCATTCAAAAAGGCCAGAGGCGGCACTGTGGCGGAGAGAGGGGGGGTCAGCACTTCTTTTGGATTCTCCCAAGATGTAGTAAACTATTGCCTTTTGCCACTCTACTCAGAGAAGGGGATGGTTCATTTTTTTGGTGAGAGTTAATATACAGTACGTACTTTGACCCATGGGTAAGTTGACCCAGGTTTTTTGGGGGTCAATTTTTGACTAAAACTTTCAAATTTATACGCGAGTATATACAATAAGTATCACATAAGCAATTTTAATTACATAAGCAAATTGGAAGATCCTTGGACGATCCTGATATTGTGTAAGAAACAAGGTCACTGTATTTTATTCCCAGTGGATGAGCATAATTTCCATCCATTTCTGATATCTTTTAGGCTGCAGTCATACGGGTGATTCCAATGCTGTTTTACTCATCAGTTGACCCTCTTATGTGTCCTGGAGGATTTCTGCCTTAAATAATAAAGCATCACTTGTGTATTTGTGCAATTTAAAAGATCATTTGGCATTTTAAAAAACCCACTATTATAAAAAGGCTAGAAAACCACTCTAAAAATGGAGAGTCATGTAATAATGACATTGCAACTGTGAGTCAATGAATACTGGTCATTGTCAGCTTCCTCAGTTCTGGTTCTGGAGAGTGAAGATGTGTATCTGACAAGCAAAAGGACAAGCATTTCATTTTTTGGAGTGTTTTGTGAAACAGATTTGGTGAGAAACCAAGACACATCTCTTTTGACACAGCAACAACTATTCTCCCCAAATGTGAAGTTCTTAAGGTGATTTGAGCCAGCATGGCCTGCTACCTGACAGTACCTTTGCAAAGGCAGGTGGTCTGCTGGACAAAGTAGATCGAACTTGAGAGAACAAATAGAACTGTGTCTTTTTTAGCTCCATAATTCTCACTCATACTAGATCTGGATACCACACATTGATATCATTGTCTCACTCAATCTGGATTATTACCAAACCAATGTTCCTGCAGTATCGAAGAGCAGCTTTATATAAGTGATTTTGCACATTACAACTGAAAATAGCCTTGCTTTAATTTTTTTTTTAACTGTAAGCATTGACTCCTTGATGCCATGTGGCGTGTGTGTCCCATATTTTGTACTTTTTCTCTTGGCTTTGATCCCACTAATGACTCCCTGATTTGATCAAACCACGGTTTGCTGTTATGTGGGAACCGGCAACCCATGGTTTGTGCTTGCTTTCTTAAATAAGGTGTGACTGTTGAATACAGTCATCCCTTCACATTTGCTAAGGGTTAGGGGCACAGGACCTCTGTGAAAATGAAAAAAACATGAATAACTCTAGGCCTTCCCAAACCATATTTAACACACAAAAAAGTATGATCACCATCAACTCACCATGGATTCCTTTGAGGCATCAGGGCTCCTTCACAAGGCAGAAGTGGATGTCTGGTGGGGCTTACTGTCACCACCACTGCTGCCCCACACCATTTTTAATAGAGACTTGCAAGGCTTATTTGCAGTTTCTCAGTCTCGTGAGGCTTGCAGTCCCTATTAAGAATGGCATAGGGAGGCAGCGGAAGTGACAGGAAATAATCCGTGAATAATCCGCAAAAGTGAAACCCGCAAATGTGTAGGGCTGACTGTATTTGCATTGGAGAGGTTCAGAGGCTATAGCTCAGTGACAAAGCATGTACTTTGCACCAAGGTCTTCATTGGACCCATTATTGTGGGGCAGTGAGTTGACTTACTGTTTTACAGCTACTTTGGGTTGTATGGCATCCTTCTACATTGAATGGGAGCCCTTCAGAGTGTATTCTAAGCTTGTGTTACTCAGTTTCACCATAAAAAATATAAAGGACTCGTGTAGCACCTTTGAGACTAAATGAAGTGGATTAGAATCCACAAAGGCTTATGTTAGAAAATTATTATTCTCAGTCAGTGTTAAAGGTGTTACAGGATTCCTCTATATATTTTTCCATTGCACAAGAAGTCAAAAGGTTGTTGGTACCAAGGAGGTGCTTCTCCTTGCTTAATTATGGGCAAACTGATAAAAACAGCCACAACATTGACTGAAGACAGGTTGGCACTGTCTGCAAGGAGTAATGGCATTGTGAACCAAAAAAGAATTTTAAGAAGTGCATAATAGTGAAAGTTACTACAAACTCTGGTGATGAATACCAGTGGTTCCTAAGTGCCAGCAAGTCCTGAAGCCATTATGCAAATAGAGTGCTGGAAGCAGTTAAAGGTCCCTGTAGCAACAAAGCTGGATTCAAAGCAGCTAAGACATATCTTAATGCATTTATCCTTCATTACAGATGGGATAGTGTAGTAGTTGTTCCCAGTAATGTACTATTAATATGGAGTTATGGAGATTGAAAATGAACAGTAGGAACCTATAGTTTTCAGTATTTTTTTTTTTTTTAAACTTATTGAAAATGATATGGCTACAGAAAATTCAACAGAGCAAAACAAAATTTGCAACTTGATATGTAATGTAGACATATATGCATAATTTCTTAAGATATGCTTTCAATGACTAAAATGAGAACTGGAGAGATCAAGACCATCTCTGTTTCTATAAATAAAAGGAATGGAAACCAATATGTCACAAAGGAATTGTCCTATTTATACCAAGAAATAATTTTGTTTCTGATTAATGCCCATGCTGCCGACTGCACCAAGCCCTTTTTCCTATTGCACATTTCATTTCCCTATTTCATGAAATGTGTTGCTCTTCAGAATAATGTGTGCTTTCCCTGATATGCTTGGAGAAATAGAGTTGGGCAACCTCAAGCCCTGGAGCCAAATGTGACTCTCCTAAGTGTCTAAATAGCAGGTGTCTCAAGAAACCAGAATGGTTGACTAAAGCACTCTCAGCTGAGCTAAGTGTAAAAAGAAACACATACAGGAAATGGAAGAATGGTGAACTGCACCAAAGACCCTTATTCTATTGCACATTCCATTTCCCTATTTCATGAAATGTGTTGCAGAATAATGTGTGCTTTCCCTGATATGCTTGGAGAAATAGAGTTGGGCAACCTCAAGCCCTGGAGCCAAATGTGACTCTCCTAAGTGTCTAAATAGATAGGTGTCCCCAAGAAACCAGAATGGTTACTAAAGCACTCTCAGCTAGCAAGTGTAAAAGAAACACATACAGGAAATGGAGAATGGTGAATCTACCAAAGAGGAATTCAACAAATAACCAGGATATGTGGGAAGGTCAAAAGCTAAAGCGCAGATGAACTCAGGCTTACCAGAGACAATAAAAACAATAAAAAGAGTTTTAGGTATGTTCAGCAAAGGAATAACAAGGAAATGATAGGGCACTACAAAGAAGACAGCCAATTAATAACGGGGAAGAGAGAAGGCAGAACTACTAACACATCTTTCCTCAGTTTTTCCCAAAAGGATAGACGATGGGGGGGCAGGTAGGAATGGCAGGGAAATGCAGCACAGAATAGGTAGAGAAGTAGTATAGGAATACCTGGCTAAACTAGATAAATTCAAGTCCCCAGGGCCAGATGAATTACATCCAAGGATATTAAATGATTTGGCAGAAGTCATTTCAGAGCCATTCACAGTAATCTTTGAGAACTCTTGGAGAACAGGAGAAATCCCAGCAGACTGGAGGAGGGCAAATGTTGTCCCCATCTTCAAAAAGGGGAAAAAGAGGACCCAAATAATTATTGCCCGTTCAGTCTGACATCAATACCAGAGAAGATCAATTGTTAGCCCACCTCCATACTATGTCCTGAGGATCATAATTATTTTACATTAAGCATAGTGAGCCATAGAGATGTACTGGAAGGACACTTTGGCAGAAGAGCTATGGATACATATCAAAGGGTAGCTCTGTTTCCTGTCACACATCCTGACCTAGGTGAATCTCAAAAGTGGTTCTCACAGACCATTTGAATGGATTTTCAGCAATAATGGTGCCAACAGGAGACAAGAGGTCTCTAGGATCAAATTAACATTTCAAACAGCCAGGAATGTGACACCTTGGAGGTATGCATCCCTGGATGAGATAGTCATTTTGCAGGAAACTACAAGGATGCCTGGCTGTATTTTCTTTGAACTACAAAGCTGAGATCCATCTTCATAAAAATGCAGCCATCTGGTCCCCAGGATGTGTTCAGCCTGTAATTAGAACCCCTTTTTCTCCTCCAATTTGGGGAGTTCTCCCAGACTCGCAAGCAATGTGTCTGCCAGTGAAAAGCTCCCCTCAGCCCCGCCCCCCCTGAGGCTGAGTTGGGCTTTTTGCTTGTCTTTCCCCTGCTGAAGACTTCTGGATTGGTACAGTATTACCCCAAAACCCTTATTTTTCTCTCTCTCAATTTTCACCTCTTTCTAAATTTCTGTAGCGTTGTATGCTTGTGGGAGTGAGTGCAGCTGAGTGATTATATGGATTTTAACATCTATTTCAATAAAACCCTTAAATTTGAACAGCTAGCCTGATTCTCTGTGATCCAACTCTGTAAATGCTGGGCTCAAGATCCTTAATTACCCTGCCTTCTTTGTATTGCTACAGCAGTGTTCATAGCTAATTTTTTCCACAAGTGATCATTTTGAGAAGCATTGGGAATCTCCCTAAGGGACCCCCAGCAAGCAGGGTAACACCTAGAGCAGATCATTAATTACTGTAATTACTTAGCAATAACGTAATCACTAAAAGTCAACATGGGTTTCTCAAAAATGAGTCATGCCAAACTAATCTTATCTTTTTTTTTATGATAGAGTTACAAGCTTGCTAGATGAAGGGAATGCTGTGGATGTAGCATATCTTGATTTCGTTAAGGCCTTTGACAAAGTTCCCCATGACATTCTTGCAAAGAAACTAGTAAAATGTGGGCTGGACAGGGCTACTGTTAGGTGGATTTGTAATTGGTTGATCGACGGAACCCAAAAGGTGCTCACCAATGGCTGCTTTTCATCCTGGAGAGAAATGACTAGTGGGGTTCCGCAGGGATCTGTTATGGTCCCAGTGCTATTCAACATCTTCATCAACAACTTGGATGAAGGAGTAGAGGGCATGCTGATCAAATTTGCAGATTATACCAAATTGGGAGAAGTTGCTAATACCCCATAAGACAGGATCAAACTTCAAAATGAGCTTGACAGATTGGAGAGCTGATCCAAAGCTAACAAAATGAATTTCAACAGAGAGAAAGGTAAGGTCCTACACGTAGGCAGAAAAAAATGGAATGCACAAATATAGAATGGGGAACACGTGGCTGAATAACAGTACGTGTGAAAGGGATCTAGAAGTCTTGGTAGATCATAAGCTGAACATGAGTCAGCAGTGTGATGGGGCAGCCAAGAAAGCCAACATGATTCTTGGTTGCATCAATAGGAATACGGTGTCTAGATCAAGGGAGGTAATGGTACCACTCTATTCTGCGTTGGTTAGACCTCATTTGGAATACTATGTCTGGTTCTGGGTACCTCGATTCAAGAAGGATATTGACAAGCTGGAGCGTGTCCAGAGGAGGGCAACCAAAATGGTGAAGGGTCTGGAAGCCATGCCCTATGAGGAATGGCTTAGGGAGCTGGGTATGTTTAGTCTGCAGAAGAGAAGGTTAAGAGGGGACATGATAGCCATGTTTAAATATTTGAAGGGATGTCATGTCAAGGAGGGAGTGGGCTTGTTTTCCGTTGCTCCGGAGATGAGGACAAGGAGCAATGGATTCAAGCTGCAGGAAAGGAGATTCCACCTGAACCTCAAGAAGAACTTTCTGATGGTCAGAGCTGTCTGGCAGTGGAATATGCTGCCTGGAAGTGTGGTGGAGTCTCCTTCTTTGGAGGTTTTTAAGCAGAAGCTGGATGGCCATCTGTTGGGAATGCTTTGATGGGTGTTCCTGCATGGCCCCTGTGGTCTCTTTCAACTTCATGATTCTGTGATTCTATTCTATAATTCTAGGTCTCAGTCCAGCCCAGTGTGGCTCTACAGATGGTTAGGGGCCCCTTCACTCCATCCTCTATACCATTGTTTGGGTTTCTACCCTCATCCTTTGTATGGATTTGCCCCTGTTCTAAATACTGAAATGATCCAGTGTGGTGCAGTGGTTTGAGCATTGAACCATAACTCTGAGAGATCAGGGTTTTGGCCAGAGAAACTTACTGGGAGAACTTTAATCAGCCACACTTTCTCAGCCTAAGTGGAAAGCAATGGCAAACCCTCCTCTGAATAACTCTTGTCAAGGAAACACCCTGAATTGTTTTGCCTTAGAATCACCATAAAAAAAGAAAAAGAAAAAACAATTTGAAAATAGAGCAACAAAGACGGAAATGCCTCTCTTTTCCCCCTGAGGTTTATATTGGTAGAAAGAGGTACAAGTGAAAATATGTAGATGCTTTTGAGCCTGCCCTTTTGTCCCATTTACCACTGGTGTTCAAGAACATCTTTCACAAGGAATTTGGTCCTTAGTCTGAAAGAGGTTCCCTACCCTTCCTGGAGAGCTTCTGCCTGTCGATATAGACAACACCAGGTTTGGAGGACAAATCATTTGGTTTGATCAAGTTGACAATATCTACAGAGTGTGTATCACTGCAATCCAAAGATTTGGGTTCATTTACAAAAATAAATAAATGGAATATGGAAATAAATGGCATTTGACTGGGACAGGGAATTGTTATAGTGTGGAAAGAGTTAGGTCAACTGTTGTTGTGTGCCTTCAAGTTGTTTCTGACTTAGGGTGACCCTAAGCTGAACTTATCATGAGGTTTTCTGGGGCTGAGAGTCTGTGTCACACCCAAGATCACCCAATGGGTTTCCATGGCTGAGCAGGGAATCAATCCTTGGTCTCTCAGACCAGGTTATATAGTCCAATGCTCAAACCACTATACCATGCTGGCCCAGAATTATGAAATCCTTTCTCTTTAAAATGTGCTTGTGAGTCTTGGAACCACAAGGTGGCAGCATGCGATTATAATTTGGACCGATATTTGAAGTGAAATAACAAGATTTCTCCTGACAGGGTAAGTGTATCAGGAGGCTGCAATATTTGTTCCTGTAGGGTTTTTGTTTGTTTGTTTTGCTTTTGTTCAAATATCTAAATGTCATTTTTGTTGTCTGGGACTATTTTCTGGCAGTTCCTGGCATGAGCTGCAACACTTTATTCTTACTGTCAAGTGGGTTTTGTTTTAATTTGAGACATTGAACAAAAAAGACCTCCTCCTTTCTTTCTTTTTTGAAATAGTGTGTTGAAGAAATAGCACTTTTGCGATATAGCACTATAACTGTAAAAACAAAAAAATCAGGATAAAATTTCTCCTTCAATCTTAAGTCCATCGTAGTGATAAAGGTACCGCTTTACAACAGCCACCAAAGACAATGCAGACACAGACAAGTTGGAAAAAACCCAAGAAGATATGAGAACTCATGCTTCTTTAGGCTAATTTGAAAGTGCCTTGGTTTAAGGGAAGGGTGTAGGAAGAGTAATTTATCTGAAGACTGAGGTTACTTTGTGGTTGGGTATCTCACAGTTGTGTAGTCATCACCTGTGGGCACACAAAATAGGCATGTTTCTCTTAGGTAAGGTCCCCGTAGCTCTGTCCCAGAGCACAGGAGAATCAGTTTGAGGGTTTTTGTTTTTCATGCTAGAGATTCAAAATACTGTACACTATCCTTCACGGTATGGCCATTTTAAAACGTAGCAGTTAGTGGAGGTAGAAACAATAATAAGAATGTCCAGAATTTTGTATTAGCTACTAAATTACTAATGAAAAAGGAAAAACAGCTTCTCCCAATCTAGTTTCTATATCACATATTTTATACACCTCTATCATATCTGCTTTGTTTGCCATTTTTCCCCAAAGCTAAAAAGCCCCAAGTGGTGTAAACTTTCCTCATGAAGGGGTTGCTCTGCTCTCTTGTTCATGTTGATGCCCTTCTCTTAATCCATTTGTCCCTTGTTCATTTTTGGTGCCCCTTTCCAGCACTGCGGTGTTCTTTTTCTCAGATACTAGGAACAAGGCTTAAACCCAATTGCTATACCCAAATAGAGCAGATGTGGAGACAGAGGTCCAGCCCCTGAAACATGATAACCCTGGTCTCTTCTAATGGGGAATAGCCACTGAAATTAGGTCTGGGATTTCCCCATAGTATGTCGTATTCCAGATGCAATGACTAAAAAAATCTCTAGACCCAGGAAGTAATTCCTATCTGTCTGACAAAGAAAAGAAAAGAAAAGAAAAGCCATGGAAGATCTTAAGGGAACTGCTAGGGATTTAGTGAATATCCAAGATAAGCATGTGGCCTTGCTGTCCAATGATGCTGTGGGATCTCTCTAGTAAAAGGATGTTTACAATGAAGAAGGGGGCTTCCATTTCATTGCAACAGACAGTAGATGGTAGCATTTTAAAACATGGCCTTGGTTTCTTATGTGAAATATTTGTTTGTTCACTTTCTCTACAGAATAGAGAACAACAAGGGGAGGGAGCTAGTAAAAAGCAGGAAAAATTGGTTCGTATTAAAATCTCCTCTGCACTTAGGGCAATAAATTACCCATGGATTTGAAATGGACCATAAATTGAGTATTTTAGCATAAATGAAGTGGGTTCCAGGGCTCTAAAGTGAGTTTAAAGTGTATTTTCTCTTTTTGTTCCTCTTAATCATCCAGCCGTTCCAAAAAGCATTTCATCTGTTTGATAGCGTAGTGCTGTTTGAGGGTAAAAGATGTGTCTGTGATGTTTGTGCCTTCTGTGTGTATGCTCTAAAAATGTATGTGTGGCTTTTGTGAGAAAGTGGAAGAGTTAAAAGTGTTGCAGTAGTTAGAGTAGGACTACAGATCTAGTTACCCCCAATAATCAAATATCACTAGCCATGCAGGGTGGTGATTCTAGAAGTTTTTGCCCAAAAAGCAACCTTTCAATGCTCTGGCCATGATAGCCTTGGTGGGATTCCCACATAAATAAAGCTTAAGTATGCTTTAATCCATGGGTATCAGCAGAGGTCCTTGTGACTACTGATGTTGTATTTATTAGCCTAAGTTGTTTTTGTCTTTTCCAGAGAGCAACTAAATTTCTTTAACTAGAGTTAGGCATGCCAGACAAAAGCCCAGGGACACATTCTTCAGGGGCCCATCTTGCTCAAGAGATGAACTGGATGATCTAATGTTTCTTTTCTATCTCAAGCTTTCTCTGATTCATGGGCTATTCTTAGCCATCTGTCTGTACATAAGTGTTTTATTGTACTCAGGGGATCTTGGGAAATGTACACAGTCTAACTTCTCCAAAATGTTCACTTAAAAACTTTGGTGCCACATGAATATAAAGACCTTTTAATTGATTAAGATATGTGCTAGTTAGAAATATATATAGTCTAACCTAAGAAATCTTCTAGGTTAGGGTTCGTCCGTGTATTGAGTACGACATCACAATCAGAGTTTGAAGAAGTTCCTCTTTTTCAGCCTACAGCTCCCAGAATCTCTGAGGCACTGTGTGCTTTGCAAGCAGGCCACAGGTGAGTAAATTTTTTATGTAGGGGGCCACTTGCCTTTAGATAGTCTGTTGTGGGCTACATCAGTTTGGCAGAGACAGTCCCAATTAATCCTCTGCTTTTAAAGTGTCTTTCTCTTTTCAGCTGCATTTAGAGTGTCTTTCTCTCCTCCTCACATTTTTACCCTTTGTCCTTTGCTTATTCAAACTGCTGCAAACTGAGTTTGAAATGCAAAAGTAGTTTGCGCTTAATTTACTCAGCAGGAGAGAGAAGAGAGGAGGGGACAGAATTTTGCTTTTCCCAGTAGACTCAGGCAAAAGCAAACTGCTGCAGCCATTCCTAGCTCGTATATTCCTCCGCATTAATAACTTTTGTCATCTTCACTGTACTCTGATGTTTCATGGCCACAAGTGTCCCAGTTTTCAACTGTGAGTGTTGGAGGGAATGCTACATGTTTTCAGAGAGTATGGTTGAAGCAAGTAGCAAGTAAATGAATCCAGAGACTCACGTTTTCTTTCTGTTTCTCTACCCTCTTCTTTCCCCTTCCTCCCATCTAATAGGTTGCTGGGAAAGTTTCTTCTAGAAGCTTAAAGTTTCATTTAAGCTTGCAGAGGGCTTTTGAAATTAAACACTGGGCTTCATGTGCAGCCCTTGGACTGCATCTTGCTGACCCTAGTATAGATGGTCTCAGGTTCAATTCTTATCTCTCCGCTGAGGAACAAAGGCAGCAGGCATTGCACCCCCCGTCCCCACAACCAGCAAAGATTTTTGCTTTGCCAGGTGCATTGCTGGTGTGCTAATTCCCTGTAGCAGATTACCTACAAGTTTGTCCCATACACAGACCAGCTCCCACATCTCCCGAAACAAGAAAACCTTGCATCAAGAACCTTGCCAGAGACCTACATGCAGGTCATTTATAGTTTCAGCACCTACGTGGAACCTGAATCAGTAGTCAAGATTCAACAGAAGTCACACCAGATAAGATAGATAACAGCTGGCCCACCACATTCACTAAGGTTAGGGGTACAGGACCCTCGCAAAAATGGGAAAAAAGCAAATATCAAAATGTGTGTATCTGTGGGAAGGGAGCCAAGGCATGGGGGCAGGGAAGCAGGCACCCAGGGGTCCAAATCAGGTCAGGGAAAGGAGAGGGAAAGGGGTTGGGTCAGTAAGATGGCCCTATACTTCCTTTGTCTCATCAGCCTCCTTCCTTGGGTGTGTGTGGGGTCATCGGGAGAGGGTTGGTGGTGCTGAGAAATAAGGCTGCAGGCCGTCCTTAGTTGGCCAGCAGAGACTGGTAGAGAAGAAAGAGGACCAGAGCACCAGAGGGGTGGAGGCAGGGGTAGAAGAAACTTACAGATAGTCAAGTCTGTGAAAGTCAAAGCCACAAATGTGGAGGGCCAACTGTGTTTATTACAATTTGAAATTTCATTTGTAAATGAGGCAGGGGGAGGCGTTTTTGAGAACGTAGATGGTTCCCTTAACTCATAGATTCTTGTCTCAAGAGATGTCTGATATTTTTGAACATCTGGAATCCAGCCATTTTCTCTGCTTGTACAGAGAATTTTTGCAACCTTTCTGTAGCTCCCTTTTCCCCATAGTCTCTTTGTGCAGAGACATTATATCCCTAACACTGTAGAGATGTTATTCACCAGGCTTTCTTGACCATGGGAGCAGGGCCTAAGCCTACCTCTTCCATCTTCACTTTCCTCACAAGGAAAGTAACATACCTGAAGAAAAGACCAACTCTTGCTCGTATAGAAGTTTTCTGTATGAACAAGATGCTTGATTTCCAGAGATATGATAGCTGCCAATACAGTTGAAAATTTTCCAAATTGGAAAAAGGGCAAATTGATTGTTATTTTTTTTTAAAAAAACCAAAAAAAAAAACCCCTCCCTTAATTGATTAATTGAAGTTGTCTGATAGTGGAGCTGACTCAGGGCTAGTCTTGTGTAATACCAGGTGCAGTTCTATAAAGCATGACCCTCCTCACATGTTGATCCATTTGACGAATAATTCTTCTAAAGAAGACTGATATCAGAGTGCAGTGGGAGGAAGTATATTTGGGTAGTACACTCTAGATTTGAGAACCCAAATGGAATGCTATCATATTTGACATGGGCCATTTCCGCACTAGACTGTTACAGCGCTATTATTCTGGGCTTTGCAGTTGCCAGCTGGACCCTCCCTCAACTGCAAACCCCAGGATTCCATAGGATGTTGAAAGTGGAATAATAGCACTGTAACAATCTAGTGTGGAAATGGCCATGCTCTCTCCAGAACGAGAAGTCCCAGGCAAAGTTGTTCAGCATTTCCTTTGCACAGACAGGAACAGCCAAAAGGGTGTGGCAGCTAGAGGGAGAGGCAAGCACATGTTATATTAATCAAGGGCTGTGAAATTCCAGGAGCAGCAGAGCTCAATGTTGCTATTTGATCCTATCTGATGTTGGCTGACTGTAAGGTTTTACCACTGTCTTGCCATTGGAAGTCCTGAAAGTTAATAGCTATCTGCTGGGTGATGGCATGAACTGTCTGCTGGGTGATGGCATGGCTGTCCGCTGGGTGATGGCATGAGGTGCTCCTGCCAGGACAATCAGTGATCATTTGGGTTGGAATTGTTTCCAACTTGTGGCCACTATAAGAGGACGCTATCACAGAGTTTTCTGGGGCTGAGAGTGTGTGATGTGCCCAAGGTCATCCAGTGGGTTTCAATGGCTGAGCAGGGAATCAAACCCTGGTCTCCAGGGTCCTGGTCCAGGCTCAAACCGTCACACCATGCTGGCTCTCGGTTGAGATGGGGTTGACATAAACTCCCAACTGTCCCAAGTTGGGAGGCACAGTTGCAATTAATTCTCTGTCAGCTCACTTTTTCAACTGCTTTTAAAATGTCCCAGTCTCTCTCTTCCTCCCACTTTCCTCCTTTGTTCTCAGCTTACTTCAGTTGCTGCAAAGTGAGTCCAAAATAGAAAAATTGTATGCACTTGGTTAATTCATTGTGGGACAGGAGAGAAAGGAGTGGGATCTTGACCATTCCAGTAAGCTCCGACAACAGCAAACTGCTGCAGCCTCTCCTAGCTTGTGTGTTCCCACTCACGTATAACTTTCAGCCATCTTGACCCCACTCTGATGTCACTTAGGTCTCATATGTCCTGATTTGCATCTCTGAAAATTTGGGGGCTGTGGGCAGACCTGTACCCAGACACTGTGACAGTCATGGTATAGCTAGAGAGAATGTTGCATAAGGCACCGAATCTGAATGGAATAAATTCAGTATCAAAGCAGAAGCATGCCAAAATGGATGGACCTGCAGAAGCACCAAAATGCTCATAACCTTTCTAGGTGTTTCCAAATGCAGAGCACTGTTGTGTTCAGCCACTGGAAAAAAAGAAAGTCCAGAAGGTCTGCGTAGTAGCAGGCTTTGTGGAAAGAACTGAAAATGCTTTTAACATGCTTTGAGTGAGCAGTTGGGATCTGCTGTGTCATCTCCTCTGAAGGTAGGGCTATCCTAGGCCTTTTACTGAAAATTAAGTGAGAGTGTTTCTGAAAGTTGTGTGTTTTGGGGTATTTTAACAAATGGCTGTTTGTGAAGGCAGCAGTGCGTAGCACTGTTTACCATACTCAAAGGCCATTTCCGCACTACACTCTTATAGCGCGATTATTCCACTTTCAATATCCTATGGAATCCTGGGGTTTGCAGTTTCAACTGCAAACCCCAGGATTCCATAGGATGTTGAAAGTGGAATAATCGCGCTATAAGAGTGTAGTGCGGAAATGACCAAAGGCTCATTCTAGCAGTTTTAGTGGGTACTGCATAGCTATTCATTTTCAATTTAATGGAGTTTTTGCACTAAGATAATAGCTGGAAGGAACAGTGGGGAGAAAAAAGGGAGAATTAGAAGGAGAAAATGATACAGTGTGAAACAGTGGTGGCTGATGAGACAGTAAATCTAATCTTGGGTTTTAGGCTGTATCCACACTACATAGTTATAGCAGCTTGATACCACCTCAACTGCTACGACTGCCTTCTAAGGTCATTTCTGCATTAAGTTGTTATAGCACTGTTACTCCACTTTCAACTTCCTGTGGAATTCCAGGGACTGAGAATTCTAAAGGCTCCTCCCTAAACTGCAAACTCCAGGATACCATAGGATGTTGAAAGTGGAATAATAGCACTGTAACAGTGTAGTGTGGAAATGGCCCAAGAAATACTGGAATCTGTAGTTTGGAAAGGCATTTAGATTCTCTAGCACACCCTCCTCAAGTACAGTATTACTGTTCTATGGCAGAGAATTTTAAGTATAAATCTACAAATTCCAGCATTCCCACACAGCAGAGTGGTATCAAACTGTGTAGTGTGGAGTCACTTTATTAGTCTAAAATTATTTCAAGATACTGAATCCCATTCCCCAGATAGGTTTGACAACCTGAAGATAAGTTCTATAATGTCTAGACTAAAATGGAGTGCAGACTGATAGCCCCATTGATAGGGAACCACCAGCTACCACTGGTGTGAATACCCCCTCCCTGCCCAAAATTCTGTGCACGGGGCCAGGTGACAGTGTAATAAAATCTAGATCCTGCCTGCATCTTGTTCAGACATTCCACTGTAAGCCATTTCTGTTTTCTTCCAATCCAAGTTTATCTGCTCTGGGTTTTCCTAGCAAGTAATGCAATGATAAGTAGTGGAGTTTCTGGAAGAAGCCTGCATGCTGCTGTTCCCATAAGTCCAATGTCATCTATTCTAATGTAATAAATAAGAGGTCTGTGGAAGTTTCTGTCATCTCTGCTATTCCAGTCCATCTGCACTAAGGAAAAAGAGAAGAAAGGAGCAGGGGGGAACCTACCTAAATTATTCCTTTTCAGAATATTGGCTTCTGCTTCAGGACTCCAGGATGTGAAGCATCACCCAATTCGCCGAGAACATTAAGGGAAACGAGGGAGTGCTTAGGGAAACTAAGTGTTAAACAGGGCCATCCGTCTGAAGCAGAGCAGGGGAGAGGAGAGTACTGTTGTCTCAATCATGGCTGGTTTATGGCCCACAATCCTTGAATTTGTGTGACAGCAATCCAGTGCCTTACATAGATTGCATCATAAATAACCCAAGTCCGCAGTGGTCAGAGAATCTAAATGAGAGAAAGGAAAGAGATGTAGAAACAAGCAGTGAGTATCAAGCAGGGTGGGGAGAGTTACCTTGACTTTTGCATTGCTAAAAATCAAGACAGGGGAGGCTGTGGAAGGAATGAGCCAAGCTGACAGTCACTTTTGCAAACGATGTCTCTCAAATAGACTTTGTTTTTATTTTATGGCTTTGTGTGTGTGTGTGTGTGAGAGAGAGAGAGAGAGAAGGAGAGAAGTCATTGAATATGATTAATGCAGCAGGCCATGTGGGGAAAATGTAATTCAATTTTATGGCCATAATGAAAGATAATATACGTTGTGTTGTTTTTAATTATATTGTGTGTATTTTTTGACATCACTCTGGAATCCATTTGGAGAAAAGGTGATCTTAAAAGAAATAATTTATCTTATAAGACTCTGGTTGCTATTTGCTATCACCAGCAATGATAGCCTAGATTTTATTGAATCTCTTCTGATTTTTTAAAAAAATATCCTATTATTTTAAAGTTGGAGCTTTGGATGGGGTAGGGTTAATAGTGCTTGTATCAGTTCAGATGTTCTTTAATAGCAGACCTTAGGAAACTAATTTTTATGGACCAAACTCCCTGCAATCCCCTGCCACTGATCCCAGCCACTGGCCATTTGCACTGGGGAATTCTGAAGATTATAGTCCAAAAAAGTAAATTTCCAGTAGCTGTGCTAGATCAGGGAATTTAGGAGGTGTAATAATAAAAAAATAACTTATTTCTGCAGCTTAATCACTAGTGGCACCGTTGCTGGACACATTTTCTGTGAGAGACATGGGTAAAATCCAGTTTTTGATCTCAACTGGAAAAGATGCATCGAACCAAGAGTACCAATACAAGGGTTGTCTGACCAATCAGGAGTTGATTCATTGGTCCACTCTAACAATTGGATTTAGGTCAGTGGAAACCTTCTGAACGGTGAGAAGAAGGTCCTGGAAGGGGACATGTTTCTCTTCTCTCCCTTCATGGCAGCTCATGAAGATTTGAACCATGCCTTCTGTGAAAAGCAATAACAGAAACAGAAGTATGACTGATGCTGTTGTTGTTGCTGTTGTGTGCCTTCAAGTCAGTTCCAATATATGATGATCCTAAGGTGAGCCTAAAACAGGGTTAACTTGGCAACATTTCTTCACAGGTTTGCTATTGCCTTTCTCTGAAGCTGTGAGAGTGTGATGTGGCCCAATGTTACCCAGTGGACTTCCGTGGCTGGAAGGTCCTTTGAACCTTGGTCTCCACAGGGCTGTAGTTCAACACTCAAATCACAACACTACACTGGGTCTCAGCAGTAACATTGACTAAATGGTTAAACCTCATACTGCTAAAAGTAAGTGCTGCACTGTTGAGCATTCTTTCTGTTTCTTTAGAGTTGGAGTTTCACATTTGCTAGGGTTAGGGGCACAGGACCATTGCAAAAGTGAAAAATCACTAATATCAAAATGCATGTGTGTAACTGTGGGAAGGGAGCTGAGACATGGTGGGGAGAACAGGCACCCAGGTCAGGGAAAGGAGAGAGGAGTTGGCATGGTGGCCCCACACTTCCTGTCTCTTGCCAATCTCCTTCCTTGAATGTGGAAGGGGGCATTGGGAGAGGGTTTGTGGTGCTTGAGAAATCAGACTGTGAGCTGTCCTTAGCTGCCAGGCAGCAGCTGGTGGAGGGGGAGGACCAAATTGGGTTTTAAAAGGGCTTTGCAGCCTGATTGGAGCAACCAAGAGGGAAGGTTCTCCCAGAAAAAGAAGCACCTAAGGTTTCGAGGGGAAGGATTGAAGCAACTCGCAAATAATCAAATCCATGAAAGTCAAACTTGCAAATGTTGAGGGCCAAGTGTAGTTACTAGTTAAGTGTATAGGGCATCAGTCTGGATTGGGACTACCATATTCAGGAAGGAGAATTTGTACCTTTGCCCCACTACTGCTTGTTTAAATAAATTCCCTTCCCTCACACAGGAGCTAAATGGTGCCTTTGGGGTTAATTTGAGAGGATGGGGTTGAGGGAAATTTCAAACCTCCTGTAGCTATGTGTGTTGAGAGCCTACATACCCTGAAGGCACAAGATCCTGAATTATCTTGGAAGCTAAGCAGGGTCAGGCCCAGTTGGTATCTGGAAAGGAGACCATCAGAGAAAGTCAGGTACTGTAGGCTGTATTTCAGAGGAGAGCACTGGCAAACCACCTCTGAGTATTTTTCGCTGAAAATAATCTTATAAAATTTATGGGGTTGCCATAAGTAAACAGATAATGTGTGTGTGTGTGCGTGCGTGTGTGTGTGTGTGTGTACGTGTGCATGAGTGCACACGCGCGCACACACATATACAACCTGTACTTATCCTGTAAAAATAAAACAGAATATGTCAATAAATTCTATGGAATTTATTCCAGCATTTATTCCAAATGGATGGTGCACCTGGGGAACATCTCACCTTCTCTTGGAAGCTGGAACCATTCTAGTGCTATTTTGTCCTTATGTCCATCTTTTCAAGACTGTTGTATTGTTGTGTGCCTTCAAGTCGTTTCTGACTTATGGTGATCCTAATGTAGACCTGTTGTGGGGTTTTCTGAGGCATAGGGTGTGTAACATGGCTAAGGTCACCCAGTAGATTTCCACGGCTAAGCGGGGAATCGACCTCTGGTCTCCAAGGTCATAGTCCAACCCTCAAACCACTAAACTACTCTGGCTCTTCAAGATACCTTCTCAAAATTTCATTAAGGATAACTAAGTTGTCATTCTTTAAGGTTCTGATCCATCTCAGGGATGCTCTGGAGAAGTCCTGTTCAACTGGGTTCTTTGCAGGTATGTTAGACTACAGTATCCATCCCCTCAGGCGTCAGGAAACAAGATAGTGAAGGATGCTTTACAGATGAAATTCCTGTAAATGTGTGTGTATGAGGGAGGATGTATATTTTCTCTCATACACATGCAGACTAAAGTGTCATGCAGTATACTGCCTATCATTCCACACATTGCAGCTGCTCAAGTGTAATCTGAATGCTTGAGAACATATTGCGAGATAGATTTTGGGCTTGTTTTGTTTTTCTTAATAAATTGTTGATCCAAAGACACCCCTTAACTTCTAAAGTCAGTGCAGGAGAGATTCATGTGCAGTGCAGATGAATAAAAACATATAACAAGTGGAGCTGAATTTTCAGCAAGGTACAATAGTTTGCGTAGGCTCAGGATGTGATTCTTGGAATGAACTGAGTAGGACGGTTGCCAGCACATGCCAGTGTTTTTATCTGTCGGAAGATATTCCATACAATGTGCATATTTAGTCTGATTTCTTTGTGTGTTTCAAGAAGATCAACCTCCTGGGATGTCCTGGCTTTATGGGCTGCCCCCATTCATTTCAGCAGAAGGAATCAATTTTATGTGCCTATTCTTGTGAAGCAGAAGTGAGTCCTTCTACTATAATTAACAGAAAGCTTCAACTGCTGTGAGCAAATTGTATATTCATCTGAGAGCCAAGTCCTCCGGGTGAAACCAAATAACACCAGCAGTGGTGATGTGTATTGATAGATCCATTTCAGCAAGGTTCATTTTCCCCAGGAGCAGGTATTTTGTAGCAGCAATGGGTCTTAATTGCCTTTTCAAGACCAACACCACAATGCATGGCATTACCTATAGGGGTAGCTTGAAATGGAAATATTATTGCTAGGGGGAAAGAAAGTGTTTCCCCTTGTCCCTGGTATTGTGAGGAGACACAGAAGAAACAGGGATACCTGGGGTGATGGCAGATGTTGTCATTGTCCCTGTTGAACAAAACAAAAGGAACAAAATCATCATCATCATCATCATCATCATCATCATCATCCAGCACTGTGATCCTGTGAATCTTGCTTCCATATACCACTGGAGTTCTTCTGCCCACAAAATGCCATCTGGATTGGGACACTGGCTTTGAAAAGGTTAATTATAAAGATGCTTAGCTGCCATTTTACCACAGAAAAACTATACCTGGGCTTTTCTTTTGGGTGCAACTTTTCCTGCAATAAAAAAGGTTGGACATGATATTTTAAAGAATGGTGTGTGTCTGGCTCTGTAGCTGTCTGTCTGTCTGTAGGGGAGATTTTGTAGGATGTATTTCCAGTGGGCAGTGCCAGGGTGTGCCCGTTTAGCCAGTCACTGGCTTTGTCTGACCTTTGTTATGCAGCCAGGCAAAAGGTGTTGCGTAAGGAGATTCTGGATACCTTCCTGCACATCAGCCATACTTATGCTGACACAACTCTGGTTACACCAGGATAGATTATCAAAAAGGAACTTACCCTGTGTGTCTATATCTGTATGTCAATATATGAATGTTAATATCAGAACATGCCTCCTCATGTAACCTATGCCAGTGGTTCTCAACATTTGGTCCCTCGGATATTCTGAACCGCAACTCCCAGGATTCCTTACCATTAGCCATCCTGGCTGGGGTGTCAAGGAATTGAAGGCCTAAACATCTGGAGTGCCAAAGATTGAGCCTAATGACCTAGATGGTGTTTGATATTGGAACACAAATGTAGGAAACTCAAAAAGGCAGAAATTGAGAGGGCGAGCGAGTGACTATGTCTCTTAGAAAAGTAGTTATAAGTCTCTGGCCTTATTTCCTTTCGAGTCAAAGGGATTTCCCCCCTGTCTCTAAGTGAAAGTGGGGAGGTAAAAACCACACACACAGGGAGAAATCAATCCATCAAATGTCATTACAGATTTATTAAGCCTGATGTAGAAAGACTTTTTAACATCTTCAGAAAGCATAAAAAGAGCACTTCCATTCAGTCTTGTGCTTTGAAAATCTAAATATATTTTCATCATATAAATAATTCTTTTCATGTTTTTAAGTGCATCTGTTTTTTTTTTTAATTATTATTCCTTCTTCAAATTTCCATTTTACAATTGGCCCAAACTGAAGTCTGCCTTGACTGAAATGAAGCTATTTGCAAAGCTAATGATGTTGTGGAGCGTGTCTATGGCAAACCGTATCAGCTAGATTTCAGAAAGGTAGTTCAATGAAGAAGGCATTAAAATGAGGGACAGCCTCCAGCAAAATCATAATTGAACACGCCCAAGCCCTTAATATCTGCAGTTGGGTTTCCTGATGCAAATTATGATAACATTTCATCAGATGGGAACAGTGGCTTTCCAATAAATGCAATAAGAAAGAGATGTACTGTTCCTCTCTCCCTCTCTTTTTTTGTCCAGACACTGAGCAAAAAATTGCTATGTTTCTTTTTTTTTAAAAAAAAATGCAAATAATATATTTACTGAAATATTTTCCAATTGAAATGAAGCATTCAGGATTTAATGTATAGCAGAGGAATTAACCCTTCCTCTGAACACAGTCATTAAGGATGGTGATCTGCCGCTATTTGGGGACTCCACTGCTATAACATTCAAACAATTTTATTTTCAAATATTAAAATGAAATATACAATGTAATTTTTAAGTTCTTTTTCTTTTTAAAAGGGTGTAAATGGGGGGACAAGAGAGCCTCAGCATGTGATGTGGCAAAATAACTTTATCCACCTCCAGTTTAATCGAAATCATAAAGTTACTGCATTTTGTTCTCTCTTGATATCTCTGTAGCTTGAATCGTACACAAACGTGCTTCCTCCAGCAACAGTCACTGCTTTGCTTTTAGTTGAAAATGGTTGTCTGGAAAAATAAGGTACCTACATATATTTGGGCTTGGTTTATTGATACTGATCATGATTTGTTTTGTGGAAAGACAAAAACAATTGAGACCATGCAATTATCAATTTTGAGGAATTCGTCTAGCAAGTCACCCTCTGCTAAAGCTGCCTGTGTTTTTCTGTGTCCCCACAACCCACCCCATCTTGGTGACATCATGTCATATACTCAGCCTGTTCCAAGGAAGCTCACTGTAGAGCAAATATGTAAGATTTGCCACCCATAGTTGCCAATAATTGCCACATTTTAGTATCTCCTTGATATTGAAAAGAAGAAATGGTTTCAGCTTGAAAGAGCCAAGATGCTCTCTGGCGTTTTGCTTTGCTTTGCTTTGCTTTGCTTTGTTTTAACCACTGGGTGGTACTATATTCCTAAAGGTGAGGGCCCTGTGGTTTAATTTTCTTTTTCTCTGTTTTTAAATTTTATTTTAACTGTAAGGACCATTCATAATCATCAAAACCAAGTGAAACATGGTTTTGATTAAAACAGCCTGTTGGCTCAATAATCTTAGTAATTTTAAAAACATCCTTAATGTGGAAGAACAGTACTACAATGTCAGCTATGTCCTTGGGGCCCATTAGAACAGCAACAAAATAAATAAGAAGGAGAAATGTGAGGTCATGAAAACAAAATTAAGCTAATGTTTCAAATTTTGACAATTACGAATTGTTCTTCGGAGAAGACTTCCACCTCCCTTGTTTTTCTTTAAAAAGGGGGGGGGGAATCAATCCAGGCTCTATTTAGATGAAATACAAAGAGGGTAATTGTACATGTATGAGTTTCCTTGTGCGGGTTAAGAATGCCTTCACAGCAAAACTTGGATATCATTTTATTATTATTCCTATCTTTCCCTGTCGCCAGAAATGGGCAGGTCTCATGCAAACACAGACTTGTTTTCTCCATTGTTCTTCTGTAAAGTCTATTTTAATTCCTCGCTGCGGAATTAAGAGACGATGAGCAAAAAAAAACGACACCAGCAACAGCGACAACAGAAATAGCAAGCATAATGGGCCAAGGTTCATCAGGGGCTGGCGGGGAATGGGGGGGATTGTGGTTTCTTTTTTTTTCATTTGATTTGTTTTTTTGTTTTTTTTTAGGAAACGGAAACAAGCAAATATAACAAAAATCTGTGTTCATTAACATGGCAATATAGTTAATTATATACAAATATGTACAGTATAAAAAATGCATCAAAGGCTTCAGTTTCCATCCGTTCAAGCTGCAGTACACACAGAAAAGCAGCTTGCTTTTCTTCATTTCTCCCCCACGTCCCCTGCCCTTGTCTTTCTCCCGCCTCCCAATCCACCCTCCACCCTTCGCCCCAAGGATACAGGCAATATCATCTATACAGCATGCAACTTGTAACAAAAGTAGTGCAGATGCACCAGAACATTCTTACAGATACACTGGCTGTAATTTTTTTTTCTCTCTCATCAAAAGGAAAAAAAAAAAAAGGAGTTTTGGATGGTCCCTTTGAACAGCTACATTTTGAAAATGAGGCTGTCTGTGTGTGTGTGTGTGTGAGAGAGAGAGAGAGAGAGAGAGTTTCCAGATTCACACACTTTATTGAAGAGGAGTGTACTTTTGAAAACCCACTTTTCGTAGGTGATCTATAACCACCTCCGAGAAGTCGTAGAAAATATTTCAAGGATGCTCCAAGAACTTGCTGACTGCAACTACCAAGCTAGAGAAAGCTGGCAATTTTTCACTGGCCTCATCAGCACCACGACTACACGAGCCTGTTGTTTTAAACAGAAAAAAGATGCTTGTGATTCATGTTGTGAGGTATTCATGACAGGAAAGAAAAACCTCTCTTTCTTTCTGCTCCACCCATCTCCCTCTTTCTCTCTCTCTCTCCGGCATCAAATGGAGAAATTCATGAATGATACCAATGTGTTTGACTGAAAAGCAATATTGTACCCGAGTTCATTGTGAGGGTTAGAAACTCTGTGTGGAATGAAACGGTCCAGGTTTCAGCCGCTGCGTGTCACTACTGCAGTATGGAATGCTACTAAGAGGTATTGAGGAGCTTTATTTGCTCCCGAGTAAAGATAGCCAACTTCTGTTTTTCCCAGAAGCCTTGCTATTCTTATGGTAAAGGCCTCACAGTGATAGAGTACATAGGTTCAGGCATGGCTGAGGACTTGAAATGTGAACTTTGAAAAGGAATGTGGACTCCCTCCTGCCCCACATTATGTTGATTTTTTTTTTCTAGAACAAAAAAAGAGAAATCTGTTTCTTATAAACAAAATGGTGGGCAAGATACTGGAATTAAATTTCAATTAATCTAAAAAGTGATTTTTATTCAAACTGAAAACTTATTAACAATTGCCTGGACCTGTTTGAAGCATTATAAAGATCTTTGTGGGCTGTCGGTTGGTGATCTCCGATAATAAGACAAAGCATTTGTCCTCCTGCTACCATTTTATAACTATGCATTTGTAGATAATATAGGAATCTTACTGATTCATAAATCTTTCCAAGTCTGTAATATGGATTGTTTAGTAAAAGAAAACATTTCTACGTAGGCGTTTCACAGTGGAGATTTAGTCAAGCAGCAGAAATTTGGCTACGCATTGAAACCTCAGCTCTTGAATTTGATCCCTTTCTTGCAACTGAAGTGATTTTTTAAAAAAATCCCTGGTAATTTCCACTTAACATACAACACTTTATGCAATTACAAACTCAAGAAGAAGCAAAACTAGGAGTAGACTTAATCTGTTTCGTTATGCAGGGCACCTTTACAAATGGCTGTTGATATTTCTGAAGCCAAGATGAGCCTATGACCTAGGTAGACAACTTTCTAGGATGATAAGCTGAAAAGCTCCTATGTGAATAAAAACTTCTTTAATAAGAAAGGACTGGACAGCAGCATGATCCTTGCATACAATCTTATCTCTGCTTGGCATACGTTAGCTACATATCCTTCATAAATAAAAACTTGAAGAATATCAGCTGTTTGATTGACAAATCAACATTTAAAGAAGGAGCTAGAATGCTGGATAGTAGAAAAGTGTGAAACGTGGGCGAGAGAATATGCTGAAATGAGGTACGTCCTCTACGATCTGTTACAGAATGATGGCATTCTGCACAATTGGCCGAATCCAGCCTCTCACTTACATTAGCAGAGCTTCAGAAAATATTCTTTTTTAGACCAACCAACTCTCAGAATCCTTCCACCAACATAGCCTCTGAGAATTGTAGTGCAGCAAAGTACTTTGTCACAGTCTATTTATGCACCTATGTAAGCAGAGGATGCCTGTTCATACCAGCTTCTGCTTTTGCTTTCAATAAAAGGAGCAATTCGATACAGCAAGGGAACGTGGGCTACAGTGAAATCCAATAGTGTCAGTAAGGCAGCCTCTGGTCTGCTGTTGGTGCGAGATATTTCAGGGGTGTGGTGACATTGCAAAATTGTAGCAGTTGGATACCCCTTTAATTGTCATGGCTGCATCCTGTGCAGTCCTAAGATTTCAAGTTTGGTGACATACTTCTGTCCTCAAAAACTCTACATTCTGCTGAATTATAGCACTAGAGCCTTTTAGCAGGGAATTTTAAGTCCTTCCTCCATACATAATTCTGTATGATGGAGCAAGGGAAGTTTAAAAGCACCCAACTGCTACAATTGTGTCATTTATACACAATCCAGGAGGGAGAGGCCTGAGTATCTTTACCAGCAAGCATAAAAGCAGGGAGACAGGATAAAGAGGATGTCCAGAATTTCCCAGTGGCCATGCTGGTTGAAAAAGCATGAGCAAGAATAAGTACTGGAGCACATGTTTAGTAGTAAATCAGCAGGAAAAAAAGGAGACTAGGCTTCATATGCTTATGGATTGCCCAAGTTGATTCTTTAAAGAGCCCAACCTGTTTCAACCTGTTTATAAATTAATTGGCCTTCTTCAGGGGCATAAATCTAATCTACAACAGAAATTTCTGAAGTTGTTGTTGATGTACTCTCTTTAAAACCAGACTGATATGCAATAAAGGAAAACCATGCCCTTCATGTGTGGCCAAGCAACATCAGAAAGTGGTCAAGATGTGAAAAGTTATTAATGAGGAAGAATGCACCAGCAAGGAGAGGCCGTAGCAGTTTGCTTTTGCCTGAACCTATTGGGAAGGACAGGATTCTTCCCTCTCCTCTCCTTTTCTCCCTGCTGTGTTAACTTTGCACAAACCACATTTATACTTTGAACTCAGCCTGTAGCAGGTGAGGTAAGCTGAGGACAAAGGAGGAGGAGGAGGAGGACAGAAACTGGAATATTTTAAAAGCATCTGAAAAAGTGGGATGACAATTGGGACTGTACCTGTCATATTGAGACAGCTGGAAGGTATGAAAAAGTAACCCTTTCAAAGTTCTGATCATTCCTGATTGAACCATCTTCTGCCTTCTGTTGTCTAAAAGTGAATAGAAAGGACACATATTGTCCTCCCTGCCCATCATCTTCTCCCAAACGAGGTGTGCATAAGTCACTGACCTGTTTCACTGGCTGCCATCAATGAAACCTTACAAAAATCGGAAATGCTGGGGCAAAACTCCCATGGGCTTTAATAGACTTGTATGGAAAATAACATTTAGGTCTAAGTCTAATTTATGACCCAAATAAACTCAGTGCTCATTTAAGTTTCCTAGACTCACTGCATTTGCTCATTGCTCAGTAGCTGGGACTGATGGCTGAATTTAGACCATTATTTTTTTAAAAAAGGATAATGTTACGTGGTGTAATATAGTTTTATAGTGGCTTTCATGTTAGTATATGAAGCTGATTTTACCGACTATTGATTGGTCCACCTAGCTTTGCACTGTCAACTGAAAACACCTTTCCCAGGTCTCATATCTTCCCACCTAATTCTTTTAAATGGCTCTGGAAGGGCTTGAACCCAGAGCCTTCTGCATCAAACTACATGCTCTGTTAATGTGGTATGACATATTTTCTTATAACTTGCCAAGGAACTGATGATGGGGACCCTAACATTAGGATGACAGAGTGAAAACTGGGGAGGGCTCCTGTTCTTTTAATATCTGTGTAGAAGAGGGAATTTCAGCAGGTCCTGCTTGTTACCTGGATGTCTGAGAAGCATCATGGGCTGAAATTCCCTATTCAACCCAGCCATCAAAGGTAGAGGAGTCCTCTCCAGTTTTTACCCTGGCAACCCTACCTAGCATATAATCATTCACTTCTATAATTAAAAATGTTACACTTTGAGACATAATGTTCTGGAATAAATATCTCTGGAGATATAACCCCATGACTTACTAGATTTCACTTTGTTTTTCACACTTTTTAATTTCCTGATTCATTATAGGCTTGAATTTATTTATTTATTTTAAAAAAAGACTTCTACAAATAATGTGATGATCATTTAAATTATTCTTCCCAATTTTTATTAATATCAGTTCTTCTGCTGTCAGAAAACCACAGCTTTTGGGCTTCTTCCTCCTTTCTTTTTCCCCTCCTTTTTACCTATTAAAGGTTTCAGAAGTCTGGGAAACAAAAAGGTCAGATGCAATTATTTAATGGTCATAGAGCTGGAATTCAAAATGGTAAAAAAAAGAGGTTTATTAGTATGCTGAAGTGTAAATTTTCAACGTCATTGGTTGCAATGTACAAAATATGCTTACATCTGTGTATCATGAATTTTTCGTCTTCTGTTCTAAGGAAGAGAAATAAGTTCTAAAGCAGTTATTTTATGACTTTACTTATGTATACATTTTTCTTGTTGATGGATTTTTTTTATCCTTTTGTGTGGGAAGGTGAAATTAACATTTGCTGTAAAAGTCTAATTCTGCCTAGTGTATTTATATCCTAGTACATATGGTACTTTATTTATTGTTAAGTAATAAAGAAAAAAAAATTGCTCTCCTTCATTTATATTGCTGGAAATATCTTGGACTAGAAGTCTCCTATAAATGTTTTTGGAGAAGCGTTGGTATGTAACATTGATTTTTTTTTTAAATGTCATCTAATATCCTTTATGATTCCAAAGGAAACAAAGTGGCTTCATCTTTAACACACTTTTAGAACAAGAGAGGAATATAATGTAATTTTTGTAGAAACTGGGGTGGAATCATCACGGGGACCTGTACAAAGGAAAGAGGGGGATGTTGCATTCAGATGTCACAGTGAACTTCTGAACAATCCAGCATCTCAGGAACAAGCTGTGTGACAGCAAAAGCAGAATCCATTGTATAGTGGTTACCAGTCTTCTTTCTTAGCTTCACTCAAGAATGCTGGGTGTGGGCTTATCCTAAGAATTCCAGGGCCAGCCAGGATATCTCAAGACTCAGTTTTTCTAATCCTCAATATTACCTGAAGCCAGGACTGTCCATACTATTATATTTCTGATTTCTATATATAGTTGTGATGGTTGAACAGTGAAGAAGGTTGACAGGAAGAAAATCAATTCATTTGAAATGTGGTGCTGGAGGAGAGTTCTGCAGATACTATGGACTGCCAAAAAAACAATAGAAAGACCCAAGGCTTATCAGGCCTAAACTCTCCTAGAAGACAAGACTAAACTGAGACTGTGGTACTTTGAATGTCTTATGAGAACATATGATTCATTAGAAAAGACAAGAATGCTCAGTAAGGTACAAGGCAGTAGAAAAAGAGGAAGGCTGCATTACAAGTATATAGACTCAGTCAAGGAAGCCGCCGTACTGAATCTGCAAGAGCCAAGCAGAGCTGTTGATAACAGGGTAACTTGGAGGTTTCTCATACATAGTGTTGCCAGAAATTGAAGTTGACTTTGTGGCAATTCACAACAAGAACAAGAGCTCGAAACAGTATTGAAAGTCCTGTCCTATATTAGTTGGCATGGGCCATTTCTGCACTACAGTGTTATAGTGCTATTATCCCACTTTCAACATCCTATGGAATCCTGTGGTTTGCAGTTTAGAGGGGGCATTTAGAATTCCCAGCCAGGGAACTCATTGGCCTTAGTAAACTACAAACTCCAGAATTCCACAGGATGTTAAAAGCGGAATGATAGCTCTATAACAGTGGAGTGCAGAAATGGCCATGGTCTTTGGAAGGGTGGAGGAATGGGGACTGTTGCCCTTGGCTTCACACCAACATTATGTGAAGGGCCACATCAACATTAATGGACAACACACAAGAACTGGGAAGGATAATATGGTACAGAATGCAAGAAGAAAGAAGATTGGGTATCAAACAAACACTCAGCCCCACACCTATTAGAAGAAGACCCTACAGGGCCTTCTCAGTGGTGAATCGTGCTCTGCCCCTTGATTTTATTTTATTTTGTCCAAGGACATTTTTATTTCCAACAGCAACACTACTGTGGAGGCATGATAGTATATTTAAAATGGAGACTGTCCTAGGCCATTCAGAGGTATACCACTGCCACAAAAGCCCAGAGAGAAGAAAGCTACTACCTAGTGCTGATGTTACTACAGACCTCAAGCAGGTCCCACAGTACTCTTCTGAAGGAGGCTCATTGGGTTCCATCACTGCTCCCTATTTAATGAGAAGGAAAAGGTATTTTGAAGTAAATTCTTTATTACCTTTTGGGAATCAAAATGTCTCGGTGTTCTGAAAGTTTTTGATATTGTGTGGCTTACAGTGTATATATTTTATGATACTATCATTTGGTTTATAGTTTTGTGAGTGGCTTGTGCATCAATTTATGTATCATTTGCTAATTTGCGTAATTTATGTGGTAAAATATTTCTTGTTAAATAATATGTAGGTGGGAACCAGCATGGCATAGTGATTTGAGCATTGGACTACAACCCTGGGGACCACGATTCAGTTTCCTGCTCTGCTATGGAAACCCATCGGGTAGCCGTGGCCACATCACACACTCTCAGCCTCAGAAAACCCCATGATAGGTTCACCTTAGGGTTGCCATAAGTTGTGAATGACTTGAAGGCACATAACAATAACAACTACTACTATTACAGTGAAAACACCTTTTAACAGTTGAAGAGATATTACAGGGATTTCTTTACTATTAGTTCTCTGGTTTAAGAGTAGATTAGACAAATCTCTGGTGGCAAAGGCCACCTCTGAGTATTCCTTGTCTAAAGACGCTTCTGCATGAGACTGTTATAGCACTATGATTCCACTTGCAACATCCTATGGAAACCAGGAGTTTGCAGTTTCGGGAGGAGCCGCGTGGCCTAAGAAAGCCTATGGAATTCATGAAGTTGCCATAAGTCAATAGGCAACTTGAAAGCACATACACACAAGGCTTTCATAAAGTCATGAAGGCTATATTTGACTACAGTATCAGGGTACTGTTCATCAAAGTAACCTTTGAAATGAGAGTGTTCCTCACACCCCATTGCAGGCTTCCTATATATATCTAGTTAGCCCCTGTGAAAACAATATACTGAACCAGGTAGGCCTTTGGTCTGATTCAGTATTGCCATTCTATTTTTCATTAAGTCCCAGCAGACATGAAAAGCTAGTTCAGCCATTAGCCTTGACCATTTCCTCACACAACAGGTTGCCTATCTTTTCCGTTGGCTGATAAAAATGCCACCAGTATGTTTACTTATTCATATGTTCAGTCCTTCAAAGTTTGTGGAACCTGCTGCAAAAACTACTACTACTAATGAGAGATGAGTGATGTTTAGACAGAACTGGTACTAGCCGATCAGTACCATCAACAACCTTGCAAACTTACAGAGACAATGTTTTGAAGTTTTTGGTTTTTGGTTACTGTGTAGGAGAAGAAAACTACATTTTGGATACAGTAGGGCACTTGCAAATCAGTCACATCATGCTACAGATATTACATCTATCTTTATTCCAAGTTACCAAGGAAGCAAGTTTGTTTGCTTTATGGTACAGCACTAAGAAGCACTTCAGAAGTATATGTGAACCTATATTTATTAGCAGCTACTTTTTATGCAGAACAGCTGACTTGGTCCCTATGAACCAAACGTGATGGGGATGCAAGCCAAGATGCTTGCCCTAGTGTAGCAAAAATATCTTATGCCCAATAAATTGGTTAAGCCTATCTTACTATCATTGAAAAGTTGTGTGATTGAGGAAAAAGTCATAATCTAAATCTCCTCTTTCCCACATTTGTGTTTTCATGCAGCAACAAAAAAGGAACTCATGTTTCTGAGTAAATCTTTCCAAGCTGTAGGTGATAGTGACAATCCTTTCTGCTTTATTGCTGCATGAGACAGTAAACAGCTAGGATATATGGTATATCAATATGCCACTTGTTAATAAGCAGGGATGCAAATCATAAATATTCAGATGTTTGATCACCAGTTTTTTTAATTAATGTTTTGATGATCTCCAATAAGAATAAAAGTCAGGATGATGATATTGAGCACAGGCGACAGAGAAAAGATGAACTGATTCCCCCCTCCCAAATTACCTGATTTATGTGGCGGATAAACTAGCAGCTCATCCAGGTTTATACCAAGAAAGAAAAGAAATGAGTGTGAGAGAAAAAAGTAATATTTTTTATTTTATTTTTGAAAACTGATTGTTTTCAAGAAGACCACTTTATTCAAATATCTGCCTAAAGTGTTTCTAAATGAAAGCAAAGCACACAAAATGATTGGGCTTTGAGGACGTAGTTTGGTGATTTGTAGGTAGCTTTTCAAGGTTTCCAGTTTGAGGCTTTCTATGCTTCCTGTTCTGAGAAGTAAATAACACCAGGGTTCATCCTTTGTTGTCTTGCTGAGATTTCAAAATGGCCAAAACTGTCAAGCTATCAAAGAATGGCTAACTGGTAGGGTAGCATTTTGTGTGAATGCTCTGACATGTCTGAGACACAAGAAGAAAAGTTCAGTGTGGCTCACTTCCATATTTCAAGGGTGTTTGAAGAGTTGGAAAGGTATGATCTTACAGAGCTTGAAAAAGTTACTTTTTTGAATCATAACTTCCAGAATCTTCTACTGGGCATGCTGACTAGAGGATTCCGTAAGTTCTCTAAGTTCTGCAGTCTCACCATGCAGGATGCTTGAACATCCAAGCAAATGGTTACCATGAGATGAGAGAGTGTTGCTGCCAGCAGCAATGAATAACAAGAGCAAGGAGAGGAACAACTCACTCTGGCCTCTCCTGCTGGTTCATGGTCCAGACTGGGGCCATTGGCACAGGGCAAATGGATGGGATAAGCAGGAGGATTAGGAACCAGGAGGAGCTGCTGGGTATTTGGGAAGGGAGGTCTAGGACTCCCCTCAGCTCAACATACTGAAAAACCAAAGCAAAACACTTTGGAAGACATATGAAATGTGGAGACTTTATTCTTCTCTTGAGGAGATGCAGTAGGATTCTGAGCTTAGGTCTGATTTAGGCCTAAAGTATACTTACTACTTAGGGCTGGGAAATGGCCATGAGAGAGTTCTCACCCATACTTTTACCACATGTGCAGACCATCAGCATTTTAAATTTAGCACACTAGTGTTGTACCACTTGGGCCATGGATTGCTGATAGGCATATGTGGTTGATGCATTTAAACATAATCAATCATGTGTGAAAAGCTAATGTGTGGAAGTATATTTCTGTTGTCTTCACCATGTATGAATTATTTCTTAGACAACTGTCTGGGGAAGATAGTTATAAATGCTTTCCTCCTCTTTTTTTTTTTTTTTTAAACTAGCATATTAAAGGGCCAGGGAAGGATTTTGCAGAGCCTGGCTTGTGCTGTGATATTTTAGTAATTTTACTATATGAAAGAAACTCTATTATTAGTATCAGTATTAGATATCAAAAATATGTCCTCCGTCCTATAAGCTGGCATCCTGTTAGTGGCGTATGCAGGTATTAGTCAGTCTTTGGTCAGTGCAGAGGTTGGTATTCCTTTCCTCTCTCTGCACTGATGAAAGCTCTAGGCAGCCCCTCAAAGTTATTCCATGTTTAATGGAGAATAGAGTGGGGGAATCTGAGAAACAACAGACTGTGTCCCTGGTGCCATACGCAAAATGGCAAAATATTATCCACTGAGACCTCCAGAGGATCTCACTGTGTCTCAGTAGATAATGTCATTATTTCATATCTGGCTACGGAGACATAGCTAGATGCTTCTTTGATCTTCTGCTTTCCACCATGCATGGAATAACCATGGGTGGGAGGCTTGTAGTGGCTTTACAGTGGGTCCAGGGTCAGTGAATGGTCAGCTGTAGTGTTGTTCCACATGCAGAACTACTATACTACACTGAGCCATACAAGATGCCAGCCTTAGGATGAGAAGTGATAGTCCGGATTTTCTGCCACTTCACTGTACTGCTTCAGTGTGGAAGGTTCTTGCTACTAGAGCCACTGGGGTCATCTACCATGCCAAACACAGACAGCCCTCAGCCATACACAAAAGCCCACCATTAATGCAATAGACAGAGTTGCAGAAATAGTGGGCTTACCAACAGGCCAAAGAGGTCTCTGTCAAACTGCACTCAACTCTGGGTCACACATCGGATGAGCTTAAATCAGGGAAAATTGACTAGGAACTCAACAAGTACAAGAATAGTTAGCATGTACTGAATGATTTACAACAGGAGCAGGCAGCTGTGGCAGGTTTGGGGGAAGTTTCTTGTCCCTGAGGCCCTTCATGGCCCACAAGGACTATGGAAAGTGTCAAAAGTGTCTGGAAATTTAGTTTTTAGGGTAAAGTATTGATTGATTGATTGAAATTTTTATGCCTCCTTTTCTCTCAAGTGTTTTTTTTTAACAGAATGAGTTGCAACATTTTAAAAAGCTTTCTGAAGTCTTCAAAAAAAAAGTCAATTCACTTTCTTTTTTGGCTAGAGAAAAGGTGGTCAGGGGTGGGGTCTGGACTTTTTGAGGGCCAGAAAAATAGCTGCCAGAGGGGCATGTGTGGTCTTAGGGCCATACTCTACTCATCTTTGCTTCAGAGTGTTAAAGTTACCATTAGACAACTGCCTGAAGGAGCAGATTAGTGGGTAATGATGGCACTTTGCTGGCCTTTATCTCATGAACTTCTTGTTCCCCTGTCCTGGAGGATGGAACTGCATAAGACACATAATCTCCACAAACTGGTTTGCTGTCTTAGATATGGTGGATGATATCCCATAGCTGGTGTTGAAGCAGAATTCAAACATCAGTCCAGTCAGTTTCTGTACAAGGACTGGGCAGGGGAATCTACTATATTGCCCTTTACCTCAAGCAGCAAAGTGTCTTGGGCCAGCCCTGTTCAAGACATGTTGAATACCTTACCTCAGTCATCTCTACCGGAGGTTGTATTTTGGAAAGGGCCAAAGGACACTCAGTGGTAGAACACAGGCTCTACATACAGAAGGTCTCTGGTTTAATTCCTGTCAGTTCCCTCTCCTTATCCATCAGTTATGAGCCCTTCCCCAATATTACCTAGTTTAGCAGTTAAATAATTTTAATAATTTAATAATTTGCAAAACCCCCTAACCCTCAACCCATGCTCTAGTGCCAATGGGAGAGGCAGCAGAGCCACACATGATTGTGGTCTGATGGTGGTGGTGGTGATGCTGCTGCTGTTGTTGTTTGCCTTCAAGTCATTTCTGATTTATGATAACCTTAAGGTGAATTTATAATAAGGTTTTCTTGGTAATTTTTTCCCCCTGAGGTTTGCCTTTGCCTTCCTCTGAGGCTGAGAGCATGTGAATTGCCCCAGGTCACCCAGTAGGTTTCCATGGCTGAGCTGGGATTCAAACCCTGGTCTCCAGAATCATAGCCCAGTGTTCAAACCTCTACACCATGCTGGGTCTCAGTGACTGCTGTCTATCACACAGAAAATCTGAGATGTTCAGACTAAGATAACAAACAGCTAAAAGACTATACAGGACTAACACAAGCTTGAATAATATTGGTAGTCCCAGTCAGAACGGACCGATTACATCAATAGGATTTACATACATGATGACTCACTATTCACAGTTGATTCAATTTGTCTACTCTAGCTGGGAGTACCAATGATATTCAGGTCACAATATGCAGTTCTCTACATGTCCTTTACTCAAAAGTAAGTGAAGGGGGAATCAATCTTTGTATTAGGACCACAGTGCATGGGAAGGGAAGGTCTAATCTTTCCTTCACCAGATGTGACTCTCACCTGAATCTCCTCCCCTGTGTAGCTACTATAGTAAAACAATATTTTGTTACTCTTTTTTTCTGCTGGTTAACTTGGGGGGGGGATAGTGGGGGAAAGGAAGGATGAACCTTCCCCATTTTCTGAGTGCTGTGTTTCTGAACCACCTCACGCCCTGACACGGTTATTTTTTGCTGAAGAAAAAAAAACATATAGGCCAAGAACCTGTTGGTTACCTACCCCAGCACAACTATGCAAGGCCATGGATGCAACAGAAGTGAAGCAAGAAAGGAAAAATCATTGTCAGGAAAAGACCAGTGCTAGCACTAAGCTGTCCATTTCTCCAGTGCCTGGCTCCTGGCAGAGACTTTGGATACAAAATTCTTGGGAAGGCTGGCTTGGACAATTGCCCACCCCAAGGCACAGGCAACCAAGCAGTATCCATTCCAGCTGCACCTCTGTAGATGGCGAGTGGGGAATGTGGTATCTCTCTTCATTTCACTCTGACTCTGCACTGTCCTTCATGATCGTTGTGTAACCTGGGTAAAGGTTCAACTGGTAGCATAATGGACTGTTGTACTAGTGAAGTGCAAAAACAGGATTCCAGCCATCTGCACACAATGGTCAAGACTGGAGCATAGCTCTGCCCGTGTAGTTCTACATCTTTTCCCCTTCCCCACAGCTGTCAAGCTCTAGCAGGGAATGCAGTAGGGAAAGGAAAAAGGGATAAGCAATTCAGACCATGAGGTAGCAGCTGGATTCAGCAGGCGGGGGGGTGGGGAGGATGCTACAATGATGGATGGAGTGTGCTCTCCCTTTCCTTTCCCCTATAAGCCCAGAGCAGCTGTATCTTCAGGGTCTAAATTGCCTCCCCACTTCTTTCCTTTCCAACAAGCAGCAATAGCAGCCTTTCCCAGGGTCTGATAGCTTCTGGGGTTTGGTGGGAAGAGTTTTGAGGACAGAAGGCAAAGGCAAGGGAACGAGAATAGCCTCCTGCACCTCTTCCAGAAAGGGACATATGTGCATATAAACTGCATTTTAGCATGTGCATATCACCAACAGGATGCTGCCCTATGTATTTAGGGTAACATGTAGTTTCAGACGGTTGGTAAAAACACAGAGACAGACTTTGCCTAAGGCTTCTTATTAGTTCCTAGCAGGGGTGAGATTTGGACTCCTTTGGGAAAATTATTCCCAAAGATCACACTAGATCGCAACCAATGCATGCAGATTTGATTTTTTTTTTAAATTTCAGATAATGTTGCAGCTGGTTTCCAGTGATTCATTTCTCTCTTTTAGCTGGGAGAAGTTCACACTCACTAAAAGCAATATATGAGTTTATTTTCCCAAGGTCAATGGCTTTCTGCATTGATCATGCTGCAAATGGCAGAATCTGGTGCATTCATCAGTCTCCTGAATGAACTTTTAAAATTTTTCTGCTGATGCTGGACCAAATGTAATTTATCAAGTGAAATCATAAAATGTATCCATTTGCGTGTTTTGGGCACAACTCTACAGCAACTTATTTTGAATACAGCCAACTGAGATGAACAAGAGCTTCACAAGATAGACAGGACAGAACCCTGTGGCAGCCCGCTAGTCACTTCTCTCCAGGATGAAAAGCAGCCATTCGTGATCACCCTTTGGGTTCAGTTGGTCAATGCTTGAATACTTGAATACTGTGTATTCATCTTGAATACTGTGTCCAGTTCTGGACACCCCAATTCAAGAAGGACATGGTCAAGCTGGAGCAAGTCCAGAGGAGAGCGACCAAAATGGTGAGAGGCCTGGAAGCCATGCCCTATGAGTATAGACTTAGAGAGCTGGGTATGTTTAGTCTGCAGAAGAGAAGGTTAAGAGGGGACATGATAGCCATGTTTAAATATTTGAAGGGATGCCATGTAGAGGAAGGAGAGGGCTTGTTTTCTGCTGCTCCAGAGACCAGGACAAGGAGCAATGGATTCAAGCTGCAGGAAAGGAGATTCCACCTGAACCTCAGGAAGAACTTCCTGACAGTCAGGGCTGTCCGGCAGTGGAATGTGCTGCCTTGGAATGTGGTGGAGTCTCCTTCTTTGGAGGTTTTTAAGCAGAGGCTGGATGACCATCTGTCGGGAGTGCTTTGAGGGTGTTCCTGCATGGCAGGGGGTTGGACTGGATGGCCCATGTGGTCTCTTCCAACTCTACATTTCTATGATTCTAAGAGCACACTAGTGATAAACAACAGCACTTCAGCATTTCTATGGTCATTGTAGAGATGTGAAAAGCAGCTCAGTCTTATCCCCATTTTGTAGCTGTGGTGACTGAGGCAGGAATCCAGTTGTGTGCTGCACTAGAAATTGAAAGTCTGAGAGGCCCATTTTTCCAGTGTTGTAGTTCCTTCACAGCCGCTATTTCCATGTCCTTTTATTTATTTTTTTTGCTCTTAGTCCCACCACTACTCTACTCCAGTGTAGTAATACCTGCATGGTGCACCAATAAGGTTGAATGATCTCATGGCAGAGGCAATATATTAGCAGCTCTGCTTCTCTGCCATGTCATAAAAGCTCACTATACTAATATTCTCCTGCAAACCTCATCCCTATCTATGGCTCTTGGGGCAAGGAATGTCCTATTGAACTGGACCCTTATCATATACAGTTTTAAGCATTGTCCACTATGTAATATAAATGTAGACCTACAGCCCTTGCCAAAAAGAGAAAAAAAAGGAATTTATTTGTAGCCGCAAAATTTATTTCTATAGAAAGGAACCAAGCCAGGGGGGGTCAGTGGGGTAGAGCTTTTGCATTGGACATGGACTCCACATTTTCCCCAAGTGAAATCGGCTGCATGCCATCCCTCCCGCTGTCTCCTCTGCTGCAAAGCCACGTGTTACATAACTTCATATAAGAATCCCAGCCTTGGCTTGGTGCAATTTAACAGCTTCAGAGGAACCCAGTGCTAATGCATTGATTTGGCTTTAATAGAATTTTGTTGTCAGTGGCCAGTGGCCCGCTGCCGCATCGTATGCACGCTTCAATCTTAACCCATCCGAAGGCTCTGTTCGTTTCCAGTTGAGCTCCGTTTGTTTCCAGTTGAATAGGTTAAGCAAAGACAGACCTCACTGTTCTCAATTCACTTTATGATCCTCCCATCATAAAAAATAATATCAGCACCTTGCTTTTCATGTCAGAACTACATTTGAGCTGCTATTCCCTATGCCCATGAGTAAATCCCGTAAAAGCTGCCCCGTTGTACTGTCGCTATTTTTCCTTGTGGATGATTGATTGATGGATGAGTGCTGACACTTCAATGAAGCTATTTCGACTGCCATCTCAATCCGATGATGTGAGGGGTATATTTTCTGTCCATGCCTCATTACTTCAGAATGACATTCCTGGAACTTCATTTACTTTTCCCCTCCTTCCCTCAAGCGCCATATTTTTTCCCATCTAGGTTATGCATGCCATAAAAAAAGCAATTTGCTATTATATGTGGCATAAGGGCAACACTTTCCCTAGGAGGTAAATAAGGAGGGGATTTTTTTCTCTCTCCTTTCTATAGTGAGTTTAGGGATTGTGTCAAAATTTCTCAGACAATTCTGATGCAGATTTGTGTGTGTGTGTGTGTGTTCTTGAAAAGAGGGAAAACACTTAGCATATTTGAACAATTTTGTGTGTCTATGCATGTGTCCTCGTTTACATTTTGTTTCAGCCTTACCTTGTACTGTCATTATTTCACTAAGAAGCCTGGCTTTTTCCAAAATGTTTTCCATTTTATGCCATTTTATCCTGTTACATATTTCATTTCTATTTTGGGTTGCGGTTTACGGCTTGACACAGTCTTATTTCTCCTGCAAGGATAAGGGAACACATTCTTTAAATGCACAGAGAGATTGTCTCTTATAGTCCGGCATCGTTGCATTAAAAATGCTTAGCTGGAGAAAAGAAGGTTGTGCCTGAATTTAACCCCCTACACACAATGAGTCAGTGATGGGAAGTTTTCACCATCAAAGTGTCATAGAAGCTTTTCTGAGTTGACTTAGAACCTGATTTTAATCTGTGTAATACAGTATTCCTGTTAATAATAACATATAATTAAGACATCCTTTAAAAATCCATAACGTTAATTTAATGGAGAAAATCTAATACAGTTCTATTGGAATTTTTACGTTAAATTAACTTTAACGGGCTTTTAATGGATGTCTTAATTAGATCTCATTATTAACGTGAATATTCCACAAATTAAAATTGGGACCTGAAAAGTTTTAATGAGAAAAAAAGTCAAAAGAACCATTTTTACACAGAAAGCTTCCTTCTGGCCCCCATTTCAATACAATTTAGTTCCTTCTGAAGCAAAACCAGTACTTAAAAATAGGTAGAGAGAGTTTGATGGTCTTTTTTCACATTCTTGAAGATCTGTACAAATTCTGTTGATGATAAGGGAGATGTTCACCACGGTTTGCAATTTAAAATCTTCATATACATTTTGAAAAACACATTTTTTGTTTCTGTTCGAAGAACCACTCTGTTGCATCCATCTTGATGTACAGAGCCGTGGAAATTTTTAAATTAAAAAGTGAAAAGGAAAAAAAACACACATCATGGATCACAGACCTGAAAAACAATCCATTTTCAACAAATCTTTGGCAGCAACATGGTTAACCGTAACTATTTGAACAACTTGCTGGGAAGATTAACGCTGTTCCGGGGTTTTTTGGCTCAGAATCTGTTTTAACTTAATAATTCTTCTACTTATGGTGATGTATTGATCCCTAGTGGAATGACTAGATTGGGCAACCCAGGTGCATCAGTAATAGCTGCACCGAGTTGAAACATATCCTTTAGACAAATTATCCCAAAGGGGTTATAAATAGGAAACGGACATTACTATGAAAAGCAAAGCTTCCAGTGTGACTGCATCTTGTGGAACACGCTTGGACATTAAACTATGAAGAATTATACTTTTTTTTTTCCTGTCGAGTGTTACAAATTGACAAAATAAGTACATCAATGTTTTCAGTCATTATCCTACTTCAGCGGTACTTTGTTTTAGTGACAGCAAAAAGGGACAGTGGAGACCAGACAGCCTCAGTGCAGTTTATCAATGAAAATCTAATATCGTCCATAAGCAGGGGAGTGGAAATCAATACTTCATTACCAAATTGTTAGTGAGGATGAAGAAGAATAGCTGGAGATTTTTATTATTCTTTTGGCAGTCTTCTCAGTCCGGGTTGTTGGAAGTTCAATGTCAGAAGTAGCGCAGCAAGCAGAGGCGGGATCAGGGTGGGCAGTCAGAGTGGGAGAGCTGGGGGTTAAGGCATTTGTCCTGCAATCAGAAATAATAAAAAATAACAATGCAAACAACAGCTTAATAACTGCTTCTCCACTACCACTTCTGTTTTTTTTTCTTTTAAAGCCATAGAATCATAGAAACATAGAGCTGGAAGAGACCACAAGGGCCATCCAGTCCAACCCCCAGGCATGGAGGAACACACACTCAAAGCCTTCCTGACAGATGGTAGTCCAGTCTCTGTTTAAAAACCCTCCAAAGATAGAGACTCCACCACACTCTGAGGCAGCATTTTCCACTGTCAAACAGAACATTTTGAGTTAACGTATCTTCGATTGCGTCACTTCTGGAGGGACTGAAGAGGATAAGAAAACAGAAACCCAGACTGACAAGGACAGCCCGAGAAAGTTACTTTTTGGAACAACAGTTCCCTGAATACGCCAGCCAACATAGCCAGCAACCACATTGTCTGATGGAATCTGGAGCTTGTAAAAAATAATAAAATAAGATAAAATAAAATAAAAGTTTCCCAGACTCTGAAGACAAAGTTTTATGTGGCTTGCCAATAAAGTTCTATGTGGCTTAAAGAAGGGTACCTCAAGGACTGTTTGACTCCAGTTTTAATAAGACTTTGCCTTCATCTAGATTGTTCTAACAGCTGACATTGTACATTTACACACATGCTGTATAGAGACAAGACCTTTTCTGTGGTGGTACTCCAGGCTTCCTCTGATCTTGGAAGCTAAGTAGGGTCAGCTCTAGCTAGTATTTGGATGGGATGAATAGCAGGTGCTGTAGGCTATATTTCAGAGGAAGGGATTTGCAAAACCACCTCTGAGCATTCTTTGCTGAAGAAAACCCTGTGAAATTCATGTGGGTGCCGTAAGTTGATGCACACACCATTTATGGAATACTTTATATGACTAGGCACCTATTGTAATGACTTTTCAGCAGCAAGTGAAAAATATTTCCAGAACTTTCAATCCAGTATGTCTAAAGTTTTGTTTTTGTTGTGCCTGCTAGCAAGCTAGACTGTAAATAAATAGGACCTTAAAATTAAAACTTGTGACCATCGGTGATTTGCAAAAGCTGCAGCTCCATCTGTTATGTTTCACTATTATGTTTTTCCTTACAGATATACCCTTGGAAAAAATTTTTTAAGTAAAACCCCACACACTTAGGGTCAAGAGGACAAAGACATTAAGATGGGGCTGGGGAGCATGTGGCCCTCCATCTGACAGGTAACTCCAGTTATGCCTCACCATTGGCTGTAGTGGCTAAGGCTCATATGAACTGCAGTCTAGCAACATTGGAAAGTTATGCATTTTCCACCTGTGCTCTGACAAAATCCCTAGGATTTGCATGTATGAGTCCTTCATATCTCATCACCCATCATGTGCCTTTCACTTCCAACTCTTCCTAACCATATTTCATGATGGGCTGATTTCACACATATCACTTTAAGTACTGTATCTTTGAGCCTTCCCTCCCAGTTTAGCAGGCACATGTGAAAGGCAGGAATGCAGTTTTAAATATGCACCTCACATTTTAAATCAATGAATGACCATGCAAGAAGGTTGGTTTCTAACTCTAAGGAGAAGTGTTGATCTGAAGGGGATTTTCAGATTTCTACACATATTTTATTTTTGATATAGCTTTTGTTGAAAAAAGCACATTAGAATTTAAGCTCTCCTTTCTTCATCTCTCCTTCAATGGAAGTATCTCACTGCAGTCACATTTTCAAAGTTGGAAACTTTAATCATAGCATTTTGCTTGATTTCTTCAACCTCCTCATGATATAATATGGATCCTGCTCAGCTAATGCTGTGTGTCTCTTAGAATCATAGAATCATAGAGTTGGAAGAGACCCCAGGGGCCATCGAGTCCAACCCCCTGCTATGCAGGAACACCCATCAAAGCATTCCCAACAGATGGCCATCCATCCTCTGCTTAAAAACCTCCAAAGAAGGAGACTCTACCACACTCCAAGGCAGCATATTCCACTGCCAGACAGCTCTGACCGTCAGGAAGTTCTTCCTGAGGTTCAAGTGGAATCTCCTTTCCTGCAGCTTGAATCCATTGCTCCTTGTCCTAGCCTCTGGAGCGGCAGAGAACAAGCCTGCTCCCTCCTTGACATGACATCCCTTCAAATATTTAAACATGGTTGTCATGTTCCCTCTTAACCTTCTCTTCTGCAGACTAAACATACCCAGCTCCCTAAGGCGTTCTTCATAGCGCATGGCTTCCAGACCCTTCACCATTTTGGTCACTTTCCTCTGGTCACCTTCCACCATTTTGGTCACCCTCTTCTCCCTCCAATAGACCCAATGCTTACTTACCTGGTTATTTTCTTTCTATTGTTTATTGAAAGGTTTGTGATTTTTTAATTTTTTTAATTTTTTTTAAAGTAAACCTCACTTGCCCCTTCCAAATTGATGATTGTGCTGGACATATAAGCCTCTCTTTCCCATTCTTCTCTTAACTTCATCCCTTCCTTCAAGTAACAGAAATGTTTTAACCTCTTTGTCTTACAAGTCAAACCAGTTACTGCAAAGAGCTAGACATATATGGGCTGCTGATTGTGATAATACATTTAGTAAATAAATAAGATAAAACAAGAAAGAAGTGGAGGAAAGAAAAGGGGGAAATTAAAATAAAGAAATGAAGATTATGGTCTAAATGCAATTGTTACTTCCAAGTCAAGAAGACTCCCTGAATCCATAGGAAATTGGTAAATTAGCACACCTGTAAGGTTCAGGGTAGGTCTAATTCTAGGTGGGATTGACAAGTAGATTTAGTCCACTGTTTATTTAAAATGTCATGTCGTACTGGTCATGTGACAGTAGGGTTGTATAGAACATTAGAATTTGCACAGGGTAAATTGTGCAAATTCTTATCAAATCTTCATGGTTGTCCCAAACACCCCAGAATTTTTTTAAAAAATACAAGTGTCTGGAAATCTACTTCTAGTTTTGAATACTGATTTTTAAAAAGGTTAAACAATTGGAGAAGGGGGACATGCAACCTATTTCAGAAGTGAATCACTGGTTCTCGAGGTTTACACAAAATGAGCACAACTGAAGCAAATAACGAGCAGTCCAATGAAATGCAAATTAGTTTGTGAAAAGTTCAAGCAATAAGGAGTGCAGCAGCTTGTGGAACGGCTTTTGAAACAGGTTAGAGAATGGCTTCTGGAACAGCTTCTGGAATGGCTGGTACAAACAGAATCAAGTATTAGGTGTGAGAACTGTACAAGGATGAAAGTAGTACTTCTGTAAGCAGTAGACAGGTTTTGTTCACAGAATAACACCACTGGATATGATCCATAGTAACTTTTTCACTAAAATAAGAATTGAGAAGGTATTATAGAACTAGACTGGTTGTGATGGGATCTTGCTTCAATTTCTGATTGTCCCAGCCTCACTTGCTAATTGGAAGAGGCTGGAAACATCCTCCTCTTTGCACTCTGTTTGGCAACTAAAGAGATCCCCTTCACCTAATTTGGCTGCTGGCTGTTAGGGTGGGTTGTGGAGGCATTTATATAGCCTTACAGCAAGACTATGTTGTCCTACTGAATACAAAGCAATAACAGATTCATAACACTATGGATTAGTATGAATCTCTAATTGGAATACAGATTACCATCCAATGTATTTTATTTTTTCCTTTCTTTTCACTCCTATTTTTCCTTTACTTTCCTTGATTTTGCTTTCCTATCCTGTGTGATGCATTTGGCCACCAATTTTGTTTTTTTTATGTTATTTTAAAGAATATTAATGACACAGCTACCTTCTTTGAGGCCCTTTTCGCATGGTATTTGCCATGCAAAAGAGGGCCTGAAGCATTGCATGATTGCGAGGAGCGATCCGCACGATACACTCACAATCGCACGACACTCTAGGGACTGGCTGGTGCCGATCGCACCCCTTTTCATTTTAGGTTGGAAGCCGAAAATGGTGTGCAATCGCGCATTGCTCCTGGGCCCCCTGTGCACTTACCTGGCATGCAGAGCCACCGGTGCCACGCCAGTCGTGCTTCCTGCCCTAGCGCAGCCTGGGAAACTCCCAAGCTGCGCTGCGGAAGGAAGAGGCGGGGCTCTCGCATGAGCAGGCAACTCGTGCGGAGCTGAAGGACCCCGGATGCAAGAGCCTCTTGCCGGAGGCTGCTCGCGCGATCCCCGCACCCCTGCGCCAGAAGACGGTGAGGAGCGGAAGGGGCCTGAGTTGCCACACATTTAGATTCCATCTCTGGTTGCTTTCTTACCTTCTAGTGCTGATGACTGCTTTCTAGCCCTTGTCCACACTACAAATGGCTTATCCAGAAGAAGAAAAAAAGGTCTTTCACTTCCTCTATACATAAATATCCCGACAGTCGCACTCCCCCAGCAGGATGTTGGTGAACATTCTATGATATCACATCCACTTACACAATCATTGTCAAAAGCTTTCATGCTACCATTATCAGTGCCCAGAAGCATATTGCGATAGATATGTACTGAAGCTGTATCATGTTATCTGCATAAGTGCAGATAGATTCCTCTGCCAAACAAAGTCTTTCCTTGGTGGACTACATGAGGTCGGGGCAGAAGTACAACAAACTAATAGATTTTCACGAAGCTTTTTAAAATCTATTTTTCCTTCACTTCCTTTTTTACACTGCCGTAAATGTTTCTTTGCACATCACTGACAAGTTTCCTAATTGAAACATCATATCAAACTTTCTCTGGAGAAAGGAAAAACCTGACACTACTATGGGGATCTCAGCATTTCACAACACACAAAACACAGGCACAGGAAGTAGCCAGGAAATTGGAAGGGGAAAAATGTCCTTCTGTCAGCTTCATATATGAGAGGGCTGGGTTGTCTTTAACTTGGGAGCAGCTTTTGACAAACTATAGTATATCTTTGCTGTTGTATGCCTTCAAATTGTTTCTGATTTACAGTAACCTTAAGGCGAGCATAATAGCAGGGTTTTCTTGGCAAGATTTGCTCAGAGGGGGTTTCCCACTGATGTCCTTTTAGGTTGAGACAGTGTGACTTGCACAAGGTCACCCAGTATGATTCCATGGCCAAACAGGGTTTCAAATCCTGATCTCCCAGAGTCATTGCCCAATACTGAAACTGCTACACCACCCTGGATCATGATACATCTGCCAGATGCAATTGATTCAATGCACAATAGGGTTACTTGGCTTTTAAGAGTCCTATAGATGAGGGCAGAATTTTGGTAGTTATGGTTTCTTCTGTCACTATAATGGAACAAGCAAATGCCTACAAAAAAAATATCACTTTCCTGGGCAACTATTCAAGGTACAAGAAACCCACATACTGTTGAATCCATCAGTTGCAAACCTAATTAATAGCAGTGTGTGTGTGTGTGTGTGTGTGAGAGAGAGAGAGAGAGAGAGAGAGAAAGCAAGCAATATATGCTTTAAAATAAAAACTGGTGTTCAGTAGTAATCTGCCCTGGAATAGGGAGGCTTCATTTTACTGTTATCATGGCTAACAGTCATTGACAGACTTGTTCTCTGTGAATTGGAGGGATTATATCTGAATGTTAAAGCACTTACTTTGCTTGCATCAATTGGACGATGGAAGAACAGAAAGGTGACATATGACTACACTATTTATTTATTTTTTTAAAAAAATCAAAGTCATCTAAACTGAGATCCCTAATACCCTGGACCACATATTGCATTGTTCCTGTAAGCAGGATGGACTGCTCCCACATTGGGCTTTGCCAAAAGAATGTCTGTCCTGAATATTTGATACAGCCAACAGGCGACAAGACTACATGAGATTTTCACTCTAAGATTGTTTCCCATTGCAATGCAAAGGCCTTTATCCCCCCACCCCAAATCTCCGGTGGAAATTAGGCTACGAAAAGGGACTCTGCATCTTTTGAGTAATGAGACTGGGAAAATGGGAATGTGTTTTCCACTCACTCATTTCTCACTGTACGGCATTCCGATTTCATGACACTTCATAATAAATCATTGCTTATCACTCACATGGGAACGTAACACGGCTCAAGTTAAGATTCGTTAGCGATAGTAAAGAAGAAACATGAATTGCTCTATATCAGAGCTTTTTGATCATCTTCTGGCCCGCTGCAGGCACTCTTTTTTATTGTTATATTTACTGTAACTGTTGTTTAAGGCATAAATAAAAGAAGAGGAAAGCACAGAAAATATGAATAATGTAAATAAATTTATTTGTCTTATTTATGCATTGATGTAAGCATTTGGCAATTACTCTGCACAGCAGTTTGTATTCGATATCAGAAAGAAAGGGGAGAGAGAGAGAGAAGGAAGGAGAGAGAATGACTGCTGCAAGAGCAGACAGACCTGATACTGGAAGGCTATTAATAGGATTAAATGCCAATACCCACTTCTTGGTGGGGCGGCCTGATGCTGCTACTGCTTTCCAGATGAAGGCCAATTTATAGAAGCACTGAAAAGTCCACTACCAGCTGTGTCTATGAGGCAGCCAAGCATCACTTGTGAAATAACAGCTGTGGGGGCAGTAAACCAAAGTTCTTCACTCCTTAGCTCATTTTTGATTCCTTAAGGCATATCCTTCAATTGCCCCAATTGTGCAATCCAATTAATCGTCTATCATCCCACTTTTTCAGCTGCATTTAAAATCTCCTAGTTTCTCTCTCCTCCTCCCACTTTCCCACTTTGTTCTCAGCCTACTTCACTTGTCGCAAACTGAGTTAAAAGTGCAAAAGTGGTTTCTACCCAATTAACTCAGCATAGGAGAGATGAGAGGAAGGGAGAAACCTTGCCCTTCTCAATAGACTCAGGCAAAAGCAAACTGTTGTAGCCTTACCAAGCTTGCATGTTTTTCATTAATTACTTTGCCGTCTTCATCACATTCTGATGTTGCTTGGGCGCATGTGTCTGAGTTGTCATTTGTAAAATGTTGGAGGGTATGTTAAAGGGAAGGGTTGATCTGCAAGATTAGGTAGAATGAGGCAGGCATCTCAGATAGCAGACTTTGGATATCATGAAAGGGTGGAAAATTGTTAGTGTAATTTCTTATTTTACTGCCAGGAATGGGCAGAGGTGCTTCTGGGATCTTCTGTATGCTTTGACTTGGTTGAATGGGACTATATTTGTCCAACACACTTAGTACTGCTTGAACTGTCAGAACTCCATCCTATGGAAACCTGGAATTTGAAGTACAGTAAGGAGGTTGAGTGCTTGTATGGTATAGTGGTTTGAGCACTGAACTACAACTATGGAGACTAAGGTTTGATTCCCCACTTGGCCATGGAAACCCACTATGTGACCCTGGGCATGTCACACACTTTTTGCCCCAGAAAACTCCATGATAGGTTCACCTTAGGGCTGCCATAAGTCAGAAATGACTTGAAGGTACACAACAACAACAACAACAACAACAACAACGGGGTGCTTAAAATTCCCTGCTAGACACATTAAACTGATCCCAAGTACTTTACCAAACTACAACTTTATTTTCTTTATTTATATTATAGCCCAATGCTGAACCCAAGGTGAAGCACAATGAATCTCAAGATTCCATAGGATGGAGCCACAGTAGTTAAAACTGTATGTAGAGTTGCCAGATTTAATGCTGGAGATGGATCCTATAGCATTAATGGTTGTTAACTGATGGCATGAGAAGAGCTTCTTTTTGAAATGTCATCTCCCGTTCAATCGTTAAAGTTACAGGGCCCATTTCCATTTTAACACTTGGAAACTGTTTTAACTGTATGTCCAGGTACTACAATGGAATGGTGTAGGCACCTCCTCAGGGGCACCTGAAGTAAGAAAAAGGGTTGGGTAAGCCCTGAGGAAAGAGTTTTGATCCTCTGGGTCACAAGACCAAAGAGCAGCCAATCATGGCTCGCACTGGAAATGGAATCTACCTGTGTCCACTGAAAAAAGAAAGCAAACCCCTTCTTTTGAGGCTGCAAAAGACATAGGCTGGCATCATATTAGTAACATACATTTGGCATGATTCTGGCATATGACTTTGTTGAGGTCACTGTGGAGGGTAGAATCAACCCCTTTCTCATGCAAAGACCCTCATTCCCTCAAAAGTACCTGCTGCCTGAAGCTCCTCATAGCCATTTCATGGCTGATGCAGAGTTAGGGGAAGTAGAGAGGTGTCTGGCTATGGCCATTTTCACAGGACTGTGGCGTCCTGGCACGGGGATGCTCGAGGAGCGGGACCGAGAAGATGCTTCCACATGATGTCATTGTGGTCCCGCCCTTCTCGCATCACCAGCCAGTGCAATCGTGGCATATATCATTGATGGGAAAAGTCCATCAATGACTCCCAATTGCATGAGTCTCCCATCAAAGCCTGCCATGCAGAAGGGCCAGAAGCATATTCTATGTGCTTCTTCCCCCATTGCAGCATGAGAAGAAGGCTGGCTGTAGTCTGGAAAGAAGGATCAGGTTCCTCATGCTCCCTTCCCTACAGATAGGAGTGCCGGGCACATGCTCCCATCCTGGAAGAGGCCCTCTAGGACCGTGATGGGACAATGCATGACAGTGTCATCCTGTGGAAAGGGCCTATGTCATTATTGCTGGATGCAAGCAGGGGTCCTCTAGAGCTGCTGGAGGATGTTGTCGCTAGTTGTGCCTCTGGTTGTGGGAAAAAAATGCTTCTTGACTTCTTTCTGCTCTCCACAAGCTTCTACATTGCCATGCTGGGAGGTGGGGGAGCATGGAAGGAAGGTGAATCTTACATAGAGTTTCCAGATGTCACGGTCCGGATCCTTTTCTCAAGCCCCTGTGAAGACTCTGGCTGGTATTTTGGTAGTTATAATCCAGCCTAGAAACTTTTGCCAGCTTTGAATCCAACACATTTGGAGGCTACTGAATGTGGAAAGGCTGTCACACGGACTGGTGCTCTAGAAATCCTAGGATAACACTAAGGTGTTATGCATCTCTTTTCAGAAAGAGAGGCAGAGCCAAGTATATCCTTGTTTTTAATGTGCTGTGCAACCATACTCTTTTAAAACTGCTTTTTTTCATTATTTTATTTGTATGTTTTGATTTTTAAATTTTTTTTGATAGTATTACTTATATTTCAGTGTTAAGATTTTAGTTTTAACTATTCTGGATGAGTGTTGGCCAGCTGGTAGCACAAGTTTGCTTTGAAAAGGCAGCTCTCCACTTCTGCAGCCATTTAGTAAATGGGGGAGGGCGCAGGACTCTCAAAGCAAAGCAAAAAAGGAGGTGACCCCCTCTCATATCTCCTGTGAGTACACTCGAGAGCTAGGAGGAATATGGCTGTTCTTTTTTTTCCAGGTGCAGCTAGCTGATTCCTGGGTCACTCACAACCTCTCCTAGCCACTAAATGGTTTCCCCTCCCTTGGCCATTAGAAAGTCAAAGGAGACCATGCATGCTCTTTGCACCAGGCTTGTGGGGCTAGAGGGGAAGGAGTATTGTGCAAGAAGCTACCGAATACCTCTTTGCACAATGATCATAAATGGACACGCCCACATGTAATCAACAGGATTCAGAACACTGTTAGGCAACCTTAGAAATCTGCTGATCTAAGGACTCAGTGATCTTAGCCTGATTATTTCTGTACATGCCCACAGAAGTCATAGATGGTAAGATAGCATTTGGTAATACATCTCTATGACTCTTTGTATGTGCTCATGCCTGTGTGTGCATGGTGGCTAGTGCCTCCAATGTTAGTGGGGTTAGAAATCTACTCTGAGTTTCAGTTTGAACTTTAAAAGAGTTCTTGCAAGTGCTGAACTTAAGAGGTAGGGTTATGCATTTTGGATAGTTCCTTTCTATGGGATATAGTAGTTTGAACATTAAGCTCTGGGGGACACTGTGCCAATTCCATGCACAGGTTTTGGCTGCACATTTTGAGGTTCTAGCATAGTGTTGTAGTCTGAGTTTTCTACTAGGATTCCAGAAGATTCAGTGACCTTGATCAAAGTTACACTGTCTCAGCCTTAGAAGAAGACAATGGGAAAACTTCCTTGAATAAGTCTTGCCAAGAAAATCCTAGGATAGAATAATAGAATCATAGAATCATAAATATGTAGAGTTTGAAGAGACCACAGGGGCCATCCAGTCCAACCCCCTGCCATGCAGGAACACTCTCAAAGCACTCCTGACAGATGGCCATCCAGCCTCTACTTAAAAACCTCCAAAGAAGGAGACTCCACTACACTCCAAGGCAGCATGTTCCACTGCCGGACAGCCCTGACCATCAGGAAGTTCTTCCTGAGTTTCAGGTGGAATCTCCTTTCCCGCAGCTTGAATCCATTGCTCCTTCTCCTGGTCTCTGAAGCAGCAGAAAACAAGCCCACTCCCTCCTATACATGGCATCCCTTCAAATATTTAAACATGGCTATCATGTCCCCTCTCAACCTTCTCTTCTGCAGACTAAACATACCCAGCTCTCTAAGTCTGTCCTCATAGTGCATGGCTTCCAGGCCCCTCACCATTTTGGTCGCCCTTCTCTGGACTTGCTGCAGCTTGACCATGTCCTTCTTGAATTGGGGTGCCTAGATGAGGTCTAACCAAAGCAGAGTAGAGTGGTACCAGTACCTCCTGCGATCTAGACACCATACTCCTATTGATGCAACCGAGAATTGCACTGGCTTTCTTAGCTGCCGCATCACACTGCTGACTCATGTTCAGCTTGTGGTCTATGAAGACTCCTAGATCCCTTTCAGACATACTGCTATCCAGCCACCTGTTCCCCATCCTATATTTCTGTATTCATTTTTTCTACCTAAGTGTAGGACCTCACATTTCTCTCTGTTGAATTTCATTTTGTTAGCCTTGGCCCAGCTCTCCAATCTGTCCAGGTCATTTTGAATTTTGACCCTGTCCTCTAGCGTATTAGCAACCCCTCTCAATTTGGTGTCATCTGCAAATTTGATGAGCATGACCTCTATTCCTTCATCCAAGTCGTTGATGAAGATATTGAACAGCACTGGGCCCAAGACAGAACCCTGTGGCGCCCCACTAGTCACTTCTCTCCAGGATAAAAAGCAGCCATTGGTGAGCACCCTTTGGGTTCGGTCGGTCAACCAATTACAAATCCATCTGACAGTACCCTGTCCAGCCCACATTTTAATAGCTTCTTTGCAAGAATGTCATGTGGAACTTTGTCAAAGGCCATACTGAAATCGAGATATGCTACATCCACAGCATTCCCTTCATCTATCAAGCTAGTAACTCTATCATAAAAAGAGATAAGATTAGTCTGGCATGACTTATTTTTGAGAAATCCATGTTGACTTCTTGTGATTACTGCATTGCTAGATGGAGTCACTGTAAGTCACAGTCGACTCAAAGGAACAGAACGACAATAAACACTTCCTTTAAAAGTATGGGCTGGGAGTAGATTCTGTTCCTTGCCAATATGGAAGTCACCAGGCACCACTGGTGCGCGCGCGCACGTGTGTGCATGTGTAAAAAAAATTAATCACATGTTAGCTTGGGGTTTAGACAATCCATTGCTAATTTTATCATAAAAGATGGCAGGTCAGCTATTGAAGCAGGGGATAAATATTTGACAATGCTGTTAAGGCAACTTTGCTAACGATTTTGAACAACTTCCAACCGAGGTCTAAATGTCTTCAATATCCATAAACAACTCTATACTGTCCAATTAGGAAGACAAAGACATAGAGGCATGTCAGGAAGATTTGCATGGCTAAGTGTCTGAGATCACAGAGATGATGAGGGATTGTTCGAGAGGGAATTTCGGGGTGGGGGAAGCGAATAATGTGCACGGAACGGATGACTATCATTACAATATTACAGTGTCTTACACCTTCCCAATTACCGGCAGGTTTCATTAATTACAGCAATGTTTCCCTTAACAGAATCCCTCCCCCTTTTTTTCTTCTTTGCCTTATCACCACCTTCCCTCTGTCTGTATAAAAGGCACAACTCAGCAGCTGATCACCAATGAAAAACTGGGCCTGTTTGGACTGAAACGAGTGAACCTGCAGATAAAAATAAATAAACCAGGAAGTAACTGGATCTGAAATAGAGATGGCAAGGAACTGGGTGGTAATTCAGATGTGTTGGAGCTCCAGAATGAACAGTGAGTGTGTATGGGTATTTATTTATTTTAAAAACAAGCACTAAGAGAGCAAATAACAGGAGCAACCACAGGGGGATTTGCAACCTGACGTGCTTAAAAGGATAGAAATGGAAAGGAATCCCACCTGCCCACCCCCATCCAGATGAGAGCACAAAAGTATAGGTAGAGTGTAAAGTGACAGTCACTTAAGGAGTGCTAGATGGAAGTTTTGCTATGGGAGCAACGTACAAACTGAGACGCTGCGCATAGATACCACCAACTTAGTCCCATTAAATATAATGTCAGAAGCAGTTCCCCTGCTGTCATCATGTTACTATCAACAGCATTATCTGTATCAACCTTTTTTACAATTATGCTTAACGACTCGCCTTGCTGCAAAGAGTCAGTGGCAGCCTCCAAGCTCGTTTTCATTTTAGCTACAACAAGGGGGAGCATGGATCCAAAAACCTTCAGCTGCTAACAAAGCAAAACCAGACCAGAAAAAAGTCCCAATCATCACCAATAGTGTTTTCCCCCGCTTTCCGTTCTTTGGGCAGCCAACTGTTCCCCGTGATTTCTATTACATTTTCTACCTATTATTTCATGTAATGGCATTCCTTAAATTTTAAATTAGCTCCAAAGAATAAAAATAATTGAATTCCTGCTGTTTTGTGTACATAGAGGGTGACAGGAGCTAATGTGATAATTTAAACTGTAAATGAGTCTTCACTTTGTGTTCATTAATTACAGCTAATTACTGAATTACAAACCTTCTTGGTTAGGCACTGTTATGTATTCATGTAGCATGTTAGACCTCCAGCTGGTAGAAAACTGTTTTATAGACTTACAAGCTGACATGCTAAACTACCACAGGAACAAATCCATGGGGTGGGGAGTATGAGAATGGAAGAAGACACGATAGGGGAGATAAAAACATATGAAGGAGGGAAGGCTACGGGCACAACGGAGGAGCCAAACCCAGATCTCAGACAAAAAGGAGCAAATATGCCACATAATAAAGTGAATTTCCTGACTATTTACTGTACATTGACATGCACATTTTAAATAACAGGACTTCACTCCCACATTAAGTCAAGCAGTCAAAAATACTTCAGTTCTATACTGTCTGTGCACTCATTCCTATGGAGTTTAAAGGAAAGCTGATCTTTAGTCATGGTATCCAGTTTTGCTGTCTGAGGCAAGAAGATGTGACTGGAGTACAGGTTGAATAGTGGCAATGGTAGCACCTTCCAAAACCCCTTGAGCAATAGGAGGAGATGACTTTGGGTAGAAAGCACAGATCCAGAGCCCAGGGGTGGGGAATACTTTTGAGAACATCAACTACCAGAATCGCCATCCAGCATGGCCATTGTCTGGGATTCTGGGAGTTGTAGTGCAAAAGGGAGATTTGTCCAGACACTGTATATGGACCATAGCATTCTGTTCTCCAACAGAGGAATGGCCAGGAGGCTCAGAAGGAAGAGACTGCTATTGCTGCCCCCCACATTTGTCACCTGACACATTTTTCTCACCTTGTCTAATGGCAGGATCAGATCTGATGATAACTGAGTCGAACCACCATATTTGGCAGTAGAATATCTTTTAACACATGATGCTCAGGACAAAGTACTGCAGATAAAATCTGCCTTTCTGTGCTGTTCTTTGTGTGCTTCCCAGAGGTACTGGTCTGGCCAGGCAGAGGACACAGGAGTCAATAGATCCTTGGTCTGATCCAACAGAGCTAAATTTATTCTCTTGCCACTCCTTTCACGTTTGCTTGTTTGCAGACAGAAAAATACTAGGCATATTTTCACATCTGGCAACCTTCCACAATCTAGTGCCATCCAGATGTGTCACACTCAAGCTTGCCATTCTGGCTAGGGATGATAGGACTCAAAATATAATATATCTGGATAGACCTAGATTGGGAAAGCTGGAGTAAAATTACAGGTTGTGGGTATGGGTGTATGTGTCAGGAGACAGATGCAATGGAACGGCATATCTTAGACAACAGCATGGCTTGCTTGCTTGAAGCCTTAACTGTACCACTCCATAGTGAAAATTGTTGCTACAGATGTCAATTGTGCTTGATATGAACCAAGTAAAGGTATTTGCTCCTGAAATGCCACCCAAAAACAAAGAGAAACTCTAAGCCTATTCTAGGAAAGAGCCATTTATTATTATTTCAAGATTGCCTCAAAATTGCCTGGTCGACTGGGAGAATCAGAACTGCTTATGTTCCTGCCTATGTATATACATCCCTCTTACACATATTGAACTTGTGATATATTTTCTCTCCATGGTCTTATACCTCTAATTGTTCCACTTTAGCAGGGACAGTCCCAGTTAATCTTCTGCTAACCCACTTTTTTTTCCAGCTGCTTTTAAAGAGTCTGGGCTTTTCTCTTCTCTTCCCATTTTCCTCCTTTGTCCTTGGCCTACTTCAGTTGCTGTAAACAGAGTTCAAAGTGCAAAAACAGTTTTAACTCGATTAACTCAGCAGAAGGAAGAGGAGGCTGAAGCAAAAGCTAACTGTACAGCTTCTCCCACCTTGTGTATTCTTCCTCATTAATAACTTTTGCCTTCTTGACCACACTCTGGTGTTTTTTTTGGCCACACATGTCCCAGTGTTTATCTGTGAAATCTTGGAAAGTATGCTGGATGTGTTCCTTATTTCAGGAGAGGTTTTGATTTTTGTTTAAGTAGATCCAGTCATGATTGTCAGAAAGTGCAAGCATGCTGCTTGCTTTATATGCTTACATGAACTCTTTACATCTACCATGCTATTGTGAGCTTTATGTGTCTGTATCTTCTTCAAAACTGGTATTAAACTATCCTGAAATCTGATACCAGAGCATGCTATTCTAGTTATATTCTAATGTTATTAAACTCTGAGGTTTTTTAAAAAATATTTTTAACAATTGTCTTCTTCACCCTATTACTTTTGGATAAAAGAAGAACAATTGATATTGATATCACTGAGGTGACATATCTCCTGTAAAATTGTCTACTGCTGTTTATTCTTCCCTGTTTTTAAACTGCGGAGGCTACAAGTTATATGATGATGTATGAATGCTGATGCCTATATATTTCGAGTTTCTCGTGTGATGCCACTGCTTTAGATTCTCACAGGTATCTATTAATTTTTCTCAAAGCAATCTCACTGACAATATGCAAAAAAACGGCATCCTGCAATGTACATATAGATGTTACACCCACAGACACCTGTCAAGAATGTCAGCTTTGTACAGCAGAGTTGATGGACTGGTGGAAGTATGAGGACTGACAGTTTGCCCACATATTACCACATTTGATTGTATGAACCAAACTATTGGATAGTTTTCTAATAAGGCCACTTTTCTCCCTCTTCTATTGCCAAAAAGAGAAGGTGCAGGAAGAGGAAGAAGAGGAGGCTGAAAGTGGAGCAGATTCACTGCATGGCTGATAGGGAAGCAGCCAGCCATGACTGCAACCTATTCTGTGTATGCGTGCATGTGTGCCTGTGTCTCTGTGTCTGTGTGTAAGGACTCTGGACTAAGACTAGAAGTCTAGAAGGTCAGGGTTCAAATCTCCACTTGGCCTTGGAAATCCACTGGGTATCCTTGGGGAACTCCCATTCTCTCAGTCTCAGGAAGACAATGGCAAGAACTTGCTGTGAACAAATCCTACCATGAAAAGGCAGTGACAGGGCTGTCTTAGGGTCACCATAAGTCAGAAAGGACTCGAAGGCATATAACAGGAACAGCGTATGTATATGATATGAAAGAGCAAGGCAAAAGTTGATAACTATGGTCCGCCTCCTCAATATTCACACCATTTTAACCCTCACTAGATAAAAAAAAATTGAGGATTTCTTTCAACTTCTTCCTTTTTATGGGCTTATATATTTGGTTGAGACGTACTCTTTCAAGACTATATTTCTTGTCTGACCCTTATTAACCCTTGAAGAATAATACTTTATCCATTGATAATGTCCTCTACCTTGGATTCCCCTTGGATATTTATAGTCAGTCTCTAGGGGATATCTTTCTATTGCTTAATATCATTTTAATTCTCCACTTAACTACTGAAACTTTATATCCTGAATAAAAATTAAGAAGTTTCTGGTTGAAACAGAGAGATAGTGCACAGTGGTGAAATGAGGAGTGGTGCTGAAGACTTCTTCACATCTTCCTATGTCAGTCAATAGCAGAACTCTGATGAAGTTAATAGATCCGGACTGCTTCCTCCATCTTAAGCGTCCTCTTTATCTGTCCATTTTCTGTGTATCATTAATAGCCTGAGTGGAAATGGCCAGTTGAAAATCTTTGCCATATTTTTACCCAGAGTAATGAGGGGAGCTATTTCACTAAATTTCTTCGGAGAAAGGAGAAATCTTTCAACAGCTTCATGGGAATGGGATTTACCACTGGAAGTGAATTTCTTTCATTTTCCACAGAGACCAGAGAGAGAGAGAGAGAGAGAGAATTATGTTGGGTGGTGGGATTAGGTTTCTGGGAGACACTAGGGTTCAAATTCCTGCTTGGCCATAGAAACCCAGTGAATAACCACGGGCAAAGGGTTCAGCCTCAAAGGAAGGTAATGGCAATCCCCCTCTGAACAAATCTTGACAAGAAAACTCCATGATAAGGTTGCCAGAAGTCAGCAGTGACTTGCTGACACAATAGCAAAACAACAATAACAACAACAACGTGTGTGTGTATTATTACACACTGCTGGTACTATTGAACGCATTGGTAACACCAGCAAATATGTTGACAACTCAGCCACCATTTTGTATCCTTCACAATGGTTCACACTTAATGTCCTTCAGGACGTTGTGAGAGACACATGACAATACTCTATACATTTTTGAATGGTAGTTTCTGTGCCTCCCTCCTCCCCAGGTCCCAAAATGATGCTCTGCCATTGTACAGGACGCAAAATAGTGACCAAGTTGTTAACACCAGTTGCTGATATTGCCACTGCCTCCAGCAGGAACCACAAAATTTCTGTCATGGATTGAACATTCACAGAGATCTCTGTGAAAGTGGCTGTCTTCGTGTCGGGACATGAGAGAAAGAAAAACCTCAGATCTTTTCTCAGGAAAAAAAAAGGGTATTCTGAGAAATTTTCTCTCAGATTTGGAAGCCTATAGACAGGAATGGATTGAATGGAACTAGGCATAGTAATGGCCATATATGTTCATTTCTTTAAGGCTAAATAAACTCATATGGCCATTGCTATGTCTAGGGGACCACTTTAGTGCATAGGAGCTAAGTGAGCTGAAAGAAAGACTCACCAGGTTTTCAAAATACTAACATCAAGGGTTGTTTCATCAAGATCCAATCTCTTTAGATCCTAAGAAGGGATGTGCGGATGAAGGGGGGGGTCAGGATAGAATCACACCTTCTATTTTATTCACAAAGGTTTTGATTCTCTTTACGAGCCTGATCCGCCAATCCATAATCAAGGGTTAATTTCACAGCTCGCTGCTTCATCTAGCATAATATCCATTCAGACTAATTAAATCTGTCTAATAATGTGAGTGTCTTTGTCTTTGTTCTTCCCATTCTTTGTTTTACACCCTTCACATCTCATCTCCAGAACTACACGCCATCACATCCTACACTGACAAGCAGAATCCATCCCTAAAATTAAAACATTCCTGACCTATCTGTGATGACAAGGCGAGCAAGCTTCACAGCGCTGCGGCCCATGAAGAGAGCTGACACATTTGTTTTTAATTTCAAAAGAGTAGAAAGTGAAGATCTGACCCTGTCAATCAGACCCTGTGACAAGTTTAATCATTGCTGCCCCACAAAATCACGGCTAAATAGGAATGCAAATAATGTATCACAGGGCTCTTATAAATGCTAATCAAGGAGAAGTAATCAACTGACAATTTCACTGATCTCTTTTCTGAAAGAGTCAGTCAACGCACCATCTCTGGACCACAAAGAGAAGAAAAGACAAAAGGCAAAAGATGCTGCTTCCCGGAAGGAAAAAAAAATAAACTTTTCTTTTTGCTGTGTGATAATAATAATAATAATAATAGGCTTTTTGCTCCTTCACTCGATTCTACTGCAAAGCTGTTTTTCAGGAACTTACAACATTCTGTGTCAAGTGTAGTTTATTAACCCTACTCCAGTGAAGGAAGACGATGGAAAGTTCTGTTGAAATAAAAAAGTCATTTGTCTTTGCTGTTAATCCATCTTCAGAATTGTCTTACATCTGAAAGCCTCCAGTGACCTTCTTCATGGGATAATGCTAAATTTCCAAAGGATTTGAAAGCCAGTAATTGCAATGGGAAAAAAATAAAATAAAATTAGCACTTCTTCAAAACAGGGAAGAAAAGACAAAAGCCCACTTACAGCTATAGAAGCCTCTGAAATACCACCAAGAAGTTCTAAAATCTATACATATATACATGTTTAAATATCTAGAAGGCATTTTTGTTTCCTGAGGTCTGGTCTTTCATTCCTGTTTTCAGCTTTGAAATACAGTCAAATTCTCCCCCAGAAAAAGACATAGAGGAACCCTGCTGCCTCCCCACAGCCTCCCCTTTGCATATTGCTGTATCAATAGTCAAAACAACGCCTTAGTAGTCAGTAGCTGCAAATGCTAACTGGTTGGGGGAATACAAAGAAACGACAGGTTTCAGTAAGGGGGGGAACCCAACTCATTTACAATGTGGTGCTAGAGGAGGGAGTTTTAGACTGCCAAAAAGAAATATAAACGATTCCTAGAGCCAATCAACCCTAAACTCTCACTGGAAGCCAAAAAAGTTAAACAGAAGCTATCATATGTTGAACATATCGGGAGAAAACATCTGTCCTGAGAAAATGATAATGCTGGAAAAGGTTAAAGGCAGAAGGAAAAGAGGAAGACTTCAGGATAGGTGGGATTGATTTGGTAAAAGAGTCAAAGCCTGGAGTTTACAAGAGCTGAGCAGGACTGTTAATAATAGCATCTCTGAGAGGGTTCTCGTTCATTGAGTTGCCGTAAGATGAAGCCACTGCAACAGCACATGACAACAACATCAATGACAACACCAATGACAGTCTCTGGTAAAAGCTGAAGCTAAGCTCAAACTGTCTTGGCCTACAATAGAAGTGGACAATGTGCTGCTTTCCAGATGCTCTTGAACTGCAACTCCCAGCTTGACTGAGAATTGACTATGCTGTCTAGGGCTGCTGGGAGGTGCAGTTCAGCAATATCCAGAGGGTCAGCTGATTCCCACTCACAGAATGTCACCAAGCTACAGCATGATGAGCTGTTCTTTCCACAGCATTGCAAACTCTCAGCTTAGGGTGCTATGATTCCATTTTAACTCCCATGGATCCATACTCTGAAATCCTAGGATTTAGAGTTTGTCTGTGTGTGTGTATACAAGTCATCTGTCGTACTTGAAGAGAACAGGAAATAACAAGAAAGCACCATGTGTGTTTTTGCTTTGAAGTCACCTGTCAACTTATGACTTCCCGATGAGATCCATAGGGTTTTCCTACGTAAGGAATACGAAGAGGTGTTTTTGCCAATTCCTTCTTCTGAAATATAGCACCTCCAATATCTCACATTGGGGAGTGTTTTTTTTTTTATTTTTAGGATTCTCAACTACAATCCCAAATTCCATAAGCTGCAGCCATACTCAGTAAAGTAGGATTAGAGCATTAAAATTGTGTTATGTGAAAGGGTCACAGACCAAAAGAACCTACTTTGTCCCAGGATGTGTTCTGATAACAGATGGAGCTGCATTCACCTGAGGTTAAGCAGGACTGGGCCTGCTTAGAGCATGGACACGAGACACCTGGGAATTCCTCACAGGCCAATGAGAGTGTTCTGATGAAAGAAAGTTTAATCTATAAAGCCCAGACTGTTGCTTTTTTTCTTTTTCTCTTCTGATAAGACAAATTTTTATCTCAGCTCGCAGCTCTTTTAAGTAGGTGTTGTTCCCTACGTGCACTTCTAAAGTACTACAGAACAAGGATTCTTCCTTCACTGTTTTGCAATAGAAAGCCTTTACAATATCTCCAGCAGCTAGCAGGCTAGAGAGAGAGAGAGTGTTGAAGAGAATGAGAAAAGGGGGCATCTCTTCATTTTACATACATCTCATTCTCTGATACAGCCTAGACCTGACATATACTGTGGCTCCTCCACTTTTGCAAGGGTTTATAGCACAGAATCCTCATGAAAGTGGAAAAACCATGAAAAACTCCCCCACCTACAATTCCCCTCCCATTTCTTTCCAGGGCTCCTCCCTCTCATTCCCTTGCCTTCTGCATGCCAGGGCCAGAGGCAAGGGAATAGGACAGAGAAGCTCTACAGTGGAGGAGGCAGGCTCGTGCGAGCCTCCTCCCTCATTCCTCTGCCTTTTGCCTTAGCATGAGTTTTCAGTGCCAGGGCCAAAGGCAAGGGAATGCAAGGGGGTGCTCCCAGGGGGAGAAGGAAGACTCCCCCTCCCCATTTCCTTGCCTTTTGTCCAGATGCCTCCTCTACGCCCAGCAAAAAACAAGGGAATGGGAGGAGGAGAATGGGGGAAGATATGCCTGCTCCATCAAATTTACACATGTCAAACCCACGAATATGGAGGGAGAACTGTAGGCACATCTGCCTCTGTCATTAAACAAGTGTTTCAGCTGCATTTCTCAACACTAGACTTAGAAAAATTCAGAGCAATTGGTGCTTTCTTTTTAAACATCTCTCCTCTGCCCCCATTGCCTATCCTCCATCATTTCACAAATGAAAACTGGGATACGTGAGGCCGTGCAATATCAGAGTGTGGTCAAGATGGCAAATGTTATTAATGAGGAAGAGCAGAGAAGCTAGGAGAGGCTATAGCAATTTACTTTTGCCTGAACCTCTTGGGAGGGGAAGATTCTTTTCTTCTTTCTCCTCTCCCCTCTGCTAAGTAAACTAAGTGCAAATTACTTTTTAATTTTGGACTCATTTTACAGTAGATGGAGTAATCTGAGAATAAAAGAGGAAAGTGGGAAGAGGAGAGAGAAACTAGGACATTTTAAAAGCATCTGAAATAGTGAGATGTTAGAAGATTGATCGGGGTTGTCCCCATCAAATTGGGGCAGTTGGAAGTTACACCAGTTTAACTTTCCACAATGAACTGTTGCACAGAAACAGAAACAGTTGTCTTCATTGTTAGTCTAATCTCTTGGGTTTTACAGCATCCTCATTTAGAGTATCTTCAGCAGAAGAGAACATTAATCCTTTTTTCCCCTGAGATGTTTCTTTCTAGAAGACTATTGTGGTCAATGAATTATCAGATATTGGGGAGAGGGGCAATAAATCGGGAAAAGATCTACCTTAAGTTTCTCAAGACACCCCTCTTTTATAAAATGCAAACAAATTGTTAATCTTTGGTGGCACATTTGAATTGCTTAGAACAAATGTGACAGCAAATATTCAAATATCCCTCGACTAGTTTCTTTGACAGAAGTGTTAACTTTTACAGCTGCTGAGCAGCCAACAAAGGCAACCCGAGTGATCCAGCCAGAGGACACGTCATATAATTTTAAGTGGCGTCCCTGGAGGAAACAACAGCATGTGAGGCTGCTTGAGCGACCTTGCTTCACTGTCCACACACAGTGTGCTCCTGTTAGCTAGCGAGCTCTGGCATGCTTGAGCATTCAGATCAGAAGAGCCCTCATAAAGCTTCTGCCTACCCCACTGTGATTAAAGAGACTGAAATCAAATGAAGAAGAATGGGCAAAAATATGAGTCAGAGAAACACTTCAGGGTAAGAGTCAGTGAAATGGCCATATGAGCACAGGAGAAGGAAGAAGACATGGACAGCTTGGTTAAATTACGTTTTTGGGTCATGCTGAATGGAGCAACCTGGGAGCTGTGGTCCAAAAAGGTAACTTTCCCAAGCTCTGACAATATGGAACATGCCCCCTTTGAAACCACAATGGAACACGTCACATGTATTTTACACTAGAAAGTGATGATGATAATAATTTGATACTACATTAACTGTCCTGGCTGCAGCTTAGAGAGTCCTGGGGTTTGCATTTTAGTAAGGTACTAAGAATTGCTTGTTTGAGAGTTCTAGTGTTGCTATGCAGGAAAGTGTGCTAAATTCCCTGACAGAAAATTTTGTATACTTCACCAAATGATAAATCCCAGGATTCCATAGTTAAAGTGGTATTGAATTGTTATAATTGTGCCATATAGACATACCCCTGGCCCAATATCCTACACTAGAGTTGCATAAAGTAAATCACTGCAGGCAGAGTTATGCATTAATTGTACTACAAATCTCTTATGAGGAATGATACAATTGTTCTGAATCATCTACCAATATGCAGCTAAATGCACAAAGAAATATGCAATGCATGCATGTGTGCATGTGCAATCCACAACATATCCATGCATAGAGCACTTCCACATGCACACTCATGCAGAATTTCACTTCCACATCTTGACCTGAATGTAGATGCTTCACACTGGACAAAACTTGCACATGCATAAGACACTAGGAGAATTTTGGCCACTGACCCCCAACAAAATGCCTACCCTGATATCTATTTCTAACCCCTTTCCACCATACCTCTCCATAGGTAGTCATTAAGATAAGTTTTTAAATCCATGACTGGCAGTTCATAGCAAGCTCAGAAATACCCAAGGGCACTTTCACATAGAAGCTCCTCCCCGCACTCACAGTTAAAGGGCATTTTGCAGTTATTCTGTCTTTTTTTCCAGGGAGGATTTTCACAGGAAAGAAAAAAAAGGGGGTGGGTGGGAGAAACCATGAGAAAACCCAGGAGGGCTGACAACTGAAGTCATGGACCTCCTGTCAGGGCAGTAAAGAAGCAGTGTCATTGCACAGTAAAAGCCTCATCAGGAGCCATTCTTAAACAGCAGAGAGGAAAGTAGTTTAACTGGCAAAAAAAAAAAAAAGGTTATCAAAAATAATTTAACAAGACAGCTTTTAACCAGTTCGCTAAGAGATCAGCCATTTATAATACAAACAATCTTCCCCACAAAAGAGGGCTGAGGTAAACCACCAGCAGCATGGAGGAAGGTCTAATACTGTTGAGGTAGTCACCAACTAGTCCCTGGAAATTACGTTTCTGGGGAGAAAGGCAGTTGATGACTTCCTCAATAGGGAGTCATCTTCATATGCAAGAATACTGTGTCCAGTTCTGGGGACCTCATTTCAAGAAGGATATTGACGAGCTGGAGCATGTCCAGAGAAGGGTGACCAAAATGGTGAAGGATCTAGAAGCCATGCTGTATGAGGAACAGCTTAGGGAGCTTGGTATGTTTAGTCTGCAGAAGAGGAAGTTAAGAGGGGACACGATAGCCATGTTTAAATAGTTGAAGGGATGTCATGTCGAGGTGGGATTGGGCTTGTTTCCACTGCTCCAGAGACTAGGACAAGGAGCAATGGATTCAAACTGCAGGAAAAGAGATTCCACCTAAACCTCAGGAAGAACTTCCTGACAGTCAGAGCTGTTTGGCAGTGGAATATGCTGCCTCGGAGTGTGGTGGAGTCTCCTTCTTTGGATGTTTTTAAGCAGAGGCTGGATGGCCATCTGTTAAGAGTGCTTTGGATGAGGGTTCCTACATGGCAGGGGTTGGACTGGATGGCCCCTGTGGTCTCTTCCAACTATGATTCTATGATTCTAAGTTCAGGACCAGATCACCTGGTCCCCAAACCACAGAGGGGTTTATAAGTTCTCAGCAGCACATTAAATTGTCTCTGAAGACAAAAAGGAAGCCAGTGCTGCTCTTTCCATGAGGGAGTCACATACTGTCTATATACAGCCCCTCAGCCTAGATTGGTGTGTTCAGATGACCCGCTTTAGTGTGACTTTTAACACTTCTTGAAACAGCTCCTTTTTCGACTACAACTACCAGAACCCACTAACTAATAGGAACATTGGCCATGCTGACTGGGAAATTTGGGGTGTTGTAGTCCAAATAAAGGAGCTTTCCTAAGGTCTATTCTTTAGGGTCAGTTTTTGAGTAACCATTCTGAGGCTTTCATTACGTTCAGGACAGGACAGCCATCTGAGTAGGCTCAGGCCCAAGGCTTCACTTACTGGCATGGATTTGGCTGCTGTCTGTGTGGCTACTGAACTGCCTGGGGCTGTTTGACATGTATGTATTCTTTGTTGATTAGGGACAGAATCAAGCAGGGGTATGTAGTGAAACACATAATAGCAGCACAAATGTTTGTGCTCTGAGTTTTAGTCCAAACTTTAAAGGAGTAAATCAAGGGGTAGAATCCCACCAGCCTCAAGTAAGTTCAGCACCTTGGACAGTTCAGAACAAAAGGCAGACCCAATTGGTTATCTGAGCACCACAAAAGTACAAGCCACCACTGTTCTCAAGGGATAGCTTGTATGTGTGAATGAGCCATCACAGAACTTTCTCATAACCTGGTGTTAAGGCAAAAAGACTGGAGTGTGTTCATATGTTTAACTGAGAATCAACAAAATTAACAAGCTATGATTGGACGGGTGATTTATATGTGGACAACCAATGAATACCAAGTGCTGTAGGCTATACAGTCATTCCTCCACCTTCACTAGGGTTAGAGGCACAGGAGCCCTGTGAAAGTAGAAAAACCACAAATATCCATAGGTCATGGTGGGAAGCATGTCAGCTGGCTGGCTTTGGCTTTGAGGTGTCAAGGCAGAAATGGATGTCTGGTTTGCCACTGCCTCTACTGCTGCCCTTCACCATTTTGAATAGGGTCCTATGAGCCTCGCTTCACGCTCACAGTCTCTTGCAGTTTCTCTCAGTCTTGTGAGGCATGCAGAGAGACTGCTAACATGAGGTGAGACTTGTAAGTCCCTGTTGAAAATGGCGTAGAGCAGCAGCATAGGGAGCAGCAAAGAACCCACAAATAATCCATTTTGCAAATATTAAACGCCCATGGATGTGGAGGGCCAACTGTATTTCAGAGGAAGGAACTGGCAAAACCACCTCTACACACACGCGCGCACACACACATGTGGTGTCCTTAGAAGAGGCTGAGAAAAGGGTGTAGACCTGGATGTTGAATTGAACCTTACATTACACCTAACTTTCATAGCCAGTGGGGGGATCAAGGGAGCTGCAATCCAACTACATTTTGAGAGCAATAAGCCTTGTTTAAAAAGACAGGTAGCTCACTGCAAGAACAATGGAAACAATCCAGAATCTACCATTCCAACGTGTTTGCATGAATGTGTCTTTACCATGACTGGGGGGAAAAAAATTCTCTCCCACTCCCCACTTAGGGTGAGAGAATAGAGTCATGTGAACCGATCTTCAGTCCACAGCTTTCTAAATTCCTATTTCACTTGAAAGTTGAATTGTTTACCATTATTGTTCCTTTATTGCAAAATAGAGATGGGAAGAATATAATATTTTAAAAGGCATTCTTTGCTTGCATTGACTCCCACTGTACATTTGCTAGCAGCATAACACTTTATAGTTGTTTATAGCTTGATTAAAAAGGGGGGATCAGATGGAGAATGCTTACATCCTTCTTTGGAAAAAAAAGAGAGAAGAAAAGCATGTGGTGGGAAATAATTGTGCTGCAAACGTGTTTCATTACGGCTTTTCTTTCAAAATGTTGTTGCAAATTTATTGGCAAAACCTGGTGTTGCTCTTCCACAAAGCCTGTCTAATGTCATTCAATATCTCTTTCGTTCCAAGAGTGATCTCCATGAGACTTTCTCATTCCCACAATAAAGTGCAGATGCAATGTTGGGTCAAAATGACCTGAACTGCACAGACTTCCAAAGCACTGAGGTAGCTATTTGCTTCAGTTTGGAAAAGTTACTTTTGAGAACTACAACTAAAACCATTGCCATACTCTGGGAGCAGATTCTAGAAGCTGGAATGCAAAAAAGTAACATTTCCAAGCTCTGTTCACTTTAAGGATTTCAATTCCTCTCAGTCTGTTTCGATATCCACATGAAAAGGTAGGTCTTCTGATCAACTTTCATATGTAGCAGGGATTCAGTTCTGAGTCTGTTACCTACAGTGCAGCCTCCACATGTGTGTGGATTCAGTTGCAGGAACCCCTACGTATAACAAAAAAGTGAATGTCCATGATCTTCAATGGACACTACGTGGGTGTGATGGACAAGGGAGCATTGTACTTACAATTGACTTACTACACAGCTAGAGTAGCTTCATACTCTCCAACTGATTTGGCAAGGGTAGTCCTGATTCACTGCCTGCCTTTCCACTTTTTCAACTGCTTTTAAAATGCTCCAGTTTCTCTTTCCTCCTCTTTTCCCCCTTTGTCTTCAGGCTACTTCAGTTGCTGCTATCTGAGTTCAAAGTACAAAAGTACTTTGTATTCAACTCAGCAGCAAGGAGAAGAGAGGAGGGGGCAGAATCTTGCCTTTCTCAGTGGGCTCTGGCAAAAGCAAACTGCTAGCCTCACCTTGCCTGTGTGTTCTTCCTTGTTAATAATTTTTGCCATCTTGACCACTCTCGGATGTTGCTTGACCACATGTTTCCAAGTTTTCCTCTGTGAAATATTGGAAGGCCTACAGTTTGATACCACTGTGACTGCCTTGGCTCCATCTTATGAAATTCTGGGGTTGTAGGTTCATGAGATGCCAAAAATTCTCTGCTAGAGAGATTTTGAACCCTGGCCTCTCCAGTTTATTTTGAACTCCAGCTACAAGAAGGCCTAGGCATCATGATCAGTCTTCAAGGAGTTGAAGTCCAGAACATTTGAAGGGATAAATACAGTAGTGTAGGGACGTGCGGGTGGAGGTGGGATGATTTGCGCTGGGTGGCAATGTTTCTGGGGCATCTTGGCCTGTAGCCACGCCTCTGTGTGCCCTGGCCACGCCTCCATGCACTGCAGCCACGCCCCACACATAGTGGCCACACCCCTCATACCATAGCCCTGCCCCCTCCCACCCTCCTCCACACATGCTAGGCTCCACCACTGGATAAATATTGAGAAGAAGAACTCCCTGAAACACAGCAGTTGGGTTCCCTAGGAGAGAATTTTAAGTGCTTCACTGTATAAATCTCAGGATTCTGCAGGATGGAGTCATGTTGGTATCAAACTGCTGTAACTGTCTAGTGTAGACAACTTGGCTTATGGTAGGGAGGAAAAGCTAACTCCCACACTGGTTATTAGCTTGTGGTCCAAATCAAAGTGATTCTCATTGTAAAAGCAACGGAAAATTAATAAAATATTTACTGCTTTTAATGATGCTTGGGGCAAATGCCAGTTAAACTCCAAATGACTTTCAGGATGCATCCCAGGTAGCAGAGGTGGAAAATGGGTGGCTCTCAAGATGCTGCTGATCTGCAACTCCCGTCAGTCTTAACCAGGCTAGCTAATTGTAATAAATGCTGGGTGTTGCAGTCCAATAACCTCTGGAGCTCATGCCTGCATTGTGAGTGAAGAAGCCTTCTTGAGCAGGGGTGGGCCATTGTTGGGGGAGGGCTAGGACCAATTTCACACAGACCCCTCTATGCACTGGACTCCACCACAGCAAGCCCTACGTTGTCCTCTCAAGTCCCTCTCAAAGTGGTAGCAGCTAGCCTCATTTCCTGTCATTGTTTTGGGGGCATTGCTTCCTGCCACCATTTTGAGAGGGAATGCAGAGGAAAATTTAGGTTTTTAGGGGCAGTATGGCATTGTGGGATGGTTGTAGATGTGTGAGGGATATTTTTTGCCTGTTTTTATGTGTTTTGTTTGGGAAGGGGGCAAAGCACAGCTTGGGTTCAAAAACAGCCTGAAAATCATACCAAATTAGAGAGTTGGGAGGCTTTGAGGATCTATTGAAGGCTTCAGAGGCCACACAAATTGGCTGCAGGTGGTGCACATGGCCTGCAAGCCATACTTTCTCAACCTCTAGAGGGGAACCAGCAAGATGTAACAGTCTGAGCATTTGTCTACGATTCTGGAGACCAAAGTTGGAATCCCCATAAGCCATGGAAATTCACTGGGCGACCTTGGTTAAGTCAAGCTCCCTAAGCCTCAAAGGGAGGCAAAGCCAAACCCTCTCTGAACAAAACTTGCCAAGAAAATCCTGTGATAGGTTCTCCTCAGGGTTGCCCTAAGTTGGAAACGATTGCAGGCATGCAATAACTATAACAAGAAGCTCTCTAAGGAGAACATGTGACTCCCTTACTGAAAGCGCTTCTGGCTTACCTTTCGTATCCAACTCCATGTCACAACGTCATGACATGAATTCACCACAGAGGTCCAAACAGTGCCCTTCTTACATGTCATTACCAGAATGGTACCACAAAAGCCATTTTTAATCATTTCTAATTTTTCCACTTTGAGCAAATCAGAAATGTTATTCTGTACATTGATTAAGTTCTGCAGGATCTAGGCTTGCGATGAACGACTGAACAAAGACATGCTTTTTTTAAAAGTGTGTAGTGATAAAGCCTCCGATGATTAATTAAAGGCACAATGCCAAAACAAGTGTCTTTGTTTAAAGCGCAGTGGACAAGACAGGCTTGGGAAAGTTGATGTCTTAAGTAGACGCCGCAACATGTTTTTAATTATATTCAGGAAGAAGAACAAGAATGGGAATTGCCAACTGTTTGGAAAGATAATTCCCCCTCCCCCAAGAAAGATTAGAAATAAAAACAATCAAACAAACCAAGAAGCAGAGCGTTATTGATTTAACATAAATGCCATTTGTTGGGCCTTTTGTAATTTTCTTATTAATGTCATCATTCTGGAGTTCATATGCTCCCTTCTGTTAGAGAATTTGGCACGGAATCAGTTTTTAGCAATATGATACAGTAAACATGAAGAGAGACTGCTCATATGAACACACTTTATTTGCTTTAACTGTACTAGCAACCAGGCAGAGTTAAGTCCTAAATGATTCCAGCTATTTTTCAAGATTATTGGAAAGCAGAAAACTAGAGGCCATTTCTGTGAGATGTGTGCAGGCACACAGACTCATGCCCTGGCCGAGGACCATGTAGCAAAGCTGTCAGTAGGAAACAAAGCTCCAAGTTCATGCAACATCAGTTCTCCACCTCTTCTTGTCAAGTACGTTCTAACTTTTGAAATAAAACAGACATAAACCAGAATCAACAGCAGAGAGTTTGGTAGTATCACTCATTCTTATGTATTACTGGGCAATGTAGATGCACTCCAGTGCTTAATCTGTATGGAAGCACAGTTCTTCAAAAACTGCCCAACCACTGCTAAGTGACAGGATGGAAGGCCCCAATCCCTGGCACTTACAGTTAGAAGGATCCATGACAGAAAAGACTTTCACTGGAGCAAGAAACAATAGGGATATTCTGGTGGGGGTTTACTACAGACCTCCAACCCAGGCTGAGGAGTTTGATGACGTCTTCCTCAACAAAATGACTGCACATTCAAGGAGGAGAGATACAGTAATAATGGGAGATTTTAATTACTCAGATATACGCTGGCAGTCAAACTCTGCCAAGACAGCAAGGTCCAGCAAGTTTCTTGCTTGTCTTGCAGACAACTTCATGGTCCAGAAGGTGGAAGAGGCCACAAGGGGATCAAATATTCTAGATCTGATCCTGACCAACAGGGATGACCTTGTTAATCAGGTAGAAGTGGTTGGATCTTTAGGGGGGAGTGACCATGCCCTATTGGAATTTGGCATTCAGTGGGAAGGAGAAGATAAGGGTAGCCAAACACTCATTTTAGATTTTAAAAAACCGGACTTCGGTAAACTTAGGGAGCTGCTGGCTGGAATTCCGTGGTCAGGAATAGTGAAAGGGAAAGGAGTTCAGGAGGCATGGGAGTTCCTTAAAAGGGAGATACTGAAGGCACAGTCTAAAACTGTGCCAATAAGGAGGACAAATGGAAGGCATCTGAGGAAACCAGAATGGTTGACTAGAGAACTCTCAGCTGAGCTCAGTGTTAAGAGAAACATGTATAGGAAATGGAAGGAGGGGGAAACCACCAAAGAAGAATTTAAGCAAGTGGCCCGGAGATGTAGGGAGGAGGTCAGAAAGGCTAAAGCACAGAACGAACTTAGGCTGGCCAGAGACATTAAAAACAATAAAAAGGGCTTTTTTAAATACGTCCGCAGCAAAAGGAAAAAGATGGAGACGATAGGGTCGCTGCACAGAGAAGATGGAGAATTACTCACAGGGGGAAGAGAAAAGGCAGAACTACCTAACACCTTCTTTGCCTCAGTTTTTTCCCAGAAGGATACAAGCACTCAACCTGGCGGATGGGGAGCAGGTGAGGAAGCAGGGGAAATGAGGCACGTAATAGGTAGAGAGGTGGTACAGGAATACCTGTCCACACTGGATGAATTCAAGTCTCCAGGGACAGATGAATTGCATCCTAGGATATTAAAAGAGCTGGAAGAGGTCATTTCGGAACCGCTTGCTATAAACTTTGAGAAATCTTGGAGGACAGCAGAAGTTCCAGCAGACTGGAAAAGAGCAAATGTTGTCCCCATCTTCAAGAAGGGAAAAAAAGAGGACCCAAATAATTATCGCCCAGTCAGCCTGACATCAGTACCCGGAAAGATCCTGGAGCAGATCATTAAGCAGTCAGTTTCTAATCACTTGGAAAGCAAGGCAATAATCACGAGAAGTCAACACGGATTTCTCAAAAATAAGTCATGCCATAAAAAATAAAAATAAAATAAAAATAAAAATAAAAATAAGTCATGTCAGGTTAAGAGGGGACATGATAGCTATGTTTAAATATTTGAAGGGATGCCAGGTAGAGGAAGGAGAGGGCTTGTTTTCTGCTTCTCCAGAGACCAGGACAAGGAGCAATGGATTCAAGCTGCAGGAAAGGAGATTCCACCTGAACCTCAGGAAGAACTTCCTGACAGTCAGGGCTGTCCGGCAGTGGAATATGCTGCCTCGGAGTGTAGTGGAGTCTCCTTCCTTGGAGGTTTTTAAGGAGAGGCTAGATGGCCATCTGTCTGGAATGCTTTGAGGGTGTTCCTGCATGGCAGGGGGTTGGACTGGATGGCCCGTGTGGTCTCTTCCAACTATACATTTCTATGATTCTATGATTCTATTTTCTGGACTGCAACTGCCAGAATTCTGGAGGATTCTGGGAATTGTCATCCCTCCCAAAAAAGCAATTTTCCCAAGCTGAAGAAACCAAGAAAGCAGTTGCCACTTAGTTTCAAAGTAATGATGATCATGATGATGATGTCTGGCATTCACTCATAGTATTGCAATTAAGGATTCGTTGTAAGCTAGAGTTATGGATCCATAGCTGCTCTGTATTCAGTAAGACTACGTAGTTTTACTGTAAGACAATGTAAATGTTCCTTCTGCCAGGCCACCTTAACAGCCACCAACTAAATTAAGTGAAAGAGGTCTGTTCCACTGCAGATCAGGGTGCAAAGAGGATGATATTTCAGTTCCCCCAGAGGTAAGTGAACTTGTGACAATCAGAAGCAGGATCCTTGTGGCAGCCTCACTTACTGGTAGGAGGAGTTTGGAAATGCATCCTCTTTGCACCCTGATCAGCAGCTCAGCAGGCCTTCTTCACCCAGTTTGACTGCTGATTACTAAGGTGGGCTGAGGAGACTTGGGCCGGGAAATGTTACACAGATATACATATGTAACGAAGTAGCTGCTGTAGAATATTGGGGAATGATGACAATGTTCATTTTTTTATTATTTCTAAACTTTCTTGGGGGAACAGTATATTACTATTGTTATTGTTATATCTCACTAGTTTTCCTTGTCTGGGGCTCCAAAGTGGTGTTAATGTGTTGATGGTTGAATTATATTTTAATGTTTTGCATATTTTGTTGATGACAGATTTTAATTGTATCTGTTTTGATTTCTGTAAGCTGCTTTGAGTTCCAGGACTAGGGGAAAATGGGAAGGAAGGAAAGAGCAAGCAAGCAAGCAAGCTAGATACTGGGCTAAGTGGACAGATAAAAGCAGAGCAGATACAAGGCAAGGCAAGTACAAGGCAGATTCCTCTGTGGGGAAATATTCTTTAGTATACATAGGAGAACTGATGACGAGAGAACAATTTTGGGGCTTGGAAGTGTGTGAGAGAACACAGAATGTTGCTCAGTAAACAAAGTGGCAAAACAGAAGCTGAACAACAACCAGTCCCACAGCAACCCATCTGTTGAATCTTGCAGAAGAAGTTAGAAGCTAAAGTTGCTGGTAAACCATCTAAAAAGAGCTTCATTTACAAATGATTTGTGCATAGTAAAAGAGAGTTTCTAATGGAGGAGAGAGAGAAGAAAAAGATGGCTGCAGCCTAGAGGAAGGCAGGAAGAGAGTGGATGTAGGGGAAAAAATCCCTCACAAACAGGAAATTGCTATAAATATACGGATAACATGCAAACTAGCAGTGAATGAGTATAGGGATGCAAATGTTACAAACTCTAACATTTTTTAATTTTTTTTAAATTGATAATCTTTATTGAGTATATACACTTGTATTATGTATATCAGAACCTATAAGACATATATCTGTTCGCATATAAGATAAACATGTACAAGATAATAAAAGGGCAATGCTACTTAAAGAAAAATCACTATATTGGAATCAAATTTGAAACCAAATACGTCTGTAAGTCCCCTCCCCTTTGTTGTAAGTTGGAAATTTGAACAATGTCATGTTAAATCATATTTTATAATATTGTAATGTTAAACTATAAATTTTTACACAGACTCTAGTATTGTGAACCTCTCCCATTCCAGTCTCAGAGCAGTTTAAAAATAGCATTAAAAATGACAAGTTAAACAGTTTAAAACAATAAAATAATTTAAATAAGGATCCTTTTTGGAGAAAGGCAGGATATAAATGCAATAAAAAAGTAAATAAACAAATAAAATGTATTAAATATCATAATGAGTTAAAAACAGATTCAAAAGATTATTTTTTTAAAAAAACTATGGCCCTTTCTGCACCCTACCTTTTAGTGAAGATGTCTGGGAGGGATCCTGGCAGCGGCTCTGCCAAGAGGGGAGCACGATAGGAGCGCTTCCCTCCACGCCAGTTGGTTCCCTGTGGAAGGACGTACGATGGCCATGCCTATTCCTTCCACAGCGTAGCAGGGTACTTTCCCAGGCGGTGCTGGGACAGGAAGCGCAGCCATTGTGCTTCTGTGCCTTCCGCTGGACAAGTAAATCTGGGATGGTGGCGTGATCACATATCATTGATGGGAAAACCCGTCAATAATTTAAGCCATGATTGCGCCACCTGGGACAGGAGAAGGACAGGACTGCAATGATGTCATGCAGAAGTGGCATCGCAGTCCTGCCCTTCTCCCACCCCTGTTGTGGGATGGGAGGGTGGTGTGGAAAGGGCTTATGTAACAACAGTATTCAGCATGAATTAATGAGGCCAAAGGACAGCCAGCATAGTGCAGTGGTTTGAGTGTTGAACTATGACCCTGGAGACCAGGGTTTGATTCCCTGCCCATGGAAACCCACTGTGTGACTGTGGGTGCATCACACACTCTCAGCATCCAGAAAACCCCATAATAGGTTCTCCTTAGGTTTGCCGTAAGTTGGAAATGAATTGAAGGCATACAAAACAACATAATGAGGCCCAAAGGCCTAGATGAATAGCAAAATTGTCATTTGGCATCTAAATGAAATGCATGTTGGCTGCAATAGGGACTGCAAGGGGAAATCATTCCACAGTTGGGAGGCCGTGGCTCAGAAGGCCTTCGCCCGTGTCCAAACACAGTGCGTTGATTCCACTGGTGAAACACAGAGGAAGTCCTCAATCTTAGGCAGGCACATATATGCCTTTGCTTTGTAGTTTGTGGAGTTTATGGAGGCATTGGAACTCTTTGCCTGTGAATTCTAAATGCCCCTTCCAAAACTACAAAGCCCAGGATTCCACAGGATATTTCCAGGGCAGTTGAAGTGGAGTCATAACGCTATAACTGTGTAGTGAAAAATGACCTTCAGAGGGACAAGAAGCAATCTCTGCGTATTAAACAGGCCAGCAAATTAAAACAGCAGAAAAGGTTAGAACAGTTAAAACCATATACATGTATGTTTGGAAAAGACATTGAAATCTATGGAGATATGTGTGTATATTCTTATGGAAAGTATTGCATTATTTTTGAAAGTGACAGATGGTGATGAAAGAGATGCAGATAAAAGAGAAGGCAGAAGAATCACATTTTTTTGTGTGTATAGATGAACACAAGTGGCTTTACATGAGCATGACTTGTAGAAAAATGGATATTATTTTGTGTATTTTTTTTCTACCTCAAATCTGCCAGCATGGGAAAAGTCTGGAAAAAGTCTCTGAAGAAGACAGAGTGAACAAGACCTGCTGAAACACATGTGGGGTGGATTATGTTTGATTTGTAAATTACTAAACCTAATCCCCTGGCCCCTTCTCAACAGGAAGAAATAAAACAATCTGAATTTGCACAGTGAATGTGTTCACTGTGGAGTCACCAGAGATCTGAGAAAACCTTAACAGTGGGCTCTTCCAGATGAGTTTCTGAGTTTCCCTTCCTTCCTTCCTCTCTCTCTCTCTCTCTTTCTTTCTTTCTTTCCTTCCTTCCTCCTCTTTTCTCCTCCTCCTCCTCCTCCTCCTTTTTTAAAAAATCCAGCATATATTTCTGTGGTCTGGACTATTTTCTGGAAATTCCTGGCATCAGCCACAACATTTTACTCCCATCCTCAAGGGGATTTCATCAAAGGAGGAAGAAAAGTATTCCTCACTACTTTCTTGTTTTAAAACAGTGTCAGTGAAATGGCACTTTTGCACTATAAAACTAGAATTTCTTTAAAAAAAAACATTAAAAAGCCATATGTTGAAACCATAGGAAAAGATTCCCCAGTTTAAAAAAATCCTTTGGAAAATCCCTAGCACAGATCCAAAAAATCACTACAAACCACCCTCCAAAAGGATGAAATGAGTACATATGGAGACAGCAATAAATTAAAAAATTCAGCAAAACCTAAAGAGCTATATTGTGAGAATTCATGCATCTTTAGACCAATCTGGTACAGCCTTGTGTTTCCTTGTCTGAACTGTACAGGCAGATGCATTTTATCACTAAAATGGTTTCTGCAGATGGTTCCTCTTTGCAACAGATCAGTTCTGAAAAAACCCAAACAAAATTATGCGGGTAACACTACCACTATGACTACTTTTCTCCTCTTCCTCCTCCTCCTCCCTCTCTATTTGTATCCTGTTTTTCCCCCCGAAATTGGGACTCAGTGTGGCTTACAATAATGCAATTGAAAACATACAAAAAGTGAATGTCAAAATAGAATTAAAGGATTCACAGCACTAAAACACATGAACAAGTTAACAGAATAAAATGCAACTGAAAAAGATAAAAAGTGATTAAATAATACAGCATCCCAAGCCTGTTCTTAAAAAAAAAAAACTTTCTGAAAGAAGGCCCCCTCCTGATTAACTGAGGCTCATTCATACTAAAATACAATGAACTACAACAAAGGCCATTTCCGCACTACACTCTTATAGCGCCATTATTCCACTTTCAACATCCTATGGAATCCTGGGGTTTGCAGGTTTGGGAGGGGCTGGCTGGCCCCTCCTGAAACTGCAAACCCCAGGATTCCATAGGATGTTGAAAGTGGAATAATGGTGCTATAAGAGTGTAGTGCGGAAATGGCCAAAGTCTGCTTCCAGATGGCAACCCCCAGTGCTACCAGTCAAAAGCAATAATATATTCCATCATCCCCGCATAAACCCAGATTCAAATCCAGGTCTCCCAGAGTCCTGGGAGCCCAATACTCAAGCCACTACACTATGCTGGTTCTGCATTCTAAACAGTTATTTAATAACTTCAAAGCAGCCTCATCTTAGCCTTGTTCTTAATGCAAAAGCCTCCTGTTTTCATCAGCAGGAAGGATCATTTCGGAGGACGGCTAGTCACTGACCTACGCTTTGTAGCAATAAACCAGAGATCATAATTAAAAATGCTAGTTGGCCAATCTCTGCTGAAAAGGCATCAACATTCTTGGATTAGAACAGTGACCTTATGGAGCTCTTTTGCTTGATTTCCTGTAATTTTAAAAGGTGTATACATAACCGTATCTCTGCTTTGCAATTATACGGCCAATGCCAGCGGAATAAAAAGGAGTCTTGTATCCCTCCCCTTCTAGCCACTCTTACTTTAGAACTGGCAAACATGGCACCTATTAGCCTTAATGAGAGAGACCCATGTAAGTCTCCAGGTCTACTGCAGGGAGACTAGAACCCTAATGACACTTTCTTGCATATCCTTTGGTAATTCTACTAGAAGTTACTGAGCCGGTTCAAAGATTAATTACCAGGTAGCATACAGATTTCATTATTTGTGTTTCTTGGGTGGACATTAAAAGACAATTATCCTGCAAACGCTGTGATATACACAGGTGTTTTTTTTTAATAGGACTTTTATTTTTTAAGCTTCAGAAATGGTCCAGAGGAAAATCTACACAACATTATCTGAAGGGACAAGCCATTCTGATTCGCCTTTCCTTGCAGGATGCCCATCACTGCCAGATCAAAACAGCATAGAGATTGTCACAGGGACACATCAGTGATCAGAGAGGAGAGAAGATTCAGATGTTACAATCCAGAGATTGAAAAGTTACAATTTCAGTACTAAGGTTTTCCTGCCTCCCAGTAACTAGTTGGTATTACGCTTGTTGTTCTTGTTGCGTGCCCTCAAATCTTTTCCCTAAGGCGAACCCATCACGGAGGTTTCTTGGGGAAAAAAAATGTTCAGAGGAGGTTTGCCCTTGCCTTCCCCTGAGAGAATGTGACTTCACCAAGGTCACCCAATAGGTTTTCATGGCTGAGTGGGAACTTGAACTCTGGTCTCCCAGTGTCCTACTCCAACACTCAAACCACTACTGACTTTCTTGTAAGCATTGTAAAAAGTAATGGTTTACTCAATATACACATTTTTGTATTCACCTTCATTCAACATCTATATGTTTGCAGCCTGGAACTCCACTGAAAAATTTGGAGAGGTTCTCCAGCAGATAACTTGAGTTCTGATCTGCTTAGTAGTCTGAGAAATGAGATTTAAGATGGTTCACTTAAAAATGCAGAATCAACACAATTCTCTTTTATCCCCATGAGTTCTAGGGGGTGGGAAAAAAGGGGTGTGTAGAAACTTTCATCTGTCCTCTCTACTAGGCACTGTCAACTCTCCTACTGTCTTGATTTGACAGAAACAGTCCCTGTTAAGCCTGGTATCCCATTTTTCCAGCTGCCTTTAAAATATCCCAGTTTCTCTCTTCTTCTCCCACTCTCCCCCTTTGTCTTCAGCATACTTCAATTTCTGCAGATTGGATTCCAAGTGCAAAAGTAGTCTGCTCTCAGTTAATTCAGTTGTGGGGGAGGAGAGAAAGGAGCAGAATTTTGCCCTACCCAGTAGATTAGGCAAAAGCAAACTGCTGCAGCCTTTCCTGGCTTGTGTGTTCTTCCTCGTTATAACTTTTGCCACCTGGACCACACACTGATGTTGTTTGGCCACCAGTGTCCCAGTTTTCATCTTTGAAATGTTTGGAGGGTATGCTATTGTACAATTATTTACACCTGTCGTGCGCTGACTAATCGATGCAGGGTTTGTTTGTAAAATGGATATCACACGTTCGATTTAGCAAAAAGGTTTTGTTTGTTAAGAAGGGAAGTGTGCCTGGTCTGATTGCTACCCAACCCCAACCCCCACTTGCTTCAAGCTATCTCTAAAAAACAAAATAGGAACAAAATAGGATAATATCCAAGGACAAGTATTGGGAAACAGGGATGTTTCCAAAATACTTAGGGATATTGAAGGTTATATATATATATAAAAAAATCTGTTTCCGTAAGGTGTATAGCAAACAGGGTAAAAAGTGGTGTTTGAATGAAATTGTGATTTCACATTCTCTTTTTGTGGTAAATGGCTATGTGCAAAAACAAAACAAAAAAGCCATCCTGGCCAAACTGGTTTAATTTTTCTAACCCTCTGGTAACTTTTATCCTGTATCAAAGGGCTGAAGAGTATGACCTTAATTCTTCTCCTTAATTTAAGCTTACTTGCACAGCGCCATCTTGTGGCTGCAATTTCTCAAACAAAGAATATGGGCGATACAGTAATTTACTTACCAACTTCTTTCTTTATTGTGTTTTTATAAAGTTTGCATGGTGCCTAGGAAAGGCTCTTTACAGAAATATTTAAAAAACGAATGAAGGTAAGTACGCCTTGCAATACAGAGGCAAGTGTCTGGACTTGACAAAAACATTAAAAAAAAGTTTTCCCTCTAAATTAGGCAGCTAAAGCAAATAAAAACTTGGGATGTTCGTGTGCCTTCAAGTTGCCTGTTGAATTATAGTGACTCCATGAATTTCACAGAGTTTTCTTAGGCAAGGAATGATCAGAGGTAATTTTGCCAGTTCCTTCTTCTGAAATATAGCCTACAGCACCTAGTATTTGTTGGGTGTTTCCCATCCAAGTACTAACCAGGACTGACTGTGCTTAGCTTCCAGTATCAGACAGGATCTAGTACCTTTAGGGTATTTAGGCCAAGCCTCAGAAAACCAGAGTTAAAGGAAATGTAAGCACGGTTCTATTCCATTTAGGTATTGACTAAAAAGAAACTTCTTATCGTCTTTAATTCTTTGTGTATGTGTTTTTTTCAACTGGCTCTGATCTGAGAAGTTCTGGTATCTAATAATAATTTGAATAAACTCTGTGAAGAACGGCTGAGGAAGTGGAGAATGTAGTGTCTGAAGAAGAGAAGAATGTGAAATGGCACAGTCATATTCAAAAATCGAAGGCCTGTCACTTGGAAGATGGAGCTCCAGAGGCTAGGCTGTTTTCTCTTGCTCTGGAGGAGAGAACATGCAATGAATTCAAATAACAAGAAAGAAATTTTTAACTAAATATTAGCAAGAACATCTTGACAGTATGGACCATTTCATACTACACAATAATAGCAGTGTGATGCCACTTTATTGACCATGGCAACATCCTGCAGAATCCTGGAGTTTGCTGAAGCATAGGAACTCTCTGGCTGAGAATTCTAAACATCCCTCTTTAAACTATAAATCCCAAGATTCCATAGGATTTTGTTATGGCAGTTAAAGTGCAGTTGTAGCACTGTCACCGTGTTGTGTGAGAGAACCCCAAGTATGAGAAGTTTGATGGTTTAGCTTGGAAGATGGTGAATGTCTTCCAGTGAAAGCTTTAAGCAGAAACTGAATAGACATTTGTTGGGTGTTAGCTGTGGATTTCCTGCTCTGGCATGGTTTAGACTACGTGAGCCCTGGGATTTCTTTCAGCTCCACAATTCTATGATTTTTTAAAAGATCCTACAAGCTAGAAGTTTGTCCACCTCTGTTCTGGATTGTGTCTCAATTCAATTCATGCCAGTATGGGATGTGGCTTCTCTTACACACAGATATTTAAAGAAGCCTGGTACAGGACAGTCCTACACATGCTTACGAAGAAGTAAGTCACACTATGTTCCACAGAGTTTTCAGATACAGCCTCACCTAAGCTGGTCAGAAGGTGACAATCTCCTAATACAGCAGCTTTCTCTAACCCGGTGCCCTCTAGATGGATTTGCCTACAACTCCCTTGAGCTCCCAACAAGCACAGATGTAGTACATGTAATACAAATTACCCCAAGTAACACATAACAAGGTGATGTATGATGCTTTTATGAAACAGCTCCTAGAAATCTCTAAGTTATGGAGGACTTCCATTATCCTGATATCTGCTGGGAAACTAGCTCTGCTAAGCACAGGCTCTCCAACAAATTCCTGATGTGCCTTGCAAATCATTTCCTCTTTCAAAAAGTGGAGGAAGGAACAAGGGGATCAGCAGTCCTAGACTTGGTCCTAACCAATAGGGAAGAGATGGTCATTGGAACTGAAGTAGTTGGTACTGCAGGCCAAAGAAGGGTATAGTCAAACATAAACCTTGGATTTCAGGAAAGCTGATTTTATCAAGCTCAGGTAACTAACAGGCAGAATCCCAGGCTAGATACACTAAAGGAAAAAGACACCCAGCATGAGTGAGATTTCACTGTAGAAGGAACTGCTAAAAACACAATTGCAAACAATTCCATGGAAGAAGAAAAAATGAGAAACATCTGAAAAAACCAATGTGGCTGCACAGTAAATTTGAGGATGAAGTGAAAAGAGAATGTATAAAAGAATAAAAGGAAAGATGACTCACCAAGGATGAATATATATGTGCAGCCCAGTCTTGCTGGAATAGTGTAAGGAAAGCTAAAACTCAAAATGAGCTGATACTGGCTTGGCAAGCACGGAGCAACAAAAAGGGTTTTTTTCCAATATGTTTGAAGCAGGAGAATGATAAAGAAAATGGTTGGACACTGTTCAGCAAGGATGGCAAAATGCTAGCAGATCTCAATGAAAAGACAGAACTATTCACTAGCTATTTTGCTTCAGTTTTTTTTCTCCAAAAGAGGACTACAGTCAGCCCTCCACATTTGCAGGTTTCATTTTTACGGATTTGATTATTCACAGATTATTTGCTGTTGCCTATGCTGCTGCCCTATGCCATTTTTAATAGGGACTGCAAGCCTTGTGAGACTGAGAAACTGCAAATGAGGCTTGTAAGTCCCTATTAAAAATGGTGTGGGGCAGCAGTGGAGGTGGCAGTAATCCCCACCAGCCACCCACTTCTGCCTTGTGAAGGAACCCTGATGCCTCAAAGGGATCCACGGTGGGTTGAATATGGTGATCATACTTTTTGTGTGTGTTACATATGGTTTGGGAGGGCTTAGAGTTATTCATGTTTTTTTCACTTTCACAGAGGTCCTGTGCCCCTAACCCTAGTGAATGTGGAGGGATGACTGTATATGCTTCCATAGTTCAGCTAAGTCCCTATCAGGGAATCCAGGTTGCAAATGAAGATGGATAAACAATTTGTCAGGAATCACCTAGTTAACCTAAGTGAGTTCAAGTGTGCAGGGCCAGATGAACTGCATCCTAGGGCTTTATCACACAGGGCAAGTAAATTGCACTTACATCGGGATAATAGTGTCTTTGACTGGAACTTATCACATGACATCATTCCTTTTCTGTTAGTATCCCATGGGAGTCTGTTCGGTGTTTCTTTTTATTAACGCAAAAAATCCATTAATGACTTTCTTTACTGTTTCTGTTGTGCTATGATTTCCTGTGCAGAAGTTCAATTGCATGTTTATGCCATTTTTGAGTAGTCAGGAGAGTTCAGTGGGCATGCTGCAGGTCGGGAAATGTCACTCCACCCCTAGTGATCATGGAAGGAGGAGAAGGGGGGAAATTTCACTTTGATTTCCTTTCAAACTTGTAAACTTTTTCTTCTCTATAGAAAAACAATCCATTGCCAAATGACTGCACACCCTACAACTGGATGTTATCTGGGAAGCCAAATGTTGCTCACTCCCCCATCTCCTTTTCCAGTGCCCCCCTCCTCTGATTCTTTCTTTCTCATTCACCCCCACAAATAGACTCACACATGTCTGGAAATATATGTGGAAAACAGTCTTACAGTTTTTTAAAAAATCATTTCTTCCATTAATCCATTAATTCTTGCTTTCTTTTAGCTTCAGACTTAATTAACCATTGGCAGATGAAAGGTAGCGTCAGGATAGCTGAGATGGATAGATCAGTAGATGCTCACTTTCATCTGCCAGTGATTAGTTAGGTCTGAAGCTAGAAGTCTCACCTATCCCAGGCCCTTTTTGCATGCCTTTTTTTTTTGCGCAAGCGCCCCTTGAGCATCGCATGAATGGGAGCGTCGCTCCGTATGATGCACTCCCACTTACGCGACGCTCATGAGGCTAAAGCGGGGCGCACGCATATTTTCTTATTTTCAGCTGTAAACCAAAAATACTGAACGCTCGCGCAATGCTCGCAGAGCCCTTGCGCATTTACCTGCGTGCAGTGCTTCAGCGAGCCGGGCCGGTCGTGCTTCCTTCCCCCAGTGCAGCCTACAGCTCCCAGACTGCTCTGCGGAAGGAAGGGGCGGGCACTAGCGCGATGGTCATGCTACCAGGAAGCCAATGTGGGAGGCAGAAGGGCTGTCGTGAGCGGCTCGCACGAGTGGCTGCTTGCTCAAGCGCTGCTCCCCACTGCCGCGATGAGGTAAGGTGCAAAAAGGGCCCCAGTTAGGAAGCCCTGCACCCAGGAATAAAAGGCCTTTTTAAATGTAAGACTTTTCATTTATATTTCGAGGTGTTTGTGTGTGTGGGAGGGGAATTTGTGTGTGCATGTGTGCATCAAACTAGGAAAAGCAGCATGGGTAATGTCTTGGAGGAAGTAGTGGGGTGGGCAGTCCCAAATGCTGTGTGTGATAAGTTTTTAGCACAAATAAACATTGTAAACCCAGAATGGTTCTGAGGGTGTGGAAAAACATGCATAAAGAGTTGTCATCAGTGGCTGTGCTTCAAATTAGAAGATGGTCTCAAGTGGAGTATTGCAGTGTTCTATCCTGGGATGACACTTTGATGATAAGGTGAAGGGGATTAAAATTTGCAGATGATATAAAACTGGAAAGGGTAGCTAACAAACTGGAACATAAAAGCAAAATTCAAAAGGACTTTGATAAATCAGAAAATAGGCTGAAGTTAATAACATGTGATTCAACGGAGACAAATGCAAAATTCTACATGTAGGCTACAGAAACCAAATGCACAGGTATAGGATGGGAGGATACTTGGTGTGACAAAGCCTGCTTTTTCTCCTTGCAGACTGGTATGGCAACTTCCCCTCTGCCAGTCTGCTAAAGCGCCTTGCCGCTTTATACAGCTCTGGCCTTCCCTAAAACACTATCTTCGTGTATAAAGGGTAAACCCTTTCAGTTATTTAGAACCCCTTTGGAATTTATGATAGCATGGTTCTGTTTGGTTATAACTACTAAGAACCATTCATCTGAGTCCATATGTTATAAAAATATACTATAATATTTATTAAAACAACAAATAGAATAAAGTATTGGTTTTGTATGTATGTTCAAGCTCAAACAGATCTTCAGAATGCATTTAGACAGTTTCTTATATCTTTACAACATAAAGGCACAGGTCTCTCTCTCCCACACAGGCCTCCATCTACCCTTTTGGTAAAGTCTCTGTTCCCACATCTAGGTCACTCTCTCTGACCAGATTCAAAAATGGGTTGATTAGTCTTCCACCCCTCTATGCTTTCTCAAAGAAAACACCCCTTTCATTCAACCCCCCTTGGTTGACTGAAAACTTCTCTGGCTGAAGGAATGACTCTCTTAGCCCTTCCTCCCTGAAGTCTGACTAAAGCCAATTCAGTGCCTACTATTTATGCATTTTCATGTAGTCCTCCAACCCCTTCTTCATACTAAAGGACTGGGCCTGAAGTGGTCATTCTTGTTGCCTAGGAACCTGTTTCTGGGTGGCTTTCTACCACTCAGGATACTATTCTCCCTAGGGTCCGTCATGCTTGATTCATTAGTACCACATTTGAAAAGGTCCTTGCAATTATTGTTGACCATAACTTCAAGTCTGATGGTGCAACAAAGAAGGCAAATGTTTGCTTAGCCTGCATTAATAGAAGCATAGTTTCCAAACTGAGGGAAGTAATAGTACCACTATATTCTGTGCTGGTCAGGCCTCATCTGGAGTACTGCATTCAGTTCTAGGCACCTTATTTTAAGAAAGGTATAGACAAGTTGGAGCCAGTTCAGAGAAGGGCAACAAGGATGATGAGAGGTATGGAGAACAAACATGAGGAGAGGTTGAAGGAGCTGGACACGTTCAGCTTGGTGAAGAGAAAACAGGGGTGACATCATCACATTCTTTGAATACATTAAGAACTGTCACAAAGAATAAGGTAAAGGCTTGTTCTCTGCTGCCTCAGAGAGTAGAACTAGATCTAATGGTTTGGAGTTATAGGAGAGTAGATTTCAACTGAACATTAGAAGGAACTTCTTGACAATGACAGCAGTCTGGCAATGGGACCAATTGACTAGAGAGGTGGGGCGCCTCCTTCTATGGAAGTCTTCAAAAAGAGGATGGACAGCTACCTGCTGGGGATGTTCTAGCTGGAGATCCTGCAGCATTTAAATACTAGCTTCAAAAATATTCATCAGGCATTAGTCATACCGGCTTCACATGTATCTCTGTGTGGATGCAAATTGCATCCCACAGTTTTAAAGAAGTCTTCCTACTGTGCTATGTATGGATGTAAAGCAGCTCCCAGAATCCCCCAGACAGTCTGACCGTTGGATTCTGGGAGATGTAGTCCTGAAAGTAATTTTTCCAACTTCCGTGTGGATGCAAGGGAAGAACCCTCCCACCCAAAAGGAAAATGTAGCAGTCCCTCTAGATATGAGGAGGATCAAGCACCATCTCATTAAAAGACAACTTCAAAGATCAGCTCTCTTTCCATGCAAACAATTTTAAATTATCTTGTGTGAATCTCCTGCTAGCAGTTGCACTGTTCCATTATGCATGATGCTTGGCTGTTTGTATCATGAATATCTGCACAGTGCTCCATTAGTGATTTTCGCTGTTGTGCTAAAAGTGTTTGCAAGTGGTCACATTATGAGGCTAAAGCACAGTCTTTTTGCCTATTTAGCCCATCTCTGTGCATTTGTCATTACATCTGATGCAAATCCAAGCATTCAAAATTGTATGTATGATTGTATGCTAAATTTACAGACTTTTTTTAAAAAAAAATATTATTTTATTATATGAACAGGCATCCATCACACTGCTGTTTTAACTAGAAAAGATCATATTTATCTGGGAATATGTTCCATTGAACACACTGGGGATTACTTTGTCCAGGTGATTTGAAAGACATTATTTTCTCATGCAAGATTATTGGAGAGGCCAATTTTATCTATCAATTTTATCTACCCCAACGCCCCTGCAAATAATTCTAGCGGGACCTTAGGAGAGGGCCTTTTTAGTGGCTGCTCCAAGGCCTGGAATTCCTTTCCCAGAGAGGTCAGACTGGGAGTTAAAGACTTTTTTTTGGTTTTGGGAGCTCTTGGAAGACTGATTCATCAATGAGAAAGAGCTTCGATTTTCTATTTGCTGTTTTTCTTTTAATGATTTATGTTCTTAACCAATTTTAATTTTTTAATAGTTTAATTACATTTTCAACTTGTGTGTGTTGTGGATATTTAACTATGTTTGTTTTAGCTGTCGTAAGTTGAAAATGTGGGATATAAACAACTACAACAACACCTTCTTAGTGAAGATGGATACAGCTAATAGATAGAAAAACAATTTGTTAAAAGTGATGTAACATGGAATGTGCTTATTCTCACAATCAGGAAATGACACAAAAGGAAGAAATAAAGATGTGACATTAAACATACTCATTGACCTTCTTTTCTAGCCTCCTCTAATGTCTTTGAGCATTTTGACCAAATACACCAATGTTACTTTCTGATACATCCATTGCAAGGCCAGCCTGGCTGAAAGAACTCACTAATACATCATCCCCCCAAAGGGGGGAAATATCCATCACTTAAAAAAGAGAACAAGAGAGGACACATATTGCATGAATCTGCACATGCTAATGTACGTGCACAACTGTAGGTTTTTTTTATTATTTTTGCAAACACAAAATAAAAAAAAATATTGTACATTTCACTACAGTATGGATATAATTAGTTCTTTCCAGGCTGAGGTTAATTTCTCTTAAATCTATAGTAATAAAACTTAAATTTGTGAAGTTTATAAGAAAAAACTAATAAAAACAGTTAATTAAATATGTAAGTTTATAGAAGTCATTTGATTCACTTCAACCTCAATTAAGGAAAAAAAAGTCTGAATTTTCCAGATCTATTTATATACATTGATTGTTCATCTTTATCACTTCCTTCTTACCCTTTGTTGGAGTTCTATTATGAAAACTTACTTAAACTTCTTTACTTGTCAATTTATTTCAAGCACAGTTCTTTCTGCTTCTTTCTCAGTTTCCCTGTTATACCATAACGTTGTTTGGTACATTTTGAGCTTCTTAGTGTATGTCAGTCAAATTAATTATGTTATAAATAAACACATCCTTGAGTCAGTCTATGACCAGGTTATTCCATTTCTTTCTGAGAAAATTCAATACAGAGGCCCATTCTTCCTCATTTTCTTCTGCAGATTTAAAAAATCACTGAGGATTTAAAAATCACTGCTCATGCTGTAGATTGGAGAAGACTGTGACTTTTGTTCCCCACATTCACTCCAGGGGCTAACTGTTGATGAGCAAATTAAGGCCATTATTCTCATTTCTTAAAACAGATGTCAAACCTTTACTTTTAAATCAGGTGACATAGCTCGTTCTGATTTTTTTTTGTCCCATTGTGGTACCCAATGGCCAAGATTCTCCTTTTTGCATTGCAAAACACTCAATACATATAGTGCAATGAAGAGGCGCCCAAAGCAGCTGTCCAGCCCTAGGGAGCACCACTGTGGTCATTTCCTGGCCAGGGGAGAAGAGGAGAAGGAAGGTGACTGCCCAGCACCACTGCAGTTGGAGGAAGAGATATCAATCTCCCTATGATCTACCATCCTCAGCCAGTATTCTTTTATTTATTTATGTATATTGAATCTATATGCCACCTTTCTCCCTGTACAGGATGCAAGGTTGCTTGCAATCTGAGTTAAAACAAAATACAATTGATAATGCAAGAGTTTAAAACAAAGAAACAGTCAGGTTAAAAACATTAGTTGGCATCCTGTTAGTCAGTCACAATGTCTTAAGCTAGGCTCACAATGGTGTAACTATTTCCTATTCACAGTTATGATTGTTGTTCGTTGTTGTTATGTGCCTTCAAGTCATTTCTGACTTGTGGTGACCCTAAGGTGAACCTACCACAGGGTTTTCTTGAGCTGAGAGTGTGTGATGCTCCCAAGGTCGCCCAGTGGGTTTCCATGGCTGAGCGGGGAATTGAACTCTGGTCTCCAGGGTCATAGTCTAACTCTCAAACCACTACACTATGCTGGTGCTTTTGCCATAATAATAAATGTTCCTGAAAACTGACATAACCCTTGGTAACTTCATCCTTCAGCTACCTACTTAACACCACAGAGCTCTGTCACTCAGGATGGCTGACTGGCTTTTAAGATGAGTTTCAGGGGCTTGATCAAGAGTTGGTGCATAGCAATGGTATCATAACTACCCCTCCGATAGAGGATCTTGGTTAGTAATTTAAAACTACTTTAAAAGGCCATTAACATTATAAAAATACAGCACAGCCCTACTAAAAATCCTTATGATACAACCACTCAAAGGTCTGAGTAAACCTAAAGGCAGAGAGGGAGCCAACCTAGCTCTTCCTGGCAGGGAGTTCCACATTAAACGGCTGCAATAGTTACGGTGTTGAAGAGAAATGTGGACCTTGTGTTTGGAGGTAGCAAATGGCTTCTTTCACAATGCCTCAAACAAGATATACTCACATGTTTATCCTGAGCTGCACACACACATGGCACAACTAGGATTCCAGACTTTAGCAGGTGATGCTTTGATGAAAGAACTGATGGATTGTCATCTATAGGTCATTCAGACAGATATTCATGCTAAAAGGTTATTCCCACAGTCTGCTATGGTATCACTGAAAGAGAAAAGGTCTGGTATGTTTCAGCAAGAGGGCTGCATGCGTTGAGCCTGTGCAATTACATATCCGTTCAACGAAAAACAAAAGCTTGTGTTTTCAAGCATATGCATATGAGTTTCAAAAGGGGTATGAAGAAGGGATGCAGGGCATGTCAAAAAGATGGTTCTTCCACTTGGTCTTCCAATTTTCACATGTCTAGAGATGACTGACTTTTCATTTTCACCTTTTGAAGAATATTAAGCTGCTGAAAAGAAGAAATTAGAAGTAAAACCCTCTGCTGTACATTTTAAGGCATTTGTAAATTCCCTCATTCCTTTTTCTTTCTCATCCTATTTCCATTGGAGAAAGGCCTTTTGGTGCTGTCTCCTTTCCCTCACCATTGCTGGATTTTGTCTCCCTTCCTTTGCCATTGCTACACAACCTAGGAAAAAGTGCAAGTGCCAACAAAATGTATCAATAGGATTTTGGCCATTGTTTACATTTTTGTGTGTGTAATGTGAATGTTTATGGATGGCATAGTAGAATCCATACATTAAGAATTTCAGGCTGTTGCTTGCATTTCTAGACCACAATTGTACATGATACTCTAGGCAAAATCAAATCATTCATACTTGCCCTGGACTGGAATCGTTGAGCCAAGATTTTATTTTATTTTTTTAAAAACAGTAGCAGAGAACATCCTGGTCACTGGACAATGTAAATGGTGAGGATTTCTCTCACATTGCCACTTGTGTGCAGCTCTTTTATCTCACCCTGACATAGAATCATAGAATCATAGAGTTGGAAGAGACCCCAGGGGCCATCCGGTCCAACTCCCTGCTATGCAGAAACACCCATCAAAGCATTCCCAACAGATGGCCATCCAGCCTCTGCTTAAAAACCTCCAAAAAAGGAGACACAACCACACTCGGAGGCAGCATATTCCACTGCTGGACAGCTCTGACCACCAGGAAGTTCTTTCTGAGGTTCAAGTGGAATCTCCTTTCCTGCAGCTTGACTCCATTGCTCCTTGTCCTAGTCTCTGGAATACATACAAGTACAGGTTCAGTCCAGCATGTCCATAATCCACCTTGGCTCCAGGGGTGTAGCTATGGGGGGTGGGATGAGAGTATTGTTCTTCCAAATAAGAATCCCTGCCCCTACTACTTTCCTTCACTGCCAAAATATCTAGCAGTCTACAGAGTGAGACACTGAAAATCATTCATACCTAGAACTCTTATTTTTGCTGTGTTCACATTCCCTTGGCAACTTTCTCCTTTTCTTTGGATGTTTAAATTCCATTTCTAAATGTTAAACTTAAATTTTAAGCTACTCTAATGCTAGAAATTTAGGGGAGTGCCCCCCTGGCTCTCAACCAGTTTCCCTGTCCAAGTACAGAAAAGTTGAAATCCAGTTTTATTACGCCAAATTGCCAGTGTTATACATGAAGGCCCCCACCAGAGAATCAGAGATTATTCAGCTCACTTTCTGCACATCTAGGCCTGCAGTCTTCCTCAGCAGGGGTGGGCAAATGCCATGGGTCTGGAGGAGGGTCAGTTTTCTGCACCTGGAAATTTCTGGGGGTTGCATGGGCTAGCATCTTGTAGTTTTAGAAGACTTGTATTTTTATGTTGAAGGTCCTCCACAACCTATTTAAGCGTTGATTTTCTGCTTCTGCATGCTTTCACCATAGGCAATTCAGTTCAGCCTCTTAATTTTTTTTCCCCAGCAAAAGAGTTGTTGGGAAAGCAGGAAGGATTGAGGCTGCACAAAACAATACTGAGGCACCAAATGTGGCTGCAGGGCCATCCTTAGCCCTTGCTTTTACACACATTGATCTGGGAGTAATTCCCCTTGGTCTCAGGTTAGCTGGCTATTGAGTAGACATGTATAGACTCCTACTGCACCCTTCTAGAAACAAAAGATTTCACAGCTTGGCTAAAGGAACAAGGCAAAAATCAGAACTGATTTGGGATTCTTCTTTTTTATTTCTTTTCTTTTCCTTTTTTTTGCAAAACAAAACACAATTCAATTGAATGAGAAGGGAAGGTGGTGGAAGCTGGGTCACCACCACCATTATTCTCCATCTTGAGGAAACAGCAAATCCTATTTTGCCTGTCATTGCAATAGGGAGGGAGAGGAAGGGGGGACGGAAATCCTTTCATCTCGCCGTTAGCTGTAAACATCCCACTGCCTTCTGGGAGCAGGACCCTGTTTCCCCATCCCGCGCAGAAGCCATTTTCTAATACTAATGTTTTATACACACATCTCAGATACAATGCGAACTCCCCCAACCCCAAAGGCAACAGGGCATTCGTTTATAGTAAATCAGAAGTGTCACCCTTGGCAACCCACAGCACTGAAACATTTATTCGGCTTCACGTTGCTGGCACTTAGAATTATTTCTTTCATGCCTGATAGCCAAATTACAATATGGCAGGTTTCCCTGGAGCCACTGGATCATTAGTGCCAGCTCACAACATACTTTCAACTGATATGGCATCTCATGTACAGCTGCCAATCAAAAAATGGGAAATGCAAATGAAGGTGGGCCCATTGGTGTTCAATTACTGTACAGTAAGCTCCTTACAGCTCCGCTTAATGACTGGCAGTCGTTTCGCTGAGTAGAAGGAAGAAGAGAGAACACAGGAAAAGAATTCCCCCTGGGGAAGCCAGTTACGAGCGCAAGAAGTTTTTACATTTGATTTCCATATTTATTCGTTTTCCCCCTCCCTCTGTGTGTTTCTAAACACCAGGCCGAAAAAATACTTAGCGTGGCTTGTTATACAAATACATGAGCTTGTCAGCTGAGTCGACTGCCAAGGCCTCATCAGCTAAGAAGATGAGGGATTCCCCCCCCCCCAGTGTTGCTTCTTGCAAAAGTGTGAAGTTTCAGCTTCGGCAAAAATGAACCAAGTATTAACCTTTCCAAAACAGCTTGTCTGTGGGCAATTTCAGGAGTTGAGAATTGCTCTTTCACAAACCTGATAACCTTACTGCTTTCAGCAGCAGACAAATGAAGCTACAAGGGTCCTCAAACCCTCCCACCGATAGGTCAGATTTATATATTCCACCTCCTCTGCCCCTTTGAGCCTCTGAGTTCCACATTATTTGCCACAGCAGTGCCTACTGCTGAAGAGACAAGCTACTGTTTTGTTTAGAACCTGGCTTATCTCTTTGGCTACACTTACAGTGGAAGCGGATTAATTATTTTGCTCCATTTTCCAAGCTCTTACCAAAAGATGGTTAATACATTTTATAAATAAATACCAGCAATGACCTGTGTATAGAATCACAAATGCAATCTGTAAATTAATATATACGTAGAATAACCTTTATTCTAAATTTTAAACTTAGAAATAATGAAAGGTGGAAGTCACAATCAAATTGGGGCTTCTCTTTTCCCAGCCTTCTTTCTTTGAAAAAAGCTATTAATGCTGTAGTTTATGCAACTGATGCAAATCGGATGCCATTATCCAAACAAGAATGCAAAAAAGACAATTTAGTATATACAACATCATCATTTAGATGCCAGGAAGTTGAGCCTTACTTTCGCATTCCATGTTGTTCAAAGATAAAAGTCATTTGCTTTTTAAAAACCTTCCTGCGTACCTGCTCATTATAAAAACCTTATGTAAACCTTATTAGAAGGAACACATTAAAACTCAGGATAGACGCAGCAGGAGTCAAATCTTGAAGCACTTACTGCTTACTCCAGTTGAGAGAATTGCCTATGCAAAGATAGTAGATCTTGAAAGCTGACCCCCAGGAAGAGAGATAGCAAATAGTATTAAAAAAACCTTAAAATGAAGAATATTCCACTCTTCCTGTAATTGCACAATTTTCCACACCCTGTACATTCATTTTCATAAGAATGAACTTATCTGTGGCATTTTCCATTCTTATTAAAATGATCCTTCTGTGAATAAGATACTAGTGTTTTTTTTAAAGAGCACTTTGTTAAATAATGGGTAAATACACAAAGTTTACTTTATGTTTTTTTAGTTTCACAGGAAAATGATGATGATGACGATAATGATTACTATTGTTCTTTCTTTCTTTCTTTCTTTCTTTCTTTCTTTCTTTCTTTCTTTCTTTCTTTCTTTCTAAAAAAGGTGGATTCACTTTCTTTTGTCAATGGATTTGACAAAAATTAAAATGCAGGCTAGTGTGTTTAAGAAAGAACCCAGCATCTTCGAGGAGCATGAAGAAACTTCTGATAGTACCACAATGAGGAACTAAAACTAAAAAAAAAAGCTTCATAAAACTAGGAACAGTATGCAGAAAGTGGGCAACAGATAAATTTCCTTCATCTTTTTGTTCCTCATACCTGTAGCCAGTGAAGCTAGGAGTTATATGCTGTTGCACATGAGGTAGCACATTAGAGTACACAGAGGTGCATGTGAATGCACATTGCCTCCACACCCACACATTGCCTCTCTGTACTTTGAACACTGCAGTTGCACACTGCAGTTGTGCAACAGATTACCAGCCATGTGCCATGTGATCCACATATAATGTGCTATGTTGATATTCAGTAAAGGGGTTGTATAATGTAATGCTACTAGAAGATATTTATGCTATTCTGAACTGGTGTAAGATCTTGGTTATACACACACACACACACACACACACACACACACACATATATATATATATATGCATGCATGCATGCAAAATATGCAGTGTGGAGACTTCCAACTGCATAGCCTTGGAATGGCCTCGCTGCTCCAGTCCTAGCAATGCCAACTGTTTTTAAGAATTGAGAGAGTGGTCCTTTCTGTAGGATCCTAGATTCTGGTGGTATCCTGCAGAGATCCCAGGAGAACTTTGCCTGGGAGTGGAGCGTGACAGGAGCACTCCCCTCTGCACTGGCTGCCTGTTGGAACGGAGGGGGCGTGATGGCCTTGCCTCTTCCTTCTGCAGTGCAGCCGGGCACTGTCCCAGGTTGTGCTGGGGCAGGAAGTGTGGCCATCATGCCTCCTGACCCTCCAGAGCACAGGTAACTGTGGAAGAGTGGCAGGAGGGCTGCTCAACTGCTGGTCGTTGATGTCATTGACATCAGTGATTTGTGCCATGATTACACCACCTGGGGACAGGAGAATGATGGGACATGGATGACACTGTGCATAAGCATCCTCCAGGACCTGTCCTTCTCCTGACCCCAACGAAGGACACTGATGCCCTGCAGAAAGGGCCAGTGTCTGCACTGTCACTTAGCTGAGAGTTTTTGACAGCTGCTGCTGCTGCTGCCCTTCCTCTTCCTCTTCCTCTTCTTGCTATGGGCAGTCAGGGACACTTGCTTAAGAGTCCCATTTCAATTTAATTGCCGAAACTCAGATGTGAAGGAGTACCACTACATTTCTTGGCATCTGGCTTAATCTTCTGCCTGATGAAAAGGACTTCCATGCTTCTATAAAGTTGCTGTGTGGTTTGGCTTCCCTTTTCACATCAGAGGGAAGGGCTAATTTTTACACTCTTTGAAAAGGAGTCTGTGTTGAGAAGAAGTTATGCTGGAGCTCTCATATTCCAGAAGAAGCATCCCACAGAGCTTACTTCATACATCCAGGAAAATAAAATCTGTGGCTGTAAACTACAAACAGGACCTGTGCATTTGTTGCCCTGAATCTTTGGAGTGAGACTACCACATTCTGACAATACCCAGAAACTATATTACATATTTTATCCTGACCGCAGCATATATACAGTCTTCTGAAGTTCCATGTGCCCTGCAGAGCACTAGTGCAGGCCTTACTTGCAGAAAATCTTGCTGCTGAACAGTTATTAGGGGCAACCTCAAAGCCCTGATTGAAGGCGATCAAGGTTTAATTTCTTGTCTCTTACAAACATAGCTCCCTCCCCCACTCCCAGGAGACTTTGGCCTGAGGGCCCACAGGGCCAAACAGCAGCAACAATAAAAATGCATAGGAGTTCCATAGCAATGCAAATCCCAGTTATATTTCTAGAGGCAGTGCAAGGCATACATTGCTTTGGAACTGATTTTGTTTGTTTGTTTCTTTTTTTAACAGGGTGGGGTGGGTAGTTTGGGCTGGGTCTTTAACGTATGGTATCTACTTGATTTTGAATGGTTTAATTTTGCATTTGATACAATACTGATCTTTATGGAATGGTTCTGAGTTTTGAAACCACACTGAATATCCTGTAAATGGGATATGTATTCACATGGATATGTATGTATCTAATGAAATAGTATGGCAAGTGTGATATAAATTCACACAGGTATGTCTGCATCAACCTAAGCAAATAATGAATGGATTAAAGGATGGATGGAAGCTGTAAACAAGGACTGTGCAAAGAGACAACACAGAAACATGATAAGATAAGACAGCGAAATAATTGCTCATATATAGCTCTATGAGCCAGGATTTCAGGGGTTGGCTCCCATAACATTAGCGGCACATTGCCAGTCCCTGGAGCTTTGATGCTCCTATGGGCACTACTGCTCTTTCTGCTTGCATTAACTGCTTTTTCATCTGTAGTCACCAAGCAAGTGGGTGTAAGCAGTAATTCCCCAGACCTCCCCCCGAATAGGAGTACTGATGGGGGCTTAAAGGGAAAGATAAATGAATGGCCAGTGGCAATCAACCAAGGAAGAAGAGGAGGCCCAATCAGTAAGGGGGGCACTCAAGGTTTCTTGCCATATTGCAGGAGTGGGCAACTGTTGGATGTTAGGGGGCTGCATTGAGATACTCTCCAACCGTCCTCAATTGGCAGGGACAATACCAATTAATCTCACTTTTTCAGCTGCTTCTAAAATCTCCCCGTTTATCTTCCCATCTCCTCCTCTCTTCTCCCCTTGTCCTCATCTTACTTCAGTTGCTGCAGACTGAGTTCAAAGTGCAAAGGTAGTTTCCCTCAATTAATTCAGCAGGGGAAAGGAGAGAAGGAGTGAAACTTTTCTCTTCTTAGTAGGCACAGGCAAAAGCAGTAATTTCAGTGTCAGCTAGGGTCCTTGTCCAAAAACTGCCTAAGCTCTCCCTCATGTAGCAAAATTGTTCTCTTTCTTCTACAGGGCAGTGAGAGCCATTTGTGGGCACAATATTTGTTTCACAATTTTTTAAGAGGGACAAGAAAGAACTGGGGGGTACATGTGGGGCCCAGGTTGCAAATCCCTTACCCCTGCTCTAGGGCTTCCAGACATGTTTGTGGGCCAAAGTAGAGAAAAAATAGTTCCTGTACCAAGTTCCTAACCCAAGTTAATTACCCAAAACCAGTCCCGTTATTTTGGCATAGGGGGCACAAACCTCTCAAGCACCTCTCACCATTTCCAACAGCACTTCCCTCTCCCAATACTCAGTAATTAAATAACATTTTGCTGCCCTTTCACAATTTCCGTAATCTGTAGCTGAAGCTGTTGCCTCCCTCTGTCTAATGGTCGGGCTGGCCCTGAGCAGCATGGGAAGCAATCATTGTGGTAATGATGGAGCCAATTCTATTTTCTGCATCTTGATTTCAAACAGTTATTAGTCAAAAGTGCTTTTTTTAAAAAAAAAACATAAGAGAATTCACCTGACAGCGTTGCAGGGTGGACTTGCTCCACTTGCCAACCACCAGCTGCTCCTGTCACTCTGTTGGCACAAGTTTTTCTGTGCACCGTTGCAGCTATGTCTATTACTAGCTTAAGGTGCCAGGTTGCAAAAATTGCTAGCTACATGATAAACTTATATATATACACAGACATATATATGAAACTCTGATAGGAAAACGGCAAAGAAACTGAAAATATCAGAGAACAGGCTGGCTACTCTCAGTCTGGGCAGATGGGGCGTTCAGTTCTTCACAATGGCAATGAGAAACAGACACGAGGAAGCTATAAGGGTTTAGAAAAAAACACAAGTGAAAGTTCTCAGAATGGAAGACACTTAGGCCATTCTTGAAGACAATCTGTTTCAACCAGAGGGAGAAAACATTTTGTTTTAATGTGTCCACTTTACATGCTCTGTGAGGCTGGTGGGGAGCAGGAAGCCAAAGGACCAAACTCAATTTCAGAAAAAGATTGTTGAGCTCATGCTAAAGTAGTGGTGGTGGGGAAGATCAAAAGGTAAAATGGGAGAGGGACCAAAAATGCCAACATGTTTCAGTTGAATGTTCTTAGTGCTTAACTAAGAACTAAACCTTAGATGAAGCAGTTCAGACTTTTAAAACAGAAGGAAATTCCATAAAAAGGCTGAGAAATAACCACAGAGAAGGAGGTTTGGCCGTCCGAGGAACCTTAGAGGGACAGTTTGGGAACCCAGAAAAGCTTGAGGTTCCCCACTCCTGAAAAAAAGGTATGTGTCAATAGCTACTGGGTTGTTCCACAGAAGACAGTGACTCTTAGTGATCAATGGTTAAGTGAAAGCTACTAAGACTGATATTTTATTCAAAGTTGGAGGAGTTGGGTTGGCAACATAAGGGAACCTTCTTTATGCAATATCAGTAACAGTAGCTATGCTACCATAACCCCCAGTTATGCTAGTGTAAAAGCGGGAGAGGTTTCTTCAGTATCTAGTAGTGCAGTCCATCTGCTGGATCCTTATGATTTTGCCCACTTACTATGGGCTCATCCAAAATAAACTCCTACCTCCACAACCTCCTTTAATTCTTTAACATGTGTATGAATACAAAATATGGAAACTCACCCATACCCACACCCACCTATGATTATGTAGTCCTACCAGTCTTACCATTAATCCATGAGCCCCACCATTAGACAAAGTGAGGTAGCTACTTCAGACAGCAGGTGGTGGATGCTGTGAAGAGAGCAGCAATGGCAGCCTCATAGCTTGGTCTCCCTGTTGGAAGACAGAGTTTTGTGTTCCACATGGTCTTTCCTATACCTCTTAAATCCTTGGATGGGGAAGAGAATCCTATCCTACCATCCCTGGACTGACGTTTAGTTGTCAATTTGGCCAGCTTTTGTAGGTGACATGGGGCAAGAAGCTTGTCATTCTCCCCAAGAACTAAAATGTCTTGAAATATCCCTAGTTACTGCATTTAATTCAGGAAATTAACAACCAGGAATATGCTGACATATAACAGACAACATCACTTCTGTCAAATATACCGATTAAAATTCTGTAGTAGTAGTAGTAGTGATGATGATGATGATGATAAGAATAATAATAGATGTACGCATGTTCATTAGTCTCTTTATGCCATAGGTCCAATATCATGAAACCTAGACATCTGGAACTTGATAGGGGCACTGAGGGGACTGAACATATTTTTAATTCTAAAAATAAAATCATGCTGTAATATGCAGCATGATTTTTAATCACTAGGTGGAGGACATCCCTAACTTTTCCTGGAAAGGAAGCCCTGGATATCAATTTCTCTGCAGGGCCTGTAGGCAGCTCCATACTCTACTTCCCTCTCCAGGGCTCCCAACTCTTCAAATAGTTGAGCAAGGAGACTGAATTGATGGAAAAGGTAGACAAGGGAAAAAGAAAGAGAAAGGCCAGAAAAAAAAGAAAGGAAAGATAGAGAGAAGAGAAAAACCTGAGGAAAAAAAGAAAGTGGAATGGGATGGAGGTGGGGCTAAGAGGTTTCTAACCTTTGGGAAGTTGGATACTTCTACTACCATGCTCTTCACTCTTCAACTGCCCTCACCACCAGTCTTTATTTTAATCTGCTCTGCTCTTTATTTTCTCCACTAATTCCTCCAAGTGTCCCTCTCATCCCACAGTCTGACTCCTCCCACCACTCTATCTTATCTTCCGCTGTCAATTAGTCTTTTGATTCACCTGCAGACTGAGAACATTCCATTTATAGCTGAACGTTGCTATGGAAGTTTGCTAGCAAATCTTTCCAAGGCACAGGATAATACCTGAGAATTTGAATTAAGTGGAAAACAGAACAACAACAAAAACCAGCTAAGGAAGAAATTATGGCTTTTAAAAAACAGGACTCTGAGGGAAATGCAGTACACTCTGAAGTATTCTTTGTTCATTATTATAGTTTGGGTTCTATATTGCCATTCTGAAGTGTTAATGAAAAAAATACTTGAAAAACCACATTGAGATATTATACTTGTTGTGCACAGGCAGGGCTTAGGTAGTAGTCAATCAGTTCTTTGTGTTCCTGCATTCCCATTTGCTTGTTTATATGGCGAAGTGAATAGGTTTTCTGTTAACAAAGCATCCCAGTGTCTGAACCCTGTATGCATACCAAGCAGGCCTAGATAATCTGGGATTCATCAAACCAGGTACAAGTTACTGGCTTTATAGGACTTCCTAGCAATCGCTTAATGAAGTGTTTGTTTATTTTACCCTCTTTGGACTTCAACATCTGTCCAGGAACAATAGTAGGTTGCTGACAGGTGAGAATTGGCAAATTCTGATTACAAAAACATTGGGCTCTTCTATGGCAGAGATAAAGCATAAGATATCATGGCAGAACCTAAGAAGTTGGGAGGTACACAAATAGATCTTCCTCTTTTTGGTGGGAGGCTATGTAATTATAATATCCCTAATGCCATAATTGTTTTACGACACTATGGCTGAATGCCAAAAGTCTTCTTGATAAGAAGCTAACTTCTATAATAAGAATTGCGTGTCTAGAAGATCTGGAGAGGCTTCAAGTTACAAAACATGTGCTCAAAATCCATATGAAAAGAAAACAGAAAATGAAAAGTGAAATAGTCCTTAAGAAAGATAGTATATTGAGATAGGACACAAACTGTTTGATGTCATGAGCAGAGGCTGGAAAAGAAAAATTGGACAATAACTCCCAGAAGCCAAGGTCTCAGCCCTAGATAACTGACAACTGGTCTAACAAACTCAATGAGATGATCAGAGACTTCACAAAATGGCTGAGCATTTCTTGTTGACTCTAGCCATTAAAATGTAATCTCCAGTAGAATTGAAGAGAAGGGCAGAGGTAGGCAGCTAGAAAGGCTTGCACATAGAATTTGTGCAGAGAAAATGGGGAAGATTCACAGCTGATAACTTTTTAGTGGGGTTGGCTTAAAATGAGCAGGTCTTTCGGGCAGATGTCCAGAGCTCCACTCAGGAGAACAAACAGAACACAGCCCCAAGATAGCATACCATTTATAAGTAAATGAAATAAACACATTACCATCAAAGTAGCACACATTATCATCTAATGCAGTGGTTCTCAACCTGCGGGTCCCCAGATGTTCATGGACTTCAGCTCCCAGAAGCCCTGAGCATTGACCATAGTGGCTGGGGCTTCTGGGAGCTGAAGTCTATGAACATCTGGGGACCCACAGGTTGAGAACCACTGATCTAATGCAAGGGTGGAGAATATCTTTCAGTCTGAGTGGCAAATTATATTTCAAAGAAATTCCCAGGGGCTGTACTCCAGGGATGGGCAGAGTCAAGGCCAAAAGGATGGATGAAAAATGCAAGCATGGATTTACTTAAAGTTCTTAGTACCAGTAACAAAAGCCAATTTCATCCTTTCAAAATAGAGGTGAGGGATGGACAGACAAAAATATGGAATACCACCAAATGATGGTGTTATGGGGAAGGCACCATGTCTCTTGAGGAACCGCACATGACCAGTCTGCTTGCTGAGGTGGACTAGATTTGGCCTCAGGACCTCATGTTCCACATCTGTGACGTACCAGGTATATATTACACCATTAATATATAATGATGATTAAACTGCCCCCTCTCTAGAAGACTATATGTGATTATTCCACTAAAGGTGAAGCACCCTTGGATTGCAGTTTGTTTGTGAGACCTAATGCATAGATGTTCTGCTTGCCTTCATAGTCCACTTTCTTCTAGTATGCTCAACGTTGCATAGACAGAGATATGTAAAAGATACCATTATTCTCCATCCAAAAGAAATTAAAATCTGTTGTGCTCATCACTTGAGGAAGTGCAAGTTGGTTGACATTATAATTAAAATATATGCTTTAAGTCACTTTCTCCATCTTAGTACCAACTAATCTGTCTGAAAACCAGCATGAACAGGCAAAATCCACTTGATCATGGTCATTCAGACCTCTTAAATGCAAGATAAGCTGGAGGAAAGTTGCTCTGCATTTCTCTTTGTTGGCAGTCTAAAGCTGTGTTGGAGAGTATGAGAACAGGCTATACAGTAATTATGAAATACTAATTTATTTCTCTGTATGAGGCAAGCAAAGCCCTTGGGAAATTTTGAGACACAAAGGGGTGAATGTGGGACCTGATGCGTGGAAAGCCTATGTTCTACCATTGCACTGCACATGTTTACTGAAGCGCCCATCTTATCATGGGCTCTTCTATACCACTCAGTAAGAATTGTGTATTTCACTTGCCAATGAAATGTGCAAGGCCAGATCAAGATGGCTGGGGCCAGACAGCAGTTCTTTGTTTCTCTGCACATGTGTGACCTGTTCTGGGACTATAAACATAGAAATTAATTAAATGATTATACATGTAATAAATAATAAAATAGTAGGTACCATAAACAGCTGCAAAACATCTTCCATGCACTTATTTTCAGCCCTACAACTTAAGTGAGACTACAAGACTGGCCCCATATATTTTCACTCAGTTGTTCAAATAATACAGAAAATATAGAGGATATGAGAAAACCCTGGGAGATTCAACCAGAGATAAGGACAGGAGGAGGAGGAGAGGAGGAGGAGGAGGAGGAGGGGGCAGTGACTAGGGGCAGTGACTAAAGGCAGCAGCAGCAGCAGACAATACTGTCTCCTTTCAGCACTGTGCTCTAGACTAGAGCAGTTGCTGCATTTGAACCATTACTGTTGAACCAATTGAATCTAGCCCCTGGGAATGGGCCTTTGGACTTTTTCAGTTTATCCCATCTCAGAGGTGAGACATAGATATCACCATACCATACTGAACACACCCAATTTTGTCTGATTTTGAAGCTGAAGCAGGTTTGGTTAGTATTTGGATGAAGAACCATAAGGAAATTCCAGGGATCTCCAGACAGGGCTAGGAAAGAATCATGTCTGGAACCCTGGTGAGCTATTGCTCCTGGTCAGAGTTGCCTATGCTAGGTTAGGCAGACCAGTTGTCTGGCTTAGTATAATGCTGTTTCCTGTGTTCCTAAAAGTGTCAGTCCTTAACAGATTAAATGTTTATACTTCCCTTTAATGTTGGCCATCAACAGCCAACCAAGGCATTTAAAAGGGAATTCTAAAATATTGGGCAAAATTAAATAGCTTAGGATTTACCTTCTGCTCAAAGAAGGACTTTGCTCACAGGCAGCCCACATTTGGGAGATTCTTCCCTGCTTCCCCGCACTACAGCTCATTCCCCTGAGCATGACACACTGACCCTCCACACAGCATTTTAAGGGGGCTGGACAGATTGCTATGAGGAAAAGAAAAGTCTGGTTTTGCCTGCCTAAATCTGGATGGAACAATTGTGCTTAACTCTCTTTTTTAAAAAAAATCAAGAGGCCATTAAAATGCTGGGAACTGATAAGGTAGGAAAGAAGATAGAAGAAAGCGTGTCAAGAAAATCTAAAGACACTAGGGGATGAAAGAATTGTGATAAAATTGTCCTTCAAATTAAAAGAAACAAAGTGAGAAGGGAGGGGAGAGAAGAAGAGGGGAAAACCCTAAGCTTTACAATGAAGAATGGCATGAAAGAACGCTAGCATCAGTTCCTCTCTCCCAAAGGAGACAGCCAACTGGAGTGGTGTCATTCCTGCTTGACCCATCATCTCAACTCAAACTTGCCAGCAAAATGGTAGCAGAGTTAGCATATCATCTGGGGGAGTGCAACAGTGCAGAAGATTCTGACAGCCTTAAGGATGACTTCTCTTTTTACCAACTTGCCAACGGTTGACAGTGTTATGAAAGGGCCAGTAAACACAGCAGTGCCTCCAATGCTAGGGCACTGTTCTTGGTGAGAGGAGGCCAAAGCCTTAGATAGTGAGACTGAGGTCAATTTTGCTCATGTCTAGTATGCCCAGATGCACAAATTGAATAAATCCCTATCAGAAAAACAGAGGCTGCCAAGAGGCAGTCTTTTCATAGAGACTCTCTGTACTAGCATCTAATGGTCAGCCTTATCTAAACCATTGCTTATCAGTGGATAGAGCATACTGGGCATCAAATTCATGCTCAATCATTCGGCAAGTTGTCTTGTGCAAGTTGCTTTTGCTCAGCTCTACCTTGTTTAGCTGCAAAATGGGAGTGATAGGAATCAGTCTATGAAGAAGGTAGCTGTAAAGGGTTTAGTCCTCCTCCCAGGGATATCCCTGAGGATACCTCATAGTTTCTCTTAATGTCAATGGCTGCCATTCATTTCTATGGGACTATCGTGCCTGAGCACAACACTGAACTGATTGTTCTCATATTTATCCATCTTTAACATTAAAAAGCCAGGCACTTGCTGTCAGAAGTGCAAGGTGTTTCTACTTGCAAATTATGCCATACCAGCATTTGCAATAGATAGATAAGTAGATGATAGATAGATAGATAGATAGATAGATAGATAGATAGATAGATAGATAGATAGATAGATAGATAGGCAGGCAGGCAGGCAGGCAGGCAGGCAGGCAGGCAGGCAGGCAGGCAGGCAGGCAGGCAGGCAGGCAGGCAGACAGACAGACAGACAAATAGACTTTTTCTGATGCTGAGATAACAGCCTGAAAGAATCCAGGGATAATGGGCAATTTTGTACATGTTCACTCAGAAATAAGTCTCATTGTATTCAATTATGCTTATGCCCAGGTACATGTACATTGAATTGTAACGTCAGAATTTGTTTTATTAACATGAGATAATGAGTACGTTAAGTGTCATACCTTAAACAAGCCTTGGGTGCCTTCTTATTGCAAGCTCCTTTTAACTAGTGATTGGTGACGTCTTTGGCTCATTCTCTGATCACAAGTTGGCAAAGATCACACATGTCTACCCAAATAAGATGGAAAGAATGTAGGAGAAAGCAAAACCAACCCATCTAGGCAGAGAGCTCTGAGTGCTTAGCTCTTAAAAATGTGGGTTTTAGTGACTTTGCATTCAGCTGTATTTGCTAAATTAGGCTTTCCTTTCTAAAAAGTAGCAATGCAGATGTTGAAACAAATCAACAAATCAGCAGAGGCTCTTAACCTATCTGTAGGTTCATGCATTAGGACTGTTCTACCTGTCACATGAAAACATGGATTAGCATGCCACAGACAAGCTGGAAAGAATGTCTGCAAACTTATTCATCTTTTCTCTTCTCTTCCTTGAGGCCAGGAAGAGGGTTTTAGAGGATTTGTTTCCACATTCCCTGAGTCTTAGCTTGTGGTATCATTGCCTTGTGGTATCTAGGAATCATAATCAAACTCTGGTCATTCTCAAAACAAGCCAACTTTGAACCATGGTTACAGAAGCTGGCTTGTTGACTATTGAACATGTGTTATACACCATGATCCCTTTTCTAGATGACACAACAAAATGGCTTTAAGGGGAAATGACACCCAAAGCTGCATAATTCCTTCTTCCACCCTGTGGGAGGAAGAGAATGAGATGTAATAAGTTTCCTTTTTCTCAATATGTGCCCCATAAACTATATTTTAGTGTGATGTGTGAGCACTAGAAACATTTAAACATTAGTCCTCTGTGCATGAATTACTGGAGAAGAGGTTTCCAAAAGCAAAAGCCAAGCATGCAGATTAGATCTTCCTTTCAAGTAGGCATGCCTAGAATATCAGGCTTAATTGACTTTATAAAAAACAACAACTCTTGAGCTGGGTAGCATACATGAAACAGAGCATTTCTATTTAAAATCCTTCAAAGATATGTAGATGTCTGTTAAGACAAGCAAAAGTGTCTTATGTCTCTGGAGTTCTGCTACCTCATCATTTTTTTAAAATTGCATTTTGTTTTTGTTTCATGGCAGTGATTGTGACTCTGTGCATACTTCGAAAAGCTTTGCTTCAAAAGCCATGCTTTTAGACATATGCATTTCATAGACTAAAGATGAGTGCATCCTTTTGTTTGGTACGAGTGTGCCTACAACTGAATTATCCTTAGAAAGAACTTATTGGAAGCATTCCTTTCTTTTGTATTTTTACACCCTGTGGGAGGGGGAGGACGTCATAGATGACCCTCCCCCATTTAAAAAAAATGGTTAGAAGCAAGAACTTTTTGGAAACTGGTATGTAAATTATTCAGAGCTTGGGAAGTTATTTTTTTTAAAAAAGGTAATGTAAAATGCAAAGTATTCCCTCTAATTTATTGCCTTTAGCATTGCAAGAAGAAGAGAATAGTACCATATTACATTATTTGTTACTTTTTCAGTAGTTCACTACATTGCTCACCTCTTTTTGGAAAATATCCTTAGGAGAGAATGGCATAAAACATGTAAAATTCCACTCAAAAAATGCCTCTAAAATGCCCTACCTAAGAAATAACTAGAAAGAATTAAAATATGACTTTCTTACAACCTTGTTAACAAACCACTTGTTAACAAACATGGAGAGCTTGGGAAAAAAATATACTTTTTGGACTACAGTTCCCAGAATGTCTCAGTCAGTATAATCACTAGGGACGGAATGAATCCAGAATTTTCCGAATCCAGATCCAAATCCCTGGAAGGTTCTGGGAATCCACGAATCTCACGGATCTTGAATCTTTCAAATCCTTTTTTAAAAAAGAGTTTAAAAAGCAAGGGAAAGAAGGATAATCTTGGGCAAGACACACTCCCTCAGCCTTAGCAAAAGCCTAGGCAAAGGCAAACCTCTCTCTGAAGAAATGTGGCCAAGACAATTGTCATAGTTTTGCCTCAGGATCTCCCCAGATTGAAAATGACATGAAGGCCCTTTCTACACGGGCAGGAAAATGTGTACTAATCCCACATTTTCCTGCCTGTGTAGATAGGGCCACATACTAAAGTACAGAGATAACCTAGGTCAAAACTGGATTTTCTTTGCATAGCTCCTTCTGGCATCCTGGGGTTTGTAGTTTCCTGATGCACCAGCACATTTTGGCAGAGAAGGCTGTGACACCTTGTAAACTCCAAACCCCAGAATTGTGTGTGAAGGAGGTTTGCAAGGGAGCTATACAAAGGAATGTTTCAGCTGTCCTTGAAATCTCAAGCCTGTAGCATCCAGTCAAGTACTGAACTTAAATATGAAATGTTCAATTTAAATATCTTAGAATACAAACCCAGATGTAATTTGTGAAATTGTTATCAAATGCCATTATTACTCCAAGGGAAAACCTCACCTATTTACTATCTTACTTCGTATGCATGATCTCCCAGGTTTTCAGGCATCCTGATCTCCCTGGTTTTCAGGCATCCGGGTCTTCAACAATCTATTTAGTTGGCGGATTCAAAAGATTCAGTTTGCCTATTTTGGCACAGGGATTCGGATTCAGGAATCTCAAATCCTTACCCAGGATTTGAGGATTTGGTTGGCCCATCCCTAATAATCACTTAGAAGTAACCATATCCTGAGTCTGAGTCAAGCTTATTCCTGGGTAAGTGTTCCATTGAGTTCCATCTGGCTTATTTCTGGATAAGTCAATACAGGATTGATGGTACCCTCAAAAACAAGATGACTTTGAAAATGGCTTCTTGATCTATGGAAATAAAAGAAATGGTCTTGCAAAGAAAGGCCCTTTCTGCACCCTATCTTTTTGCGAAGTCGTCCAGTGGAGATCACGGCAGTGGCTCTGCTGGGAGGGGACTGCAATGGGAAGGGAGGGAGCATGATGGCCATGCCTCTTCCTTCTGCAGTGCAGCTGGGTACCTTCCCAGGATGGACTGGGACAGGAGACACAGCCATCATACTTCCGGGGCATCGCAGGACAAGTAAGTGTGGGATGATGGTGCAATTGCAGATCATTGACAGGGAAAACTCATCAGTGATTTAACTTGTGATCTCACTGCCTGGGGACAGGAGAAGGATGGGACTGTGACAACGTCATGGAGAAGTGCCATCATGATCCCATCCTTCTCCTGTCCCCATGGTGTGTTGGGGGGGTGCTGTGGAAAAGGCCAAAGATACAGGATTCCGTGTGTATATCAGACCTAGGGCTGTGAAGATTTTTAGTGCAGAGGTTAATGGATCATGCTTCAATTATAAATATGAGTCCCAAAAAATATTAATCAAGCTGTCAACATATTTACTCATTAGCTGAACATGCAGAATGTCACTAGCAGCCTTGCTTCACACAAAACATGATAGCACTATGTGCTAAGTCCTCACAGCCTTTTTCTGGAACACCAGGAAACAGGTGATGCAACTTCAGTCCCTACAGCTGGCAGGAAGTATGAAGATGCTGAACTGGATGGGTGACAGCTGGCTTGAAACAGTATATGTTAAAGAGATCTAGGAGTCTTAGTGGACTACAAGCTGAACATGAGTCAACAGTGTGGTGCAGCAGCTAAAAAAGCCAATGCAATACTAGGTTGCATCAACAGAAGTATAGTGTCGAGATCAAGGCAAATTATAATACCACTCTATTCTGTTTTGATAAGACCTCACCTGGAATACTGTGTCCAGTTCTGGGCATCACAATTCAAGAAGGAGATTGACAAACTAGAACATGTTCAGAGGAAAGTGACCACAATGGTAAAGGGTCTGGATACCATGCCTAATAAGGAGCAGCTTAGGGAGTTAGGTAAGTTTAGTCTAATGAAAAGAAGGTTAAGAGGTGACATGATAGCCATGTTTAAATAGTTGAAGGGATGCCATGTGAAAGATGGAGCAAGCTTATTTTCTGCTGCTCAAGAGACTAGGACCTGGAGCAATGGATTCAAACTGCAGGAAAAGAGATTTCACTTAAACATCATGAAGAAATTCCTGATGGTAAGAATCATAGAATCACCGAGTTGGAAGAGACCACAGGGGCCATCCAGTCCAACCCCCTACTATACAGGAACACGCATCAAAGCATTCCCAACAGATGGCCATCCAGCCTCTGCTTAAAAATCTCCAAAGTGGGAGACTCCACAACACTCTGAGGCAGCATATTCCAGTGCTGGACAGCTCTGACAATCAGGAAGTCAGGAAGAGCCATTTGGCAGTGCAATATTTTGCCTGGGAGTGTGGAGGAGTCACCTTCTTTGGAGGTTTTTAAGTAGAGGCTGGATGGCCATTTGCTGGAGGTGCTTTGAATGTGTGTCCCTGCATGGCAGGGGGTAGGACTTGATAGCTCTTCCAACTCTATGATTCTATGATTCTATGGATGAGCCTGATCTAAATTGTGTGTATGTGTCTTCAAGTCGCTTGTCAACTTATGATGACCCCATGAATTTCATAGGGTTTTCTTAGTCAGGGAATACTCAGAGGAGGTTTTGCCAGACCCTTCCTCTGAAATATGTGTGCCTTTGTGCCAAATTTCTTGCCTTTGCACAATCAGCAGACTCTTGCAAACAGGTGTGGATTTGGAAGTGTCCATCCACACCCTTAGCCTTGCTGTGTGACACCAATTTTACTCTAAGCTGAAGCACTCATCCCTGACATTGGCTAAAGAAGCAACCCTGAAAATCTTGTTACACAGATGGTGATGATCATGATGAGTAAATGGTTATGACGATAATAACAAACATGATACCAGCAAAGTTGACAATGATAAAGTATGTTTTCTAGACACTAATTGAAGACTTTATTTTGTTTATTCAATATATACCCTGCCTTTTCAAGATATTGTGTCCAAAGTGGCACGGTATCCAAATATTATTCATATGTTCTCGGGAATAAGCCCCAGAAGACAGTATGACTTATTTCTGGGAAGCAAATTCAGGATAAATCTGTACTGTAAGGAAACAACAAATGCCTTGCTTTCAATCTTACAGTTTTAAAAGATAGGATACAAAACTAAGAAGAGTCAAAAAGTCAACATGACAGTTCAGGCACTAATACTTCAGAAAGTACTGTAAGTAAATTATAAATCACCGAACAAAATGAAGAGTAAAATTGAAGAAGAGCTACAAATACATTACAGTAAGCTTGGGATTCCAGTCTTGTAAAGAGGTTATAGGAACAGGCCTAGATAAAGCAGATCCAGGTTGAAGTCTCAGTTCAGCCATGAAATTCATTGGTTGGCCTTGAGCAAGTTGCCATAATTTAAAGACAGGTCATGTATGATCTCCATTCTGGTCTACAAATGGAAGTGAGGTTGCATATCCCACTTCTAACACATCTCATTATACAATCAGTGTGGTGTAGTGACTTGAGCTATCGACTACAGCTCTGGAGACCAGGGCCCTTTCCGCATGACATCGCTGTCTTGTTTTATGCACAGAATGGAAGCAGTCAGCAGGTCGCACTTCTGCATGATGTCATCGCTGTCCTGCTGCCATCCTGTCACAGAGTGTCGTGCTTGCGCAGTTTTCACAAAACGGAAAAAGTCCATTTTGCATCTGTGATCGTGTGGTGCTCCCATAACTTCTGGCCATGCGGAAGCTACGGAAGCGCATTATCAGTGCTTTCTTACATAGCACAGCAATAGAAAAAGCCTGGCTGTGCTGCGGAAGGAAGACATGACGCCATTGCATTCTCTTCCACATGGACCGAGCAGGTGAAGAGGGGAGCGTTGCTGACATGCTCCCTTCTGGACCTGGGACTGCAGCGAGACAATGTGGAAAAGCGTCGTCATGTGGCAATGGCCCAGGTTTCAAATCCCCACTCAGCCATGAAAACCCACTGAGTGGGCAAGTTACACTCTTCTATCCTCAGAGGAAGGCAAAGGCAAACCAGTGGCGGACCTTGAAGTGTTAGGAGGGGGTGAGCAGGCAGGGGGCAGGGCTACAGTATGTGGGGCGCAGCCATGGTTTGTGGGGGCGTGGCTATGATGCATGGGTGTGTGGTCACGGTGTGAGGGGTGGGGTACAGCACATATGGGCATGGCTACAAGCCAGGACGCCCCCCAAAAAATTGTCACCTGGAGCGAACCACCCCCATCTTCCCTCCATCCCTACATGACTGCAAACCCCCTCTAAACATATCTCACCAAGAAAATCCTATGATAGTGGTGCCTTAAGGTTGTCACAAGTTGACAATGACTTGAAGGTACCCAGTAATATGCACGGTGCACCAAATTCAACCTGCGACTCACCCCTTAGTGTGTGTTTTGAGAATGGAGGTGTTGTTAATTAGTAAATGGTTCTTATTTTATGGAAGTTTGGATGATCGAATTTCTCCTCCCTGCAAAACAAACAAAAGAAAACAGAGAACAAAAGCAAACCAAAAACAAAATTAAATTGATCCAAAAGTATCCAGGGTCAGCCCAAGTTATTTTGCTGCCTGAGATGGAACACCAAATGGCAACCTACCTACACAAGTCAAAGCATGTAAAGTCAAAGCCAGCCACATAACTTGGGCACCCAGGCTTAAAATCTCACAACTATCTCTCCCGTTCTTTCATAGTAATAGGAGTAGAAGTAATATCCAATTAAATAACATATAAATCTGTTTCTCGTTCCTGATGCGATGCCCCAAATATGTTGTCTAAGGCAACTGTCTCGGTCTGCATGAACTGTAGGGCTAACGCTGCTATATCCACATCGCTAACGGTGTGACTGTAAAAAAGGAAGTTCAGGGTCTACAGCTGGCACATGTACCGCTTTCTTGCTTGGCTTTCACTTTAAAGTTGATGTCATCTTTAATGCTGGTGGAACATTAAGTTCCACCAAGGTACTTAGTGTGGGAAATCTGGGAAGGCAAAAGCTGCAGGAAGACCACAGGTGCCGAGGAAGCTTTCCTGGTGTTCCCTCAGCCGATCAATGAGCTGAAGGTACAGAGCTACATTTAGTAGCCATCTTGCTCACATTGTATACCTGGGAAGAAATTGTTGCACAACTGAATACCTTCTTGTATTATGGTGTAAAAAATACTCTTGTATATCCCATGGTTCCACAAGAAGATTCTGGCCTAAGCTCCAAGAGAATTCTGGCCCAAGCCCCTCATTTCAAGAAAGAAAGATTCACACATCTCCTTTTCATTTTTTAAAAAATTACAACATCCTCATTCTGGTTTTTTATCATATTTTCCTCTGTCAATGTTTCAGCAGCCCTTGAAGGTGAGAAGCTAGAAGAATTTCACAAAGAAAATGTGAATTGTGAGAATATTCATGTTCCCTTCTTTGCTGCTGCTTCAGCAGTATTTTCTTTCTTCTATTTACATTTCTTCTGCTACCATGGCAGAAGGCTTCCACAAAACCTCTTTACTACAAGAATATGGGGAGAGAAATTCATGTCATAGTGACTCCTTTGCCTCAAAAACAAAAAAGTTCTGTGAAATGGCCAATATTCTTGATAAACAGGGATGAAGCTGTTGACTTTTCAGCACAAAGAAATTTGCAATTCAGTCAGCTTCCCTTACAAAACTCTCCTAGCTTGTGGCTTTCAAGTTTTGTTTACACTCAGCATTTTTCTCTACTAATTTTCACTTTCCCTTCTGTAGCAACCTTGATAAGAGAAACCTCCTTGCTGAATATTCAGTCATTCAAATTAATAGCCATTTGCTTGGAATGCCATTCCTCTCTCCCCTCCCTCTCTCTCTCACGCACGCACATATTTCCAGCCCCTGTGAATCCAGGAGGATCAAAAGTTCACAGATTTATTCTGCTGCAATTTGTATATCAACCACAAAGAGTGGCATGTCTTGCTTCTGTTCTAATGGGACAACAATTGAAATGATACATTTTCATTTTCGACTGACAATGAAAAACCCCAAGTAATATACTAAGGCCAAAAATTATTGCTGGAACTTATGAGCAAGTCATTTCCTAACAGCTTTATTTCTTGCTTGCTGTCTTATCAAAAGTGCCCAGGATTTCACTGAAGTGAACTGTTCTAATGAAAAAGAACATTTGATGAACAAGCATGGCTGCAAATTCATTTCCAATCCTCATCATTCCATTTGGTTGCAACAGGGGGAAAATAGCGGCAATCATCCACACAGGCACTAAAGCAAATGTCTCAGAAAGATTTCCTCAACATAACACAACCACAATCCAGTACAATAAAGCTCCCCACAAACGTTTCAGTGAGGCATGAAACACCATGCAGGGCAAGGGATAATTATGCAAGAGGTGTGGCTACAACGGCAGTGATATGGAGGGAGAGGGAGAGGGAGAGGGAGAGGGAGAGGTCCTTTTCAGTGGTGGCATCTCATTTACAGAATACCTCTTTTTAAACAGGTGAAGACACCGTTAGGGATTTCATAGCACAAATAGCAGACCCTTCAATCAGTGGGAATTTGGTCAGTCAACACTTCATGACCGACAACACTTCACGACCAGCTTTTGCTCACCTAAAGTTGTCTGTTGTGTGTTGCTGTTTTCCACTTAATAATATATGCTTCATATTGCTGGATGAAGTTGTATGGCGTTATGTCAGACCCAGAGAAGACACATCTTTTTTGTTTTATCTATTAATATTTAAAAGTCAAAGTTTGTTTGTCTGTGTCAGGCGAGAAGACCTCATATGATTGGCTGTGTCAGGCGGCGAGAAGTCCTCATATGATTGGCTGTCTAAGAGCATTCTATGGAATCCTGGGGTTTGCAGTTTAGGGAGGGGCCTTTAGTATTCTCAGCTAGAGAGCTCTTGGGCCTGGCTGGTTGCTATGAAGATGAGGCCTAGCAGCAAGGAGGAGGGCAGGGTATTCCCTCAGGAACCCAACCTCTCTATGTTAATAACTCTGAATACAGATTGGATTGAGGAATATGGGGAAACGTTACAGGTACTGGACAAGACAGTTTGAGGTGTTAGAGAGACAAGATCTCAAATCTTTTAAACAAGTATTACCTATGAGAAAATAAAATCCTTGCAACGCTGGGTATATGCGCTGGTTGTTTATTGAGATAGCTTTATACTACTATATTGGATGAATCATACACAATGGGTGAGAGAAAATCCTTGTCCTTCAGTTTAAAGGGGAGGGTCAGGGCGGAATAACGTATTATATACAAGGGAATGCTGCTCTATCTGTCTATCTATTGAGAGAGAGAGAGAGAGGGGAATATGATTAGTCTGGCATGACTTGTTTTTGACTTTTAGTGACCATGGCATTCCTTTCTAAGTGCTCACAGACTGTCTGTTTAATGATCTGCTCCAGAATCTTCGTTGGTATTGATGTCAGTTTGACTGGCCAGTAAATTGCTTGGGTCCTCCTTTTTCCCCTTTTTCAAAGATGGCAACAACATTTACATTTACCCTCCTCCAGTCTTCTGTTCTACAGGAATTTTCAAAAATTATTACCAGTGGTTCTGCAATTGCTTCTGCCAATTCCTTTAATACTCTTGGAGGTAGTTCATCTCAACAGAAGATAAATCACAACATCTCAATACAGGATATTTCACACTATGGAAGCAAGTGGAAGAACTCAACACAGAGATCCCATTTTCAGTGTCAGCTCCATGTTGCTCATCATGTGCAATTCCACCTCTAAATATTTCAGAAATTTTGGCTATATTTACATGTCACAAAAATTAGTTCAGTCCAGGGCCTCTAGGGGAAACAACTTATATGGTCTGAAGAGAAACCAGACAACAGAGAAATTTAGGACAACAAAAAATGTATTTTGATGATGATTATGATGATGATCTTTATTTTTATCCTGCTTTTCTCCCCGAGGGGACTCAAAGCGGCTTACAGTCATTAAAAGAAACATAATAAAAAACTGTCATATACAAAAGTTAAAAGAAAATTAAACCACAATAATAGTTAAACATGTTAAAATATATATAAAAACAGCAATAAAATATCAATTAAATAACACCGATAGAAATTACATATAAAATGCCTGCTGGAAGAGGAATGTTTTTAACTGTTTCCTGAAGGGAGGCAGGGAGCGTGTCAGTCTAACCTCTTTGGGCAGGGAGTTCCAGAGCCTGGGAGCAGCCACTGAGAAGGCCCTCTCCTGTGTTCCCACCAAATGCACCTGTGAGGGTGGTGGGACCAAGAGAAAGGCCTCTCCTGCAGATCTGAACATCTGGGCTAGTTCATAAGGGAGGATACAGTTCTTCAAATAACCTAGATCTGAGCCGTGTAGGGCTTTAAAGGTCATCACCAGCACTTTGAATTGTGCCCAGAGACAGATCAGCAGCCAGTGGAGCTGTTTCAGCAAGGGTGTTGTACGCTCCCTGTAACCAGCTCCAGTTAACAACCTGGCTGCAGTTCTTTGGACCAGCTGAAGTTTCCAAGCACTCTTCAAAGGCAGCCCCACATAGAGCGCGTTACAGTAATCCAGCCAGGATATAACCAAGGCATGTGTCACCATGGCCAGGTCTGACATCTCAAGGAATGGGCACAGCTGGCGCAGAAGCTTTAATTGTGCAAATGCACTCCTGGCTACTGCTGAGAGCTGGGCTTCCAGGCTCAGAGGTGAATCCAGGAACACTCCCAAGCTGCGAACCTGTGTCTTCAGAGGGAGTGTGACCCCATCTAACACAGGCTGGATCCCTATTCCCTGATCTGCCTTTCTACTGACCACAAGCACTTCTGCCTTGTCTGGATTAAGTTTCAACTTGTTGGCCTTCATCCAGTCCATCACTGACGTCAAGCACTGGTTTAGGACCAAGACAGCTTCCTTGGCTTGTGGTGGAAAGGAGTAATAAAGTTGCGTGTCATCCGCTATTGATAACACCAAGCCCCAAAACTCCGGACAACTTCTCCCAGTGGTTTCATGTAGATGTTAAATAGCATAGAGGACATGACCGAACTCTGAGGGACCCCGCAGGCCAGAGGGTAGGAGGTCGAACAGGAGTCCCCCCAGCACCACCTTCTGGGTTTGGCCCTCCAGGAAAGAAACAGTGCCCCCAAATCCCATCCCCACAAGGTGACCCAGAAGGATACCATGGTTGATGGTATCAAAAGCCACTGTGAGGTCCAGCAGAACCAACAGGGACACACTCTCCTTGTCTAGTTCCTGGCGTAGGTCATCCATCAAGGCGACCAAAGCCGTCTCAGTCCCATAGCCTGGCCTGAAACCAGATTGAAATGAATCTAGATAATCTGTTTCATCCAGAAACCCCTGGAGCTGAGAGGCCACCACACACTCCAGAATCTTGCCCAGAAATGGAATATTAGTTGTCCCATGATAAAACACGATGCAACTAGGTACCAGGCAGCAATTTGTGGTGGTACTTAATAAAATTCACATACTGCATATTATTCCATGGTATAATTTCACAGAGGACTGCAGGTGGACTACTTGTTATGGGACTGAATGTGTTTTTCATTAATACTGAACATTAAGACATTAATTACTGTATATCATAGTTATCATATTTACTACTTAAACTTTCTTAAAAATTTCAGAGCACCATACATGAGGCTATTACAATCTTAAAAAATCTAGCAGAACAGGTTGGACCGAGTAATATTGCTATCATTACCACTATCAGTATCACTACTACTACTGCTGCTGCTAATATTTACAATTGCTTTTCTGCCCACTGACCCCTACAAAGGATATATAATAAAATATATTAAAGTAATTCTTTAAAAGTAGATTAAAAACAATTTAAAAACCATTTTTAAAACAAAGTTGAGATGGAATAGTGGTTCCCAGAAGCTGAGCAAGATTTGAGTCAACCTGACTTCCCTTGCTCATTCCGTAGTTGAACTGATACTTGGCTCGCTACACAAGCTTCAGGTTTGTAGGGACAATTGATCACATATTACACTGGATCATGTGCAATACTTTACTGACTTTACCATATCAGATTATGTGCAGAAAGTCTAAGAATCAACTTAGGTCAACTACAAAAATTAGGATCGGAATGCTTTTGTTTCTGTTTTGTACTCGAATGATGAAGATCCTAGGGCCTTTGCTTCTTCTTCATTTTCTTTACAGGCAAGCGCAATACGAAGGCAACCAAGTATGTGAACTGTGATGGATAGTTGTGCTTTAAATGACTTTGTGATAATTTCAGGAAGCTTCCATAGCATGTACTTGCATCGTGTGAAAGAACACAAACATCCAAAGAAGCAGTAACAGTGGCGTTTCACACAGTGTACTTGATACAAAAGTACATTTCACACAGAGCTTCAAGTTTTCTTGACTCATCCCAGAATGGTAAGCATGGAGAAACACGTGTACTATGATACCACCCTCTACACCCATGCTGTTTTTATAGGGAAAGTTTAAATTAAAATAGCAACCATGTTCAGCTGATCATAGTTACTGAGCTCTGCTGGAAACTAGGACTTCCCTGTAAAAATCGTGTTAGGCTTAAAATGTTAATGCTTGGTAACTTGCTATAGAATTAACACTTGGTGTTGATTAGTATTTGTATGACTCAGGGCTCATCAAACAACCTTGCTTTAGAACTGTTTTGCCTAGTACATGACAGTGGTCAGTATGTGCAAAGAGAAGGACACCGCAAACATCTAAGATATCTTTGAGAATGACCCAGGATGTTAACAAGGTCATATAGACTCAGGAAGTTAAGGACCAGATAGAATGTAACACGTATACAAACTGTAACTTGGCTGATGCTGATGCACTAGTCTTTTCTTTCATGTAAGCATTTTTTAAAATAAACATAAAGATGGTGTAAGAAGGGAAGTCTGAAAGAATAAAATCATCCTTCCTCATCACTACTGTCAGTGGTGATATTTGGATGGATCCTTTGGACAAAGTTACTTGTGTGTGTGTGTTTTTCTTTCTTTCCTTCTCTTTTCTACCTTGCTACTTTGTGTTTGGGGGTTCAAGTCAGCTCCATGTCCACCTGGAGATACGATGAGGTGTGGTTTGTTTATCCACTCTAGCAATGGGAAATTCAAAAGTAGAGCAGACAGGGTCTCAAGATGCACTTCTGTCCCATCCACACTTATAATTCCAGAATGCCCCCAAAATTGTTCCTTCCTCTATCTGTACCTGTATCTGAATATACCATGTGTTTGCAAACTCAAATTTGTCCATGCTTCTTCTCATGTCTTTCCTTTCCAAATGTATGTTTTCAAAATCTCTGGGGTGCACACCTAAATAAAATGTAGTGGTTTGGATCCAGCCTTTGTCGTGTAAAGTTGCACTGGATTAACAAAACATAAAATTTTAGTTCAGTCTGTTCCATGAGCATTAACCTTCAAGATACCTCTTTCTGTATAAATTCTTCTGTCTATGACAACTATTTCTTCCTGCATTAATGTAGATGATATAATACCTTCATAAGGAAAGGTGTACAAATAGCTACACAGATAAACAGACACACAGTGTTTTCTGTAATGTATATAAATTATGTAAAATAAGAATGACTTGCTTATTTTGAAGAATGTGTTCTATTTCCTGTAGTGATGAGGGTGCTACAAAAATAGTCAGGGGTACCAATTTCTTTTACCCTGACCACTTACACTCAAGCTTTTCTATCTTTAATGAACTGACTACTGCACTTTTCAGTGTTATCTCCATTGCCTTAAGGATTAGAAACTTTATTTTATTATTTTGAAAACCACAAAAGAAATATTACATTCTCAGAGATTTTTAGTCAAAACCTAAATTGACATCGGTAGAGGGAATTCACAGAATAGACAATCTAGTTTATATAGAATGGTAAAAAAGTGTGTTCAAAATTAATATTTCTCATTTCTTTTGAAATCAGGAGAGGATACAGAATACCACTGTAAAAGCCAACATATTAATTATTCTAGTCGGATTAGGTTGCATTTCCCCATAGTTTTACATTTAAATTATTTTAATTGTTTGGAATTGATTTTATTTCCACGTTGCCCAAAGATCCTCTGAAATAGGGTGGGATATAAATATTTCAGCAAATAATAATAATATAAAATTTATTAATGCTTCCAGCAAGAATATGTACATAAAATTGTTTTTAAAATGGAAAAGAAATAAAGCAGAGATTCTCATAATCCTGAATCCTATGCTCTGGTTCCACAGCGTGATTGCTAATTGTTAGATACTGAGCAGGAAACTGCCTTCTAAATAACAGACAACCCCTCCTCCCCAATTGACATGATCCACTAGAATACCTTCAGTTCATTTGTGTATCTATATCTATCTAATCTGTCTGTCTATCTACCTACCTATCTTTCTGTTTTATAGTTCTGCCACTACTGTTCTCTGTCATTCTATATCAGAGTCTTTCAGACACATGGAGAAGAACCCAATCAAAGCCAAAATAAACAGCACAGGAAGAACTGAGGCAGCTTACCACAACTGTACACTTGACTGAGTTGTTTTTGTTCATCATCAGCCTATGGAGTTTCCCAGAGAACAAAAAAAAAAAAAAAAAAACCTACAGAGAACTGAAGAAGTTTGCCTTTCAAAGGATTCAGAGGCACAATGCGATATTTACTGTATTTATTGCCGAGATCAAACCCATACACGGATGTCACATTTCTCAAATTCCATCAGAAGATCAGACAAGCAGTCTCTGGAAAGAGGACATTACAGCTAGAAAGTTCAGAGCGTACAGACTTGGAGGGCCATTCCCGTCCTATTTTCTGTCATGAACCCTGAGCCTTTGTTGTCTCCGCAATGCTGATAAATCAATTCATCAAAAAAAAAATTTTTTTTTTCCTCAGTGAAACTCAATCAAGAAAGGTCATGTCAGCGGGAGAGGAACAGATTAAATTAGCATCAAATTAGACATGGAAAGTGAGTTCTGTCAAAATCATCACAGCGCTCAGCACAATTAGAATATGTTAATTATGCATTTCATTAAGGTAGTGCTCTTTGAATGTGAGATGAAATGTCAGTGGTGTAGGCATCCGAAAAAAGGAAGATTGCCAGGCACAACTTTCTCTAGACAATGTGTGACACCTTCATTAACATCAAGAATCACAAGTCTGTCTTGACTTTTTTTGTAAAGTATTAAACCATTAACCGTTTGCTGGCTCTTACCACTTTTCTTCCGCCTCCCCTGGGCTCTCCCTGTTTTTGACCAGCATTTTCTTTAAAAGACACTGACCTGGTACCATAGCTGTCCACTGTGTAACCAAAAAGTCAGCAATCCAGGGACTTCTCTGCACCACCACTGGCCCAAATATTCCTTGGGATACTATGACTGTGTTCAACATAGAAGCAGAAGTAGATGTGAGTTTTGAGAAGAAATTAAGGATGAGGAAAACAAAGGAAGAGGGAGGAGAAGAAGGAGAGGAAAGAGTGGATCGATGTTATTTTGGCTCCAATTTGAAGATATAATCTACCTTGAAGGAGGAGGATGGGTGAGAATGATGAGATTTATAAAACCTACATTTGACAAACTCTAATTTGGGGAAATTATTTTATATATCAAAGTACATATCTTTGACACCTTACTGCAAGTTGCTTTTCAAAGCATTAAAAAGTGGTCCACGATAAAGTGTGAAAAGAAAAGAATGTGATAAGGAGGGAAAAGACTGATACTACTTGGATGCTCAACAAACTACAAAATAATAAGCTGTTATCTTTTTATGATCTATCTGTCTGTCCATCCATCCATCCATCCATCCATCCATCCATCCATCATCTATCTATCATGATAAGCTGCTTGTTGTACTTTATTTTCAAAAGACAGGACTTTCAAATTTTGCTAATTGGATTAGCCTTCCTGAAAAGAGAGAATACTACTTATCACATAACATAAAACTAAGGATGCTGTAAGTACTTGAAGTATATGTGGAGACAGAACGAAGGGGTAGGCTTGAAATGGGAACACACTCCCATTCAAAAACAAAAACAAAAACTGGTGAGCAATTTTGGGCCAATCCAGACCAATGTCTGGCTCAGTCTTCCAAAAGAGCCCTCAATATCCCACCTGTTATTTTTCAGTTCTTCCCTTCCCAAGGAACTCCTTTCCCTTTGCAAAGGTCATGATGGGGTAGAGAACAACCTACATCCACATCAGTGAGAAATAAGTAGGCATGTTTAGAGGATCTATTTCCTATCCATAATTTGTGTTCTTATGGGTTCAGCTAAACCAAACCTGGCAAGAAATGGCAGTTCCTGTAGGGCCAGATTATCAGTGATTAGGGCAATTGCTCTGGGCTCTCCCTTGGCTAGGGGTCCAGCACCAAAGGTGAAATGTGTTGCTTGCTTCCTCTTATTCCCCAGTCCCTTTATGAATCTCCTGATACTTCTGATATTATCACATTTTCTGTCTAGCTTGAGTAATAGGATCTAACTCATTGAGACTGCAGGACTGTAAATGGATTCACACCTGAACATTTTTTCTTCTGTAGTCTATTGTTTGTTGCTATTTGCCATCAAGTCAATGTTGACTTATGGCGACCCAATGAATGAGACAGGGCACCAGCATGATGCAGTTGTTTGAGCATTGGACTATGGTTCTGGGGATCAGAGGCTGAATCCCTGCTTACCCATGGAAATCCACTGAGTGATCTTGGACTAGTCACACTTTCTTAGCCTCAGAGAAATACAAAGACAACCCCCAGCCAAACAAATCTTGCCAAGAAAATCCTGTGATATGTTCACCATAGGGTAACCATAAGTTGGAAACAACTTGAAGGCACACAACAACAACAGCAACAACAACGAATGAGAGACCACCAAGAACCCTGCCCTGCCCAGGTCTAGCAAACTCAGGGTTGTGACTTCCTTAACTGAATCAATCTACCCATTTGTTATGTACTCTCCTTCTTGACCTGCTGCCTTCCATTTTCCCCAGGATTATTGTCTTTTTCAATGAGTCATGTCATCTCCCAATATATTCAAAGTATAACAGTCTGAGTGGAGTAATCGTGGCTTCCAGTGAGAGAGTTCAGTCTGATTGCTCTATTTGTCTTTTTGGCAGTCCATGGTATCTGTAGAATTGTTCTCCCGCACCACATTTCAAATGTGTTGATTTTCCTCCTGACAACTTTCTTCACTGTCCAGCTTTCACAGCCGTACAGAGAAACAAAAAATGCTACAGCACAGATGATTCTGACTTTTGAAGCTATTGATATTGTGCTTTCTATTTTATTTCTATGGCCACCACTCCAAAAATAGCTTGCATATGTATACAAAAAGCGACCCTTGCTTGGAAGGAACTGTTCTAGGGTCCCAACCTACACAAAAAGAGATTCCATCTGAACCTCGGGAAGAACTTCCTGATGGTTAGAGCTGTTCAGCAACGGAATATGCTGCCTCAGATGCCATTTCCACACGGGGTATTTGAAACGGTGCAGTTCATCCTCCAGGGAGGACATCTGCACCTGGAAGCAGACTGGGTACGGACTATTTAATGTAGATCCACACCTCAGCCAGCTCCGGAACAAGTGGTTGTCCAGCGTGCTTTTGAAAAACCTATTCTTTCAGTTTTTCAAAAGCACGGAGCACGCCAGTGTGAGCCTGCTCCCTTGTGCAGATTCGCAGGCTCACACCAATGCGAGCCTGCGATCTGCTGGGAGCGGGCTTTAGGCTGGCAAGCTTCAGCGGTTGGTCGAGACCCTCGACCAACCAGAAGCCGCCATTTTTGACGCTGGAGCAGTGCAGAGCGACGAGCATGCACTGCTCCGGAGCAGCCTGGACCGGTCTGGGGAGCCATAAGACCCGGTAAGTAGCGACACGGGGCGATTTCCTCGCCCCGTGCGGAGATGGCCAGAGTGTGGTGAAGTCTCCTTCTTTGGAGATTTTGCAACAGAGGCTGGATGGCCATCTGCTGAAAGTGCTTTGATGTGTGTTCTACATGGCAGGGGGTTGGACTGGATGGCCCCTGTGGTCTCTTCCAACTCTATGCTTCTATGAATCACAATCCAGCCTTGAGTTTCAGGCATACTTTGAACAAGCGTGCTGGAGAGGTGATTCTTCATTTCCACCTGTACTTAGCCTCCTGACATTTTTCAAGAACTGAGTGGTTTTAGAAAGTGGTAAGGCACTTTTCAGAAGTATGTTTTTCCCTTCTTGTGAAATAAGCCATCTCTTCTTTCCAGCAATTTCCCACACATCTTTGCAAAAACATGCAATATTGTCCACATGAGGGTGGATGCAAGACAAATTCACTGTACTGCCAAGATGGCCATTATGTGTGTGTTTGTGTGTATCTATATCTATATACACATCCATATCATCTCTCTCTCTCTCTCTTTGTGCCTGGGGTAACAGTAATTTCACAGCAAAACAAAAACAAAACCCAGAAAAATAAAAATAAAAACCTCACAAGGTTTTGGTGTTACTTTCAATGAAAACAGAGATTATAGCTAAAAAGGATACCTCTGGCAGCAGATATGGGATATCATGAAAGGTCAATAAACTGTTTATTGTTGATTTTATTATGGCAGAATTTTTACTACTATGAGGAAAGAAAGGCATTAGTGGGATTTTTCTACCTAAGGTTTCCAAATAACTCCATTTATCTAGGGCAGTGCTAGTCAAAGTGGTTGTTTGTGCACCAGGGCTGGTCCTTGAGACATTGGCTGTCAGTCCCTTTTCTTTCCAGAAAAGAAAGAAACAGTTGTAGCCAATGGGCATAAATTTAGTACAGGTCCTTGGCACATCAGAAAAAAAATAATTGTTGGTCCTCCACTTCAGACAGCCTATGAAGAGCTGGCCTATTTGTGGAAGAGAGGGTGTCATCTGCCACTTCAGACAGCAAAATGCCATGGGCTGGCCTTAGGTCTTCATATTCCAGCCCTTCCCTGCAATATTCCTGATTTTCCTTGGTTAAGTGGGGAAGTCTTCAGGAGGCATCTTCCATACTTACATGATTTGTGTTTCTGATTGCAGAAAAGTCGGAGCTGCATACAGACAAGTAGGAGTAGTGGCCCTCAACAGACTTCCCAACTCAACACACAAAAGGTGGGGACCTAACATGACTTGGAACATTGCCTGGAGATGTTGGTTGTAGATGTTGCATGTCTCTGGTCCTATTCAGACACAACACCTGAACAGGACTAGAGAAATTGTTTTATATATGTGAGCATCCATGAATTTTAGTATGCATGGGGGGTCTTGGAACTGAACCCTGGCAGATACTGAGGGCTCATTGTACTATGAATTCAGAAATGAGAAACATTAGGGGAAATGTTTAATATGTTATTATTAGTCTTTAGCAATACATTGTTATGTACTACAACATTTCCAAGTTTTCTCTTATATCATCATCTTCATCTTCATCTTTGTCTTCTTCTTTTTGGCTAATTGTACTAATTACAAGATTCAAACCTTAACTTAGAATCTTGTAAATTCTGGGGATTCATGTTTTGGTAGTTAATCTGCCATTATGACTATGATCCCGAAAAACCTACCCATTGTCATAGATATATCTGATCTCAGCAATAATAATAGTAATAGTACTAGTAATACTATAATGCAGTCCTAATAGTTAAAATATATAATACAGTAACATTATTAGCAATTTTGTTAGTATTGTGCATTTTTATTTTATTCTTTTGGGGAAGAGGGAAGTGCTTAAAAATAAAAGGTTCCAAAATACTGTGCAAAGAAAGCAACCATACTATCTTTTCAGTGCCAGTGTAACACTTTTATCTCTTTCTTTAAAAGGATTTTTTATTTTATTTTAATGTTTAAGAACCAGTATTTTAGATGCTAGGGAATGATTTCTTGGTGGATTTAATCTTTGGACCTGCATTATGTATTTTTTTTTAATTTTGATTTTGGACACATCCTTGCTGTGATTTTGGAAGACAGACAAAAGTGAATTGGCTTTTGTTCTTAAAACTGATTTTTAAAAACTAGCTGTTGTAGTTGTTTTCCATCTGTTTTGTGGTATATAGTTTTGGGAACCCTAGTGGATTAAAGGTGATTTAATAAATAATTTTAATAAACAACAATAACTATTGCCCAAAATTCAGCATCATCTTCATAATAATGATGACAAAGCTCCATCACCATAGTTACAACTGATGATGCTCCCTGTGAAACCTACCTTCACTGCCTGGTAGCATCCTGACCGAAGCATATCTGAGACACTGGAAATCACAGTTGTGGGTTGCCTTGAGAACTGGTAGCTGTAAAAAACTGTCAGAATCCTGCCGCCACTGTTTGTCTCAAGGTATTCCACAACTGGGAGTGTGCTATGGGTGTCATTTCCCACCATTCTGGTCTCCAGTACCTCAGGTTGTGAAAGTAGTTATTTGAGGTCACATTTGGTCATTCAAGACCATAAACGTGAATCCCCAGTGATTAGAATATTGTGAGCTGGACTTATGATATTGCAACTGCTGAACAGGATGCCAGTTATAGGTTGGAATCCTGTTCTTGTCTTACACATGCATCAGTTCCCTTATGAAAGGAGTTGGAGATTTTGGCTCAACATGAAATGTTTGCATTTACTTCAAGGTTGTGGAAACAGAATTATGTATGTGGTGCCATTGTGTGTGAACATGGCATGGGGATGTACATACAGAGTGCATGCAGATGCACACATGCATCCACTTGTGCATTCAATTGCACATTGAATGCACAATTGCATTCAATATTGCCATTCAACACAAGGGTTGCATACAACAATCTAGGGGTAACTTCACAGGTGGAAATTTATAATACTTTATAAATAGTATTATATTTATAATATAAAACATTACCTCAACATAGAATGTTAGCCATTGTGTTTTGTTACTCTTATGTTCAACTGCCAGGAGCTGGGAGGGGGCACAATGGTCCCTTATGGGATTTGAAGGGCTACACCCCAGCCCAATCCCCCACTAGTATTTTTAATTTTCCTTTTTTGGTGCTGAAAGCACCCTCCCTACCTCCTATGGGGTATGGGAGAGAACATCACCACATTTTTAGGTTCCTCCAGGCTGTTTCCTAGCACTTAGAGCAGTGGTTCTCAACCTGTGGGTCCCCAGATGTTCGTAGACTTCAGCTCCCAGAAGCCCTGAGCATTGACCATAGTGGCTGGGGCTTCTGGGAGCTGAAGTCCATGAACGTCTGGGGACCCACAGGTTGAGAAGCACTGACTTAGAGGAATGTGGGTTATGAAGGGTTTAGTGAATTAAATAAACCAATCTCTCTTATTTACGTATTTATTTATTTATATACATTTCGCACAAGCACAATTTCAGTCAGAAGTATAGTATAGCATGGAGCCTTTGTCCTCCTGCTTACCCCACTCTCCACTAACTATAACACAAGTGTATCAGCAAGGAAAAGGAAAGTGGAGATCAGTTACAATGTCAGAAGAAAAATCCGGTGTCTTTAATGAACCTCTCCTTGGTTTTACTGTAGCTTTTCTAAATCCACAGCACAGGCAAATGTTTCTCCCTACAGCTGAAGAAGCAAAGCTTGAGATGCCCTTAGGATCCCATGTTAATGTAATAGATTCTGGTAAAGTCAAAGAAATGCCAGGAAGCTAGCTGGGAGCTGGAGCCAGCTTCAGTACACATGGCTAGCTCTGTGAAATCTCTTGTTTTCACTGGAGCTTGAAAAAATGGATTTTTATCATTTGAAAGAAAAAAGAAGGGCTTAGTTCACAGAGCAAAGTTGACACTTCTGCTCGTTCTGTTCATTGGCAAAGAGCCTAGGAGAGCTACTGATAAACTGATACAAATTCTAAGGTTTATACAGGCAGCGTGGAATCCACATTGACCCTGTGTTCTAAGAAATAAGCAATTTACGTCTAATCTGGAAGTCACATTCCCAGTGATGTAGACTCAAGTTGATAAACTCGGACTCAAGTCAGACTTAAGGTGCTTCAGTGACTAGACTTGGACTCAACTCAGCCATAAATAGTGCACTGACTTGACTAGACTCAAGACTTGTATATTTTTAATGACTGACCTGATGCCCTTGGTTCAGTCAACATAATGCATTCATCCAGAAACCTTATGACTTTGAACAATGCCGCCATCTCTTTTTGCCTACTAGTCACATGATAATCTCTCTCAAGTCCAAAGTGTGGGCACATTTCTCAGAGAGGAACAGCAAATGGGTTAGGGAATGGGCTTGAGGTAGGCTTGAGGCCTGCTCAGCAATCTATCTGTGCTGCATATCAAAAAAAGCCTTCTAAAACTTTTCGTAAGAGCAGAAGACAAGACTCGCCTCCAGAGTGCAGGGTGCATTTCTCAGAGGGGAACAGCAAATGTGTTAGGCAATGGGCTTGAGGAGGAAGGATCCTTCCTTTTAAAGCTTTTGAATTTTCAGTAATAGGGAGTAAGACAGGATCCTATTCCCCACTTCTGAAGCTGCAGATGGCAAAATTGCAAATGTGAAGAGTTGATTCTGCTTAAATTATTAAAACTGAATTTATTTCTCTCTATCCATTAATTCTGAAATTTTGGTTGGGGTATAAAGTTGGCTTTCAGACTTGAGACTTGACTTGAAAGTATCTTCAAGGACTTGAGACTTGACTTGAGACTTGGGGTAAAAGACTTAAATACATCACTGCACATTCCCCTCTAAGGATGGGATGGGATACCAGCCTCATCGATCAGCATAAACAGAGAGGCATCTTACTAGGTTACAGACAACTGATTTGAAATCCCACAATGAATGGGGAGACAAGCAGCCATAACCATTCTGACTTGCTCCCCTTGTTACTGTTTTAACTACCCATGTTTCACATTTTCTGCCACCGTAGACTTGCAGCAGGCAGGAGGAAGGACAAAGATTAAGGACCTGCTGATGGAATGACCAAGGAAGAAGCCATAGCTACCACTGGAGAAGGAGGACAAGGTGAACATCAGAAGAAAGAGAAGACAAACCCTGGTCTTTGTATTAAGCATTTTGGGCATAAATTTGAGCATGAGTATGTGCTTTCAAGTCCTCTGTCAACCTATGATGTCCCCATGAATTTCTTAAGGATTTCTTAGGCAAGAAATACCAGGGGTGATTTGCCATTGCTTTCCCCTGTATATAGCCTACAGTGACCCATATTCTCTGGTAGTCCTCCATTAACGACTAACTAGGCCTAAGCCTGCTTAGCTTCCAAGATCAGACCTTCTGTCTTTAGGGTATTTCGGCTCTGGCACAATTTTATTATAATAAAAATATTACAATAAAGTGAAAATCTAAAGGAAAATGCAGGGCAATAAGAGGCTTTCAAGACTTACTCAGCCTAATAGGCTGGTGTTAAGGCATGTAGACAATTTCAGCATGCCCAAACTTTCCTGGGTGGTCTCTTCAGGCTGAACCCACCATTCCCATCCATGCTGATTTTGGCCTTGCTCTCCTCTTTTTACCCGATTTCTAAGAAAGATCCAGAGTGAAGAACAATCAGTAAGAAGCAAGAATAGGAGCCCACCACATACTGCTTGTGAAAGGATGAGATACATGTACAAAACACACATGATTGCCAAACGCTGGTAGCTGGTGCCTTCCATGTCAGTGGGGAAATGAATCTGCTCTGGAATTTTGCCTGAACATTAAAAGAGTTATCCAAGGAGTTGAACCTATTTTGGGGGTACAGTTCAGCATCCTACATAACTCCTTCAGAGTCTGAATTTCTACCTCATTGACATGAAAGTCAGCAGCCACCGCTGCCACTCTCCACCAGTACCACATTTCAGATCAGTTGATTCTCTTCCTCTCACACTTTGTACACATTTTGACGCTAAGTGTGTACAACTGCATTTGTGTTCATATCCACAAACAGTTCCCCATTCCTCATCTAACTCCATCTGTTTGTTATCTGAGCATAGTCCCGTCACCCCATTACTTGTGGACATCCTTTGTGGTCTCCCACTTACAGCCTAAAGTTATATTGGATGTACCTTGGGGCAGTGATTCGTATGTCCATTATGTTTAATCTACAAAGTATTTGTTGTTGTTAATTGCCATCAAGTTGTCTTCAACTTATGGCAACCCTATGAATGGGTGACCTCAAGGGCACTGTGTCATTAACAGTCCTGCCCAGGTCCTTCAGATTCAAGGCTATGGCTTCCTGGATTGAATCCATCTACCAGTAATGCAGTCTTCTTCTCTTCCTACTGCCTTCCACTTCCCTAAATATTATTGTCTTTTCTAACGAGTCAACTCATCTCATTATGCCCAAAGTGTGATAGCATCAGTTTGGTGATTTAGGCTTCTAGGGCCATTTCCACACGGGGTTTTTAACATGGAGCAGAGAGTCCTCCAGGGAAGACGTCTGCACCTGGGAGTGGACTGGGTCGGACCTAGTTAACGTAGATCCACACCCCAGCCTGCTTTGGAACGACCCCAAGTGGTCGTCCAGCATGCTTTTGAAAGACCGCAAAAAAGAGGTCTTTCAAAAGCATGGAGTGCACCACTGCAAGCCTGCTCCCTTATGCAGATTTGCAGGCTCGCATTGGTGCAAGCCTGCGATCTGTCAGGGGAGGGCTTTAGGCTGGTGAGCTTCAGTGATTGGTTGAGACCCTTGACCAACCGGAAGCCGCCATTTTCGTCCCTGGAGCAATGCAGAGCGGCAGCCACGCACTGCTCCAGAGAAGCATGGACCGGACCGGAGAGCCCAAAAGTCCAGTGAGTAGCATCATGGGGCGATTCCCTCACCCCGTGCGGAAATGGCCTAGGAAGAATTCAGGCTTTATTTGCTTTAGGACCTCTTTTTTGGTCATTCTAGCAGTCTATCATATTCATAGAACTCTCCACCAGCCCCACATTTCAGATCAGTTGATTCTTCTCCTCCTAACTTTCTTCACTGTTCAGCTTTCACATCCCTACAAAGAAATAGGAAATGTGATGGCATGGATGATTCTGACTTTGGTATTCAATGATATGTCATGACAATTGAGGACCTTATCTATTTCCTTCATAGATGCCCTTCCAAGTCCTAGTCTTTTGATTTTGTTACTATCGTCTCCATTTTGATTTATGACTAAGTTAAGGTATAGGATTTCTTCAACTATATCAATATCTTCATCATTCATCTGTGACCATTATTTCTATTTTCCTAAAATTCAACAGTAACTCTGCTTTTGACTTCCTTCCTTGACTTTCCTCAATAGCCATTCCAAACCTTTGCTATTTTCTGCTAGTACTGTGATGTTGTCAGCACATCATAAATGACTGATGTTCCTTCATTCTGTTTCCTTACCAACTTCCTCTGAGTCTACTGAGTCTAACTGAGTTTTCTGTATAATAAATTCTCCATACAAATTATACAAATGCATTGTTGTATGCTTTCAAGTCATTTTTGACTTATGATGACCCTAAGGCAAACCTATCATGGGGTTTTCTGGGGCTGAGAGTGTGACACACTCAAGGTCACCCAGCGGGTTTTTGTGGCTGAACAGGGAATTGAATCCTGGTCTCCAGGGTTATAGTCCAATGTTCAAACCACTATACCACCCTGGCTCTCTGTATAAAGTATACAAACTACTAAAACAATAGATAGTCTATGTTGTAGTAACTTCCTTACTCTGATCATGCCTCATTTTCAACACTCACATAGCTGCTGCAAGGGCTGGAGGTCATGTTGAATCAAGGTTTGCCCATCTGTTTCTCTGCAATATCAGTGGTTTGTTGGGGATGGAGAGTTTGCCACAGACACCTATAAAACTCAATAAAATCATATGGCTTAATTGCCCAATTACCCCAAAATACACTGACCAAAGGAATAATCCAATTCATTACATGAAATGTCATTTAGCTTTCCCATAAAGTGAATGTAACAGGGCATTGAATTAACTGTTAACCATGAGCAGTCTATCTTTAATGTACAAGCTGGGGAGATATTCAAAGAAAAGGAGGGAAAGCAGATGGATCCCTTTTCCAAATGCATGCTGTTCTGCCTTAACACATGTTGGAGCAAGAGTTTGCTTCTGCTAAAAATATTGCAGGAATTAAAACCCATTAATAACCTGATTAGGCACAGCATGTTAATTGCAGATCCTCTCAAGCGACAGAATGGGTCACTTTTTGCCTAATGTGATAGTGTCTAAAAGAAGTGGCATTTAAGAACAAAGACCATTTGCAGGGTGGTGAAGAACAGCAGAGGGGTTGGAGGAGGCAGTGATTAATCAACCATTAGCAAAGAGCAGTCAATGCACAAAATACACAGGCAGGGTTCCTATGTTGTGGTTGTGTCGAGTAAATCTCTGCATGCAGAGTTTTGCACTGATTGTGCTACTTGACCTTTGTATTGAAAAGTGACAGTGTATGAACCAATGGACAACAGAATGCAACCAAAAACACATCAACGCTCCCGTTCTGCAAACTGGAACTGGATGCAAATGTTGTGTGTCAGATAGAAATGACTAATCACTTCTGTATGGGAATGTAGACATGCATAAAAGACACCAACAGGATTCTAACCACACAGTCTTCCCATTATGGTTACTCATCTCTTGAAGTTCAGCATTATCAGAACTGCATAGCATGGCCAGCTCACAACCCCAGGATCAGACAAAGCAATTCAGTTTCCTCCACCATAGGTGGAAAGAATGGAATTGTTGCAGCTCCTGCTATTTATTCATTTCCCACTCCTTCCATCTCCCTGTAAGTAGTTTAATTCTGTTTTAATATTCATTTTTTGTAAGTTCTGGGCACCTCATTTCCAGAAAAATATTGACAAGCTGGAACATGTCCAGAGGAGGGCAACCAAAATGGTGAACGGTCTGAAAGCCATGCTCTATGACAGTGGTTCTCAACCTGTGGGTCCCCAGATGTTTGTGGACTTCAGCTCCCAGAAGCCCTGAGCATTGACCATAGTGGCTGGGGCTTCTGGGAGCTGAAGTCCACGAACATCTGGGGACCCACAGGTTGAGAACCACTGCTCTATGAGGAGCAGCTTAGGGAGTGGGGTATGTTTAGTCTGCAGAAGAGAAGGTTAAGAGAGGACATGATGATCATGTTAAGGGATGTCATGTCAAGGAGGGAGCAGGCTTGTTTTCCACTATTCCAGAGACTAGGACAAGGAGCAATGGATTCAAGCTACAGGAAAAGAGATTCTACCAAAACCTCAGGAAGAACTTCGTGACAGTCAGAGCCGTTTGACAGCGGAATATGCTGCCTTGGAGTGTGTTGGAGTCTCTTTCTTTGGAGGTTTTTAAGCAGAGGCTGGATGGCCATCTATTGGGAGTGCTTTGATGTGGGTTCCTGCATGGCAAGGGGTTGGACTAGATGGCCCTTGTGGTCTCTTCTAACTGTATGATTTTATGAGTTTTTAATTGTGTTGTTTTTTTAAATTGTGAGCTGTTGTGAGTCCCAATTTTGGGGAAAAAAGTGGGATACAAATAAATTTTACCATGATCACCACCACAATGATCTTCATCACCATTTCCCTTTACTCACTTGCTGTAGCATGGTAGGGTTCATGCTTTTCATTCACTGGACAGGACTGGGAAAGGACAGAGAACAGGAAGCAATTCACAGAAGCATTCAGTCTCTTGGGGCACATCACACTTCATGCATTACACTAAATCTGGATTTTTCACACAGGGGTATTGTGTCCATGTTAGACAATCACAATATCTGAACTAGTCCTGAGGAAAAGGGGTAAAAAAAAGGTGTGTGTGTGTGTCAAAATATAATGAGAAGATGTTGCTATTAAAAATAAATTAATTCATACATGATGAACCGTGTGTGTTCTCTTGGCAGTCACATGACATTATCGATCACACTGAATGTAATTATTCAGTTGTTGGAGTTTTTTTCCCCCTATGGTAATATTGTATTATTTTCCAAATTAACAAATATACACAAGGAAATGTCTTTAGATAGCCCAGCATATCTCTGAATACCAGTTCAAGGCAGAATTTGGAAATAATACATTAGCTTTAATGAGTTAATGCCAATTTCTTTAGGTTTTAGGCTAATGACTGCTCAGTATGTTAGTATTTATTTAATTTTTTTTTAAAAAAATATTATTTTAATAAAACGGGGGCTGAACTTCTTGGGAAGTAGGCACAACATTAACTACAAAGGGCTCATTAAAGGTTTGCTCAATCAGTTGTGGTGGAAGGTTGTAAAAACTGGACTATTTGGGCTTCCCAAGAGAGGACAAATGATTTTTGCAGTTTTCTCCCCACTGTGGAGAAAAAAAAAAGTTTCTGTGAAGTTCTTGCCTAGTATTTACACATTCCAAAGTATTACAGGAAATCATTCCATGCAGAAACACTTGCGTTTTTGTTTTTGCGTAAGTTTTGTGGTTTTCTGCACAAAACCCTCCATGGTTTCCAAACAGCTGTGAGGAGGGGGGGTTGGTGCAAGATTGCTCTCTTTTTTGTACAGAACCAGCAATGTTACACCAAAAACAAAACAAAACACCCTCACCCCACCAAAACTGCCCCTCAATAGCCACATAGGTTTTTGTGCAAAGTTGCTGTTTTTGCTCAGAAAAAAAACGATCTTGAACAACAACAACAAAAAAGTGGCAATTTTCATGGGAAATTGTTGAGGGTGTATGTGTGAGGTTTTTTGTGTGCAAGACAGCTGGGTGTTTTGCACAGAAAACAGCATTCCTGTGCACATAAAAATGTCATATGGGTATTTGGAACTAGTATTTTTTGTGCAAAATAATTTTTTAAACAATCCATCTGTATTCCTGCGCAGAATCATTTCCCCCCCAAAAAAACTTCAGGATGTGAAAACACTGGACCAGAGCGGCGCAGAATTCTTGCTACTGTATTATTCTTTCCATCCCTAGTGGAAGGAGAAGGAAATAGAAGCGTAATCATGTGGTTCTTGCACAGCTTCTGGAGCTGCTATTGAGGGAGGCAGTGCCTGAAAGAATGACATGCATGAGTGAATGAAGCATAGAGAGTGGAGCGGGGAACATAGTACAGTACAGATGGACAGACAAATACAGAGAAGCAGTGAAGACTGGGCATTGCTTTCATGTGATTGGCATCTGTCAGAAAGTAGGAGGTCAGGGATCCAATCTTGAAAGATTTCTGTTCCAGCCCAGGGAAATGTGTATCACAGATAAGCTTACATGACCTGCAGTTTTCCCAGCTTCTGTTTCTCTATCATGCTCTGCTGCAATCTCTCTCAACCCAGGGCTTGCAAAATGTTTTAGACCAAAGCTCCTATCATTCTTGACCATAGACCATGCTAACGGAGGCTGATGGATATTCTAGTCCAAAACACTTGGAAGATGCCAGGTTGGGGAATGGCTTGAGTTTTAGTTAGGATGGAGTTCTTCCCTCAGACCCAAATTTAGGTGAGGGCAGGAGACAAAATTAGCATTAGCAAATTAGCTAAGCATGCAGTCTCCCCCAGAAAAATGCTAGCCATCTTCAACTTGCAATGTTCTCTCCATTTGGTTTTGCTTAGAGTTACAATTAAGCATCTATCTTCCCTTGAACAAACTTTGTAACTCACTGAGGAAGAGGAGAAGGTGTTACAAGTGATCCTAGGACAAGATAAATAATCCTTTCCTATATACATATTGCTCCAGAAACAAGCAAAGAACAGTCAGAACTAAGTGTGGGAAGAGCATCATAACAACCACCAGCTAGAAGGAGAGTGGTTATGTTAACAATTGCAACAACAGAGAGAAAAGAGCACTGTCTCCCACCTATATGTTTGTCTCTATGAAAGTGGGACTCACAAGTTATCTAGAAGCCTTAAAAAAATGTTGCTGGGATTGCCTTTGTAAGATCCCAGTCTACTCTAGCCAAAATCCAACTGTTAGCCCCAACTAAAGTAGATCCATTGAATTGTGTATGTCTTAGCAGGTTCCCATCCAACCAATCAGTCTAACTCCATGCAAAAGGGCACCTGGAGTGTCGCGCAATTGTGAGGAGCGATCTGCACGATGCACTCACAATTGTACAATGCCCCAGGGGCCGGCAGGGGCCGATCGGACACCTTTTCATTTTCAGCAAGAAGCCAAAAATGGTGCATGATCGCGCATTGCTCTTGGGCCCCACATGCACTTACCTGGCATGCGGAGCCTCTGGAGCCACGCTGGTCACGCTTCCTGCCCCAGCGCAGCCTGGGAAAGTCCCAGGAAGGAAGAGGTGGGGCTCTTGTGCGAGCAGGCAGCTCGTGTGGAGCCAAAGGACCCCGGATGCAAGAGCCTCTTGCCAGAGGCTGCTCGCGCGATCCCCACACCCCAGCGCCAGAAGAAGGTAAGGTGCGGAAAGGGCCTGAGTTGGGACTAACAACTGGATTTAGGTCATAATTTTTGTACTGAGCTACCCCTATCTATCTACCCCCTCCCAAAACTACAGACCCCAGGATTCCATAGGATGTTGCAAGTGGAATGATAGTGCTGTAACAGTCTAGTGTGGAAAAGGTCCTAGACATTGCAGTTATGGGAACACTGAAATTTTGATTTAAATATTTGAAGGAATGATATATGGAACATGGAGCAAACTGGTTTTCTGCTGCTCCAGAGACATGGATATGGAGCAATGGTGTCAAACTTCAGAAAAAGAAATTCCACCTAAACATTAGGAAGAACTTCCTGATGGTAAGAGCAGTTCAATAGTGGAATGTGCTGCCTCAGAGTATGGTGAAGTCTCTTTTTTTTGGAGGTTTTTAAACAGAGGCTGGATGGCCATCATGGCAGGGGGTTGGACTCGATGGCCCTTGTGGTCTCTTCCAGCTCAATGATTCTATGATTCTATGATTAGTAAAGGAATAAAAGAGAAGACTAGAATTAATCTAGCTGTTAAATGGATTTTGTCATTCTTGAGGGAAAACAGTAATAATCAAAATGTAGAAAGACAGGAGTGAAATTGATGGGAACACTGCTGGTACCTCACATTATCTCTTGCATAGTCACCACCCACTTTTGGAATTTTTAAGAAACTTATTTTAGAAAAATCCTTTTAAAAGGTCTCTACCCCACAGGGTGAAATTTCCCCCATAACACCTAGGGGATGCAGGGGCATGTTTAGTTTTTATAGAGGAAATTAAAAAAAAAAAAATAGGCACCTCAAAATGAACATGGGGGCTGCACATGGCCCCATAGGTCACACTTTCACCACCCCAGCTCTACAGTCAGTTTAGCCAGCTTGGTGTACTTGGTGGAGCACCGGAAGCTCTAATATTTCTGTGCAGAAATGCTATTTCCTGAATAGAAAATGCTGTTTTCTGTGCAAATCATGCATATGTAAATTTTGAGCAGAATAAATCCCAAACCGTGAATAGGGTCCAAAAACTGTGTAGTTTTCAAAGACTTTTCTTACAATGGAAAGAAAATTGTTAAAATTACTTCTTGTTTCCTTTGAGAAAAAAAAGTGGTGAAGAATCACAAATCTATTTATGAGTTACATTTATTTTCCACCTTGCCTCTAAGACCCTCAAGGGAAATGACTCCTTGTTTCCCTACTTTATCAGTAGGCCGGGCTGTGTGTGCGTGTGTGAGAGAGAAAGAGGCGCCTAATAGCGTCCAATGACTTTCATAGCTAGGTGGGAACTTGAAATGTGATCTACAAAGTCCCAGTTAAATGCCCGAGCCACTATCCCATGCTGGCTGTAAAGAGACTTTTAGTTTGCTCTAACACAATGTTTCTTATGTTCTTAAATCTTTCCAACTGTTTCAGGTTCTCAAGGCAGGTCGTTGGACTTTTGGTCCCCTTTCTCAATTCCAGCTTTCCACACCTGTTTCAGGAAATGCTTTCGAAATCATAATTTTTTCCCCTAAAGCTCCCATTTTAATTCAATTTCAGCTGCCAATCTCTACCCCATCTTTGCTGTCAACAAACACAAAGCCTTTGTTTAAAAAAAAAAAAAGGCAGGCATTCTTGATACTAGCTCAAGCCTATTCAAAGAGGTAACTGTCTTACATTGTTCTATCAGAAGTGTAGGCTTTTATGAGTCTCTGCCTTTAGACCTTTAAGCACTCAAAGGCCAATGCAGATCCCAATTGTATTAAGGAGTACAATTGCCTTTGGAAGGTTTTTCTAGCCTCATTTATTGCAAGTCGTTCTGCCCCACAAAAACATCCATTTTGCTACAAGGGGAGCAAATTGCTGTGTTATTGTTACCATGCGAGCTTTCCTCGCTCTTTCCATTCTCTCAAAGGGTAATCTTTGGATATTTTACAAGGTACGATTAAATCAGCAGTTGTGTCTGCAAAAATGAATGCCCAGAAGTCGAAACACAAGTCTTCCTGATCCATATGAAAAGGAACGTGGAGGGAAGTAGAATACAAAAAGCACTCTTTGTGGGAGAAAACCTCTCATTGCAAAATATTACTTTTTGCTGTCTTCCTACATTGCTCTCAGACATGTTTGCTATGTTAAGGTATTTCTGTTGTTAGAAATGCATTGTATGGCAATGTTTATGTCCTCCAATACTGAAAGAACTCCCCCTCTCTACAAGACTCCCCCCCGAATCCATAAGTGAGCAATCTCTTTATTAGACAGTAATATTAGCCAACAATAATTCTGCACAGTTCCTATGCAACAGTGAGTTCAGTTGAGACACAACACTAGACTGCTTTTTGGTTTTATGAGAATAAGCTGGAATGAGTCTGATTTCCTACACTGCCTCCTCTATGGATTTGTTGTATTTATATCCTTCCTCTGACAGCAGGGTACAAATGCTCCTCCCACTTTATCATCCCACCAACCTGTGAGACAATTCAGTTTGGTGGGGGAGAGGGAGTGAGAGAGTGTGTGTGTTGTAACAGGCCCAAGTTTGCTTAGTGAGCAACTCAAAAGTGGTGGCTGATGGCTCTCAGGTCAATGGTACAGTGACTTTGCTCCAGGCTTTAGTCTGAACTTTAAGGTAGCTATCTAAGGTACTCCTGTCCTACAACTAGGTTCAACACCATGGCTAGCATCTTGTACATCTGGAGTAAACCAGGAACAGATTCACTGCCCCTCTAACTAACCATGGCAGGAATCCAGCCTTGACCACTGGAATCCAGTTTTCTAACCACTACAGTGGTGACTTCTATGTAGTCATTGAAATCCCTACCCTTCCTAGTTTGCAGTAAGCAATAAGTCTGTACATGACTGAAACAAAATTTGGAGGAAAAAAATGCCCCACTTTAGTGCATAGTGCATGTGTATATTTTGCCACCCCAGGATGTTTAAGCTCCCTCTTGCCCTTCTGGGCCACTTCTGGATGGACAAAAAGGCCTCTCATTTTTAATATATATTTTGCAGTGAGCACCATGTTAGAAGCGGCATTCCTTCATGTGTGAGTGATAGGGAAATTCTTCTTCTGCAATGATGCATATTGGCTGTGGATTTTTATGTCAATATCTTTCTGAAAAAGTGAATGCTGCCAAATTCATCTGGGGTGCCATTTCAGTCTTTAGGCTCAACCAGCCTTTCCCACAACTTTGGGGCTACACATTGTGAATTACCATTCCCATCACCCCGGCCACAGGCCATGTTTATTGGGATTTGATGGAAACTGTAGTCAGACAATATTTTGGGGCCCAAGACTGAGACAGTGAACCAATTAAGGATCTGGTACCTTTATAGTATTTAAGCCAAAAAACTCCAGAGTCTGCAAGTTCGACAGCACCATTGCTTCTGAATAGATAGGATTATGCATATAGGGGATCATACTCTCTGTGTCTGTCGAGGCTGAATACACAAGTTAACATTTTAAAGGTGAGTGTGTCAATGCCCTAAATCCCACCTGTAACTTTATGGTAGGTGTTAAACCCTGTAGGCTGGGGTGGCCCATGCTTAAGAGATTAGTGGGCTGCCTTGAGGTCCTTGGATGGCCATCTCTGAAATTTTTTGGGGAAAAAAAAAAACAAATGCCCCCTTGCCCCCTTCTAATTTCATCAAGTTTTTGTTTTTCTGTGAGTTTTTTAGTGAGAGAGGTCCTTTTTTCAACAAGAAGTGATATGAAAGGGTCCGAGAGGGCAGAAATAGCCTGGAGCAGCAAAAACTGTCCCTCCATCCCCTTTGAAAAAAAAAATTCAAAAGAATGGCCATAGGGGATTATATGTTGCCTGCAGGCTGTACTGTTGCCACCCCTGTTGTAAACCATGTTTAGAAACACAATTCCTCCTCTTAGAAGTGATGGCTGATTTACAATTCAATCTGTGTCTCTTCCCTTTCATATATGCAGTTTGTGATCATTTTTGATACTGCAAAATTTAGAAAACATGTAAACATTGAATTATTATTATTGTGCTTCAGTTCATATATGGTTGGCCCTCCACATACGCTGGGGTTAGAGGTGCTGGATGCCTGAAAAAGTGGGAAAAATGCAAATATCAAAATGTGTGTGCATGTGTGCCTGTGGGAAGGGATCCGAGGGTCCAAAATTTGCGCAACGCTCAAGGGCCTGATGCAGACAGCGCATGCATTTTTCCATTTTCGGCTTGAAGCTGAAAAGGGTGCACGGTCGCACATCACTCCGGGGCCCCCCGCGCACTTACCTGGCGTGCAGAGCCTCGGGAGCCGGGCTGGTCGCGCTTCCTCTCACAGTGCAGCCTGGAAGGTCCCAGGTTGCATTGTGAAAGGAAGAGGAGGGGCTCTCGCATGACCACGAAGCAGCTGCAGAGCCGAAGCAGCAGGGACGCGAGAGCCTTCCTCCGGAGGCTGTTCACATGAGCCCTGCACCCCAGCACCATGAAAGGGTAAGGTGAGAAAAGGGCACATGTGAGGGAAAGGAAAAGGAAAAGGGTGGGTTGGCATGGTGGCCCTATGCTTCCTCTCTCTCACCCTTTTCCTTTCTTGGGTATGGTGGGGGCATCATGAGAATAGCAGTGGAGCCTGGAGGGGGGCAGGAAGGGGCGGGGCATGGGGGTGAGAGTGTGGCCAGGGCATGTGGGGGCGTTGCTACAAGCCCGGATGCCCCCAAAACATTGCCACCTGGGGTGAAGTGCTCCCCTCACCCCCCCCCATTCCTATGCGACTGCATGAGAGTTAGTTTGTGGTGCTGAGAAACTGGGCTGTGAGCTATCCTTAGCCGGCCAGGCAGCCGCTGGTGGATGAGGAGGAGGACCAGTAGCAGGTCTTTAAATGACTAGGTGGCCTGATTGGAGTTGCCAAGAGGGAAGGTTCCCCTGTAAAAATGTACCTGAGGTTGGAGGGGGGCAGAGCTTGGAGAAACGTGCAAATAATCAAATCCGTGAAAGTCAAACCTGTAAATGTCCTCCACATTTGTTTTTGGAGATATAAATTAGGTAATTTTGCACTGAAATTTTGCTCTGAAATGTAAACCGACCCATTTCTTCCCTATTCTTCTCTCCAAGGAGGCTCTCCTGGGGTTCTAACAGTGATATCGTTTTTGTGCTAGAAAAAGAGATCTCTCCTCTCCTTTCCCTCCTTTTTCTCTGCTTTTATTTTGCCTAAAGATTGTTTTATCCTTTTAGTCAGGCTGTTGTTATTCTGCTGGGTTTCCTTTGTGTTTTATCTTGTGCTGTTAACATGGTTGTTTACACACATACACACAAATGTTCTTATATCTTCTGTTTACTGATTTTTTTTGTATTTTTTTTTAACAGTAAGCTACCATGGGAACACAACAATGTTGAACATGCAGGAGGCAAAAAATGTAAATAAAAATAAAGGCATTAAAAGGAAATATGTTCTTTGCAACTCTTTTCAGTGGCCCTTTATGTGCCATTATAAAAAAAGAAAAGAAAAGAAAATGCACCACCAAAAAAGGAGACAAAAGAAGACATAGATTTGCAAAAACAGTTTCATATGTTAATATGTTTGTATAGATGCAAATATAGAAATGAATACCGAAATTTTTTTAAATCTCCCCAAAGTGGGGCTGTCCTTTGCTTATTGTGTCTGCTCGGTCTGCTGTCTGCCTTTAAACAGCTGATAGGTAACTTCACGGCTCCTGATCTGCCTTCCAATAATTCTTTATTTTTAAGCTGGACCTAAACTTGGCATTCCTTTAAATTAAGGATATTTTCAAATAGAGCAGTGGTTCTCAACCTGTGGGTCCCCAGATGTTCGTGGACTTCAGCTCCCAGAAGCCCCAGCCACTATGATCAATGCTCAGGGCTTCTGGGAGCTGAAGTCCATGAACATCTGGGGACCCACAGGTTGAGAACCACTGAAATAGAGGATGGTTCTCTGTAAAGTAGAGCAACTGGCTATCCTACAACAAGCAGGAGAAGACTTTCCCAGTTTGGTTTGCTGGAGTAAATGGAATAATGGGTGCACATTTGTATACTTGTTTCCCTAATGTGCTCATCATGGACACCAGGGGGAAAAAGGAGAAATATTTCAGCTTAGTGAATTATACCCTGCACTATATCAAGTGATAGTTAGGAATCAAAAACTCCTATATAGACTCAGTTAAGACATCCTAAGACCCTAAACTATCTCTAGTTTTAGAGGGTATATATCCTCACCCTCTGTATGTATTTTTTCTAACCAAAAGGACAGTAGTTAAACAAACCCTATATGTGTGCACAGGCAAAGATGGGAAATGAGAAATAATTCTCCAACCCTTTATTATGTTTTTGGCATTTCGGAATAATGCTCACTTTAGTGCGTGTTCTTTCCATTTCCTTTATACTTCACCCATTATGTAAAAACTCCAGCAAAAAAAAAAAAAAAAAAAAACTCCAGTAAAAACACCAGCACTGTGCCACAAACAGTGTCAGCTGAAGTTTCCAGCCACAGAATATGAAAGACCCCTACATAAAACAAAGCAAAATCAAATTTAATCAATTTGATTTTGCTTTGTTTTATGTAGGGGTCTTTCATATTCTGTGGCTGGAAGCTGTAGCTGACTTAGTTTGTGGCACAGTGCTGGTGTTTAAAGATGTTCAACCTACCTTTGCAACACGCACACACAGTCAAATCCACACTTTCCCTAAGTTCCTGCCCTGAAAAATCCACTCTGGCCCTTGGGGAGACACAGAAGTTCCACTCAAACATTCATTTATGCCCCCCTCCAAAAAGGACTGCCTCCTTTGCTGCCGGGTGCCTGCTTTTGTGTTTCCGTTATGCCTGTGTCTGGTTCTCCTTCTCTGCACTGCCAGCAGATTAGTGCTCATTCGCCTCTTTTCCTTGCTTCTCTTCAGATCGTTACACATGACAAAACAACTGTCCTAATTACAGCAAGTGTTCCCAGTTCTGTCACCGTGACAATTACTGCGACGAGGGCTCAATATCTGCAGCAGACAGTAAAGTATTACTGCAGTTGGGTTTGATAGTGCTCAATCGTCCCCAAGAGAATTCTTCCACGCTGGCTTTTATTTTATTTTTATTTGTATGTATGTGTTGGGAGGAGGGGGGTAGGTGGCAAAAGAAGTGGGCCTTTCTCTCTACCTCTGTGCCCACTAATCTCCCTCTCTTTCTTCCCAGTCCCCCACACCCACCCTCCAGAGCCACAAACCCAGTTGCTGTTACTACTGCTGCTGCCGACAGGGTTCAAAAGTTTAAGGCAGCGGTGGCGATGACAGAGGAAGTGCCACTTGAAATGTGGAGCTCATTTTTTAAAAGGGAAGGCCATTTGTTGACATTAGGCGAGACATTTTTCTGTCTGAAGAGAGTACCAGCTCCCTCCTCCTTCTCTCTCTTTTCCCTTCCTTCTCCCCACAGAGAATGAGAAAACGGAGTTCAACAGCACTGGTGATAAAGTGACCATTTGTTCTCCAGAAAGGGAGGCGGGTAAGACATGAAGAAGCAGCGTGGGATTAAAATCTCTCATGATGAATAGGGTTGCCTAGGACCGCCACCATGAAAACTAGCCCCCTGTGCTCCTTTAATATTCTGATGGTAGAGATGCAATGGGATATAACAGCTTTTGTTGCTGTTATGTACCTTCAAGTCAACTTTGACTTACAGCAGTCCTGTGGTAGAGTTTACTTGGCAAGATTTCTTCAGAGAAGCTTTGCCACTGTCCTCCTCTAAGGATTAGGGAGTGTGAATCATGCATCAGATGGTCAGAATGAAAACTAGAGAGGCTTCCTGGACCTTTAATTGTTTTGTAGCAGAGGGAATTTTTTAAGCAGGTATTGCTTGTTACCTGGCTGTATGACTAGCAATGCCTACTGAAATTCTCTCTCTTACACAACCATTGAAGCTATAGTAGATGTCTCCACTTTTCACTCTGGCAACTGTGCTTGATCAAAGTAACCCACTGGTTTTCCATGGCTGAGCAGAGATTCAAACCTTGGTCTCCCAGAGTCCTAGTGTGACACTCAGCAACACCACATCACACTGGGTCTCTTGATTTATTATGATGTAGCGGGTGGGAGTGAGGGTGGAAAACACTTTTAGGGCTAGTTTTTTGGCATGCAGATTTCATGGACAAGGACAACTGTTGGCAACTGGTAGAGCAGGAAATCTTTTTTGGATTCTAATATGAACTTCAAATGTTTTATTCAAAGTATGACCTGCCCCCCAAAAAAATAGATTCAGCAACTCAGATAACTCAGGGTGAATTTACCACCTCATTTATACCAGAGTTACTAGTGTCCACTGCAGACAACACTCCCCAAGCAGATCACTATACAGTCATCCCTCCACATTCATTAGGGTTAGGAGCACAGGACCCCCCTGAAAGTGGAAAATAACTCAAGGCCCTCCCAAACTATATTTAACACACAAAAAGTATGATCGCCATATTCAACCCACCATGGATTCCTTTGAGGCATCAGGGTTCCTTCACAAGTCAGAAGTGGCTGGCTGGTAGGGCTTACTGCCACCTCCACTGCTGCCCCACACCATTTTTAAGAGGGACTTAACAAGCCTTGGTCGCAGTTTCTCAGCCTCACAGGGCTTGCAGTCCTTATTAAAAATGGCATAGAGAGGCAACAGAGGTGACAGCAAATAATCCATGAATAATCAAATCCACAAAAGTGAAACCTGCAAATGTGGAGGGCTGACAGTAGCAGGAGTCAATGAAGATCCCCAAATGGAGAGGTTACATCACCAAGGGATATTTTAAAGTATTTTCCTAGCTTTGATGAAGGAACAAACAATACTTCTCTTCTATTAAATTCAAGGTACATGGCATTTAAAACTAGCCCAGTGTTTTTGGCATCCAAGGCAGAAAGTCCTACAAGAACCTCTTCTTATCCTTGGGACAAAAATACAATAGGTGGTCTGAAGGCACATACACACACTACATCCTATTGTTAGTCCCATCTAGAGTAGATCCATTGAATCAGTTGAATTTCCCTATGTGTAACTCACCATCCAAAAATAAACGTAACGGATCTACTTTTAGCTGGGACTAATGAACAGAATTCCTGCTAATAATAGTAAGCTAAATAACTACCAGTTTCCTGTGTTTCATGATGTCCCAAAAAAACCTTGAACTGTTACCTTAAAAAATTCATTTGATCATGGTTAAATATGAGAAACTGAAAACAAGAATTCACTTCCATAAACACTGATGATTGCAATAGTTTTATTAGTTAGCATACACAGTTTATTTATTGTTAGTCAATTCATCAATTGAAAAGTTAGTGTTGGAGCCATATCATGGGATTTACAGAAAATGCTGTGGACACTGTCAATGTTGACCTTATGGAAGAGTATTTGGCTCCTTCAAATGGGCTCTTTCTGTTCATAGTTGTTAGTCTCAAATTTGGATTTTTCCCACCATCTGTACTACTAAGCACATAATATGATTGTTTCCTGGGAATAGTGGGAGTCCACTACAGCTGAGAACTTTTAGGTTGGAAAAGGCTCTTCCACAACATAGGATCTCATCTTACAACCTCTTCAATTCAGTTTGACAACTCATTGGCATCTCTCTTTCCTTTCCACCCTCTCCAAAAATGCACACTTCACTTTTCAAATTCCTTGTTTGTTAAAAATTAATGAGTGATGTATTTCAGGTATTAATCCACCCTAAGCTACAAAGTGAATGAAGAATGCAAAATTCTTAATGGTCTAAGATTGAATATATGCAGAACATTTTTTGTGCAAGACAATTCTTTCTGCCTCCCCATTCCCAGTCAAGAAGCACAGTTTGAAATATCAGCAGCACAGCATATGTTTTGCAGGAGTCAAGGATCCCAAATTCAATTTGTGGCATCTCTAGTTTAAAAAACTACACATCCAACAATCCCTTTATTCTCTTACTTTAACACTCATCTGTTTAAATATCTTAACTTTGCATTGTAAGGCTAATGAAATAGGGATGTTTGCATTCATTAATTTGAATGAATGAAGACCGGGTTTAAAAAACTGGAAGAGGCACTAGAGATAATATTGCAAACATACTTTGTCTAATGCAACACACTAAAGAATTTCAGAAGAAACCTCTATGCCTTATAGACTGCAACACATTCTTTGACTGTGCAGATCATGAAAAAGTATGTTATCATTTAAAAAAAATTGTGCAAAAACATTTGATCATATTGTTGTATAATCTATACCCTGCACAAAAAGACACTCTCAGGCCAGCATATGGAGAAACAGAATGGCTTCCAGTTGACAAGGTGATCAGACAAGGCTGCATTTTATCACCCTATCTGTCTAATTTATATGCAGAACCTATATAGAAAGTAGTATTAGACTCAGAGGAAGGATGATTGAAAGTTGGGAGAAGGTATATGGACAAGTTAAGACATATAGATTATATGATATTACTAGCAGAAAAGTGTTGAAAGAAAATGCAAAAGCAACATTACAGGTGAATATTAGGAAAACAAAAAAGAATGACTACCAATGATTTATATCAAGCCTGAATTCTCCCTAGAAGCCAAGATGATGAAAATGAGAATATTGTTTGTTGTTTGCCTTCAAGTCATTTCTGACTTATGGTGATCCTAAGACAATGGGGTTTTCTTGGCAAGATTTGTTTAGAGGGGTTTACCATTGTCTTCCACACTGAGGCCCTTTCTGCACCTTACCTTTTCGCAGTGTTGGCGCACGGGGATCATGCGAGCAGCCTCTTACAAGAGGCTCTCGTGTCCTCACTGCTTTGCCCCCGCAGCCACTGCCTGCTGGTGAGCAGGCAGCGTGATGGCTCTTCCTCTTCATTCCACTGCACAGCCTGGGATTTTCCCAGGTTGCGCTGGGGCAGGAAGCACAAGCGCCACAGCTCCAGAGGCTCTGCATGCACGATAAGGGCACACGGGGCCCTGGAGTGATGCGTGATCACGCACCATTTTCGGCTAGAAACCAAAAATGAAATAGTGTGCGATCAGCGCCTGCTGGTCCCGGCACAGTCGCGCAATTGAGAGGATATCATGTGGACCACTCCTCACAATTGCGTGATGCTCCAGAGGCCCTTTTGCATGGCAAATGCTGTGCGAAAAGGGCCTGAGAGAGCGTGACTTGCAAAGGTCACCCAGTGGGTTCCCATGGATGGAGAGGTTGAACCCTTGTCTCTCAAAGTCATAGCCCAACACTCAAAGCACTATACCCTGTTGGTTCTATCATACTTTGGATATATCATCTCATTGGAAAAGACAATAACCCTCAGTAAAGTGGAAGGCAGTAGAAAAAGAAAAAGACTACATTACAGCTGGATTGACTCAATAAAGAAAGCCATGGCTCTGAGCTTGCAAGAACTGAGAAGGGCTTTTGATAACCGGGGTTTATGAGATCTCTCTTTCATATGGTTGCCATAAGCCAAAGCCAGCTTGATGGCAAATAACAAGATCACCATTTTAGCTCCTTTTTATCTATTTGCCATTTCATGGTGCCTTAAGATATTTTGTTGTAGCTTGTCTTTACAGTTTGATTGAAGGGTAAGATATACATCTTTATCTTAAACATTGTTGCAAGTTAAAATAGCAACAAGGTTTTTTTGGATGCCTTTGAGCAGTGTGTGTGTCTTTGTGAGGCCATAATATACGGCAGGAGACCTATAGGTCATTTACCTTATATTACAAGTTGTGCACACCTGCATTTTACCCAGGAGTGCCAGCAGGATTTGTCCAAAGGAACTGTATTTCCAATTCCATGCTTCTGAAATCCCTGACAAAAGGTGATCATGCCCATTTTCCCTCCGTGAAGATATATGAATTTCAAACTTTGGAAGAGACCCCTGAAGAGGGAAAAGCGGAAGGACAGCTAAGTCAGACATTTCCTTTCCATGCCTCTCTGCTCTTCATTCTAAAACATCTTCAGCTGGTTGGACAGAGAAATACTTTGTGCGCCTGGGATCCCAGGGAAATACTGACAGTACTGGGTCTAAAGGGGCATTGCCTTGATATGGCTGGCCTTTCACAGACAGAATTAAATATAAATTTTTATTCTGATACAAACTAATTGTTCATCTTACTTTTAAGTGTACAAACCAAAAATATAGCAAACCTTTTCTTTTCTTTTTATATGTATATATATAGAGAATGATGGGTTGATTCTGAAATACAACAAAATAGCCGATATGAATAATATATATGGTAGAAAGTACACAAATGATCCAGAGGATACCGACACAATAAAAAAAGGCTTTTGAAGTGCCCTAGAGGTAGAATACATGATATTTTCAACCCAGGAGATTTTAAGCATTTTTGTTGTTTCAAAATGACATCTCTGTATAACCTAAAGGCTAGTGGACATATATTGGACATAGATCATTTTCTAAGAGTTGCTGGCCTTTTTTGTGAGTATAACATCAATTTCTCTCTTTATTTTCCTGTCATCTTCCCCCACCACATGCACAGGTAAAAATCTGAGGTAAATGTATTTTATTCTGACCAGATACCAATATTACTGAGGCTGACAAAGAAATCTTCAAAGAAAGGTTCTATCTATTTATCTACCTATCTATTTCAACCCACCCTCCCATCCATCCCTAGGTTGCAACTAGAATCTGCTTCATTAAATGGGGCGAAGGGTTATAAGGGGTACATAGATGGAGATATGAGCCAACATGGAAAACAGACCTATATATATCTGAAAATGTTAGTAAGAAGTGATCTTGTGCTTGCTGGTATGTTCCTTAGTGGGAAAATATAGGAGTGATTCTTCTTCTAGCTGTGTTACTTAGTCAGATGGTGGAAAATGGAATTTGTCTCACATTCTTTAATGTGGGACACTGAAGGTAAATAAGATGCAAAGGAGAATGTATATTCCTTCTGATTAAGCTGTTTTAGTTGTGGTGACAGGATTTCCTCAGAGATACATGCCTTGGCAATCAAACTGGCAAATTATGCTTGTGATTACTTTTCAGGGAGTAATTACAAAACAAAGCCTGTGAAATGAAAGATAAGCGAGCAAGGTAAATCACGTTTTATGACAAGCAGACATCTTTCACCACTTGAGGGAGCACCTCTTCTAAAAATGCACAACAACTTATTTAACTCTGTATGGCTGAAGCCCTGCAAAGAAGGGAACTATTTACTAAAGAGGAGATGGAATATGAAGCAACGTTAAAAGCCAGGCTAAATATGAATTGTTCTTACAAGCACAATGTATACTTAGAAGTGCCTTCCGTGTTTTCTGCATAGCTTACTCCAAAGTAAATGTGCATAGGATAGACTGCAGGCAGCCTTTATTATTCCAGGAAGGGCTCAACAGCAAAAGTTGTTGCGATATTTCCTAGCACTTGGTCATTTAGTACATTTCTAATTGGTAATTCTTGAGGAGGCTCAACTATATAGAAGTTTTAGTGGTTCAATGTTGACTGATCATTTCAGGGGGCAGCTCAGCCTCCCCACCATAGTCTATAGGGCTCAAGTCCTCTTCCTCATTTTTGGGGGTCCATGTCCATACAGTCGCCTCATGGTATGGCTAGTGACAGACATTTTAATTCTAATAACAATGAAATATATAAAACCTTCTAAATTTGGGAAATGAATCAAGCTGTTATCATGTCCTAGGTTTCATTTTTCTCTTAAGTGAGAGAGCTTCATGTTTTTGCTTACATTCCAATAACAGAGGGATCATCTTCCTGACATGGATTTGCTTACATATCTTATGCATCTAAATTCTCTCAACAGTTACTGAGCTTCTCCATTGCCTCTTTCACTCCAATGGTCCCACTGGTTTACCCATGATACACCAAAAGCTGTACTCAGTGAGTTTTCATAGTGATTTGAGTACAGTATATTGCTAGTTCTGTCCTTCCTTCTTGTTGCCTGTATTTTAACTTTATTTCAAAATAAAACAATGTAAGGAAAAAAGGGATGCAAATTACAAGAAAAGAGATTCTACCAAAACATCAAGAAGAAGCTCTTTATTGTAAGAACTGTTTGACAGTGGAATAGACTGCTTGGAGACAATGGACTCTCTTTGGAGGTCTTTAAAAAGAGGTTGGATAGACATTTTTGGTCTCTATCAGTTCTGAGTCTATGACCCAATGAAATTAGAGCATTTATTTATTTTGCTTTCAAGAATGCACATCCAACAAGTTTATTATGTCACTATAAATAATTCAAAAGATAATTATGATTCAACAAAGTGGTCCAGGATGAAGAACTCGATGGCCATTTCATCATGTCTATTTGATAAAAGCCCTGTTCAGGCATTCAGCTTGACCACGTGAGGACACAAAGTGTATAGAAGGACTTACTAAAATGTCCCCATATGTGTTAGCTCTGCTGTATCTACCCTGACATTGACATGTTCAACATGAACATCTGATGAGCACTTCTAGTGCTCCCCTGAGCACACTTAGAATCTTTTTATGCTCTGAAGGATTGATTTTATGGTTTCTAGATTTCTAGAGTTCTAGATTTCATGGTCTGATTCCGAGGCTTAGGGCCTGGTCCTTTTTCACGGATCCTCAAGGGCAAGGGAGAGAAATCCTTGAGTTAGAGTGTTGTCTTGAAAATATGTGTATGTACATTTATTTCCTTATTTGCTAGTCATTGCTAAGATCCTGCAGCTACATCTAGCTACATCTCCATAGCTATGAATCCCAATACCAGCCCCCACAACTCACCTTGTAAGCAGCACAACACCCCTATGGACTCCTTATTGTCAGAGAGCAGGAAGGTGAGGGGGGACAAATCTAGCAATTTTCCTGTAGCTGGGTGTGTTGCTATAGGCATTTGCAAAGACTTCTGTAGGTCATCAAGGAGATTTCTACAGATTGTATCTTTGCAGTGTATTAGCTACAAAAAAATAGCTGGAAGTGTCTCTACTCATCGCTCCCCCCTCATTCTCTGACATCACATAGATGGCCATGTTAGGGAGCTACACTCTCTACAATGTAGGTTGGAGGGATTTTGGTTGTTATATGGGCAGAATAGAATTCCAACATCCAGAAAAACTTTAAAAAGTAAATTATTACAGTGTGTGTCATACATCCTTGGTGTTTTTCAATTGAATGGCAAACTCTGTATAATAGTGGTTGTTGCTTAATGTACCACTCTTCATGACATTACTGGAGGCATTTCTTATAACAACACCAAGGCCTGTCTCTTTGAGATCACAAGAGATCATTTGTAGGTTTCAGGTTTTTAGGCTAAAAATTCCAGGACTTGGAATAGTCCTGTTCTAACAACCCTAATGAGAAGAATTTGTTATTAATGTATTAATAATGCATTTTTATTGCCAGGTGATAGAAAGAAAGAGGTTGTTGGATATTTTTGGCCCCAAGTACTAAAGTAATTTGGTCGGCATTGTATACTACATAACATGACTTTAGGGTACAATTTGCAGCTTTAATTCAGGAGGTAATATTTCGTGGGCTCTCAGTGTTGCACATCTATTCATCTGAAGTGAGCTATATACAGAAACACCAGTGGCACCAGTACAGCTATTGAGAGCTTGTGAAGAACTGAGCCCCAAATTGTTCATCTATTATATAAAAGTCAATGTTTGTCTGCATGTTTGTTGGTTTGTCTGTGTCAGTATACAATTGGCTGTGTGAGGCAAGAAGACCTCATATGATTGGCTGGCTGTGAAGATTCCATGGAATCCTGGGGTTGGCAGTTTAGGGAGAGGCATTTAAGAATTCTCATCCAGAGAGCTCATTGGCCTCAGCAAACTACAAACCCCAGAATTCCACAGGATGTTGAAAGTAGTTGAATAGCACTATAACAGTGTAGTGCAGAAATGGCCATAGTTACAATGTCTTCTAGCCTCACACAGTAGATTGTATGGGTTCCATATGTGAGGAATCTTGAAATTCTTGAAATTCAAAACAATGCTTCCAGAAAAACATAAAGCCATTGCACAAATTCAACAGAACGGGGGGGGGGGAGCCAGTATATCAATGTCAGCAGACAACACAGATTGGATTGGGGACTATGGGGAATAGGCCGATACTGGAATAGGCCGGTTGCTATGAAGATGATGCCTATTAGCAGGGAGGAGGACAGTGTATTCCCGCAGGAACCCAGCGTCTATATGTTAACAACTATGAATACAGATTGGATTGGGGAATATGGGGAAAATTTATAGGTACAGAAATAGGCCAGTTGCTATGGACATGAGGCCTAGCAGCAAGGAGGAAGATGGTGTACTGCCTCAGGAACCCAAACTGTGTACATGAATAACTCTGAATATAGATTGCTTTGGAAAGTATGGAGCAAAGTTACAGGAAATGGAGAAGACAGTTTGTTGAGTTCTTAAGAGGAAAATAAAAACCCCAGGCATCGCTGAGTAAATATGCTAGTTTTATAATAAACAGAGGTGTCCCATTCCCAAGATGGGACATGAACAAATACAGAGAAGGGAGTGAGTAAGGAAGGGAGAAAGGGTTGTATTTGGTACTCTTTCCAGATATCAGCAGGTGGCATCCTTGGATAGCTCTTGAAGGTCCTAAATACCCAACGCCACTGCACTGGCCTTTCTGTAGTACTTTTCTGATGAGCACCAGACAGAAGCAATTATAATTGTTTGCATTTTGTTGGTAGAGAACAACCAGGATATTGTGGGCAAAGATGGTGACAGCTGTTTCCTGAAGGAGCACTTCTTTCACAGGAAATCTGCCCTCACGTACCTGATAGAAACACACATCATACACTGACTTAGGAAGGCCCTTTGAAATGGGAAGCCTGTCTGTGTTCTCCATGTAAAGATACTCTCAAGTTTGGAGCTGGCTCTGCTCATCTATCGTCATGTTGAGCTAAAGCACTGGGCATAGCTTATTCCTGTACATGGCTTATACTTCCTTTCATGGATTGTTGGTGGGGAGGCATGTGCCAAGGGAAGCAAAGTGCCCTGGACTCTGATTTTTACAACAGAAGGAATAAGCAACCCTTGCAGGTGGAAATATTCCATATTCATATTGAAGGAACTGGGAGTGGAGCAATCTGCTTGATCAGAGTAAGGGGGAAGGGGGAGGCTTCGAAACATACATACATTTATGTATGTATGTATGTATGTATGTATGTATGTATGTATGTATGTGATACAAATATTTCTATCCCACCCTATATGGAGTACAGGTAAAGTCAATGCAAACAAGTTAGAACAATTTAAAACAAAATAATTGAATTAGACTAAAATATATATTGCACACAATCAGCAGGTTAATACAAGTTTAAAAATAAAACAATTGTACAACTATGGTACACTAGCATTTTGAGATAAATATGAGACTCAAAGGCTTTAATAAACAGATATGTTTTTACTTGGTAAATAATAATAATAATAATAATGTTTTTACTTGGTAAATAATAAATAATATTTATATTTATATTATATAAATATAAATATACATATAAATATAAATATTTTTATAATAAATAATAAATAAAACCAACATTGGTGCTGATACAATCTCCAAGGGGAAGGCGTCCCTCAGTTGGAATGATATAGCTGAGAAAGCCATCTCAGATGTTCCAACACTGTGTATTGACCTCATCTGTGGGACAAAGAGAAGGTCTCTCCATCCCTACAAGAGACCTCAGTCCTTGGGCAGGCACATAAAGGGAGAGGTTCTCAGTTTTTTAGCATTCATCAGAAGTACCTTGAGTTCAGACTGGAAGCATTTTGGCAAACAATTGTTTGAGTATTTAATACACTATGCATCAGATCCCAAATTAGTCATTTTCAGAGGAGACAAGGTAAAATCAATGGAACTTAGCTGAGTCATGGCTAACTTAAATCCCATTCATTTTAATAGGTTTATTCTAAGTGTACTCTAAATATGACTAAGTATGACCAAGTATGACTTGACTGATTGATTTCAAATTATTTCAAATATATCAACCCCATGGTTTGGACCAGCCTTTGAGTTTTGTAACTTGGGGTGGGGGAAAATCTTCATTCATCTCCACTAACTCTTTCTATATCTTCTTTTCTGGGGGGGCTTGCTGCTGCTGCTGCTTTTGTTAACATTTTAGTGAAAGACTTTTCTGCTAGACACAGAGAGGGGTTTTTTTTAATCCTTGTTGAAGCTGATTGAGATTCAAATACAAGAAAACAAGCTAGGCACAATTAAAAGAGTAGGATTTTAAAATGTTTGTCTAACTGAAAAAAATGCTCCTCTAATTAGGCAATTAAGACTCAACAAGGTAGACATTATTATCCTGTAAAGGTCATTTCAGATGAGGAAAGGATGCACAACACTGCTGTTAGGGCTTACAGATTATCTTACAAGGGTTGATAGTTGCATGTTTGGAATGATCTGTGAGAGCTGCTAGATGTTACCATTAGAATGTCTTAAAGAAGAAGTCTAAACATAGGAACATAATCCATTTTCTAGTGTCCTTCAGAGGAAAGCAGGGCTACACTAGTGGTTGTACCAAGAACTAGCAGACTGGCTCTTCTCCCTGATTTATCACCTAGCAGTAGCCTTCCATCAAGATACCCAAACTCAGTTGGCTGTTGGTAAGAACATTTAAAATGGTGCCTGAATTTGCTTGGTTTTCCTTCTTTCTTCCCATCTCCTTTTCCTTTTCTTAACTAAAGGTCTTAAATCATGAAGAGAAGGTGAAATGTGATTATTGTTGTAATAATGAGACAAGTTCTAGACATGAATGTGGTGAGAGGTAGAAGTATGAGAAGTATGGGAAGAGATGTAGAAGCAATAGGTCATAAGTTCTCGGAAGAAAAGAAATGTTGAAATAGATAATAGTGTAAGATGGATAAAAATTGTAAATAGAATGGAAAATAATGAATGGGAAAATGAATAATAGATTCTATTCTTTAAGACATACAGAGGTTTTTTTTTTAAATAAAAGATCTAAGGCTGTATCTCATGAAAGGGGGAAGTGCCCTATGTTTGTGAGAATATGTTAGTAAGAGGTGTTGGTTGTTTTATGTATGTATTTGTATATGTTATATGTATGTATGCATGTATTTGTATATTTTGTGTACTAGTATTTGTTTATTGTGTAATAATTTTGTAATGATATGAATGTGAAGTTAGGTTGGATTATTTTGTTGTTGTTGTTTTCATTTTTGTTTTTATAAAAATAAGTACAAAAAAAATGCTGGAAATTGTCGGTCAATCCCCACCAACACCATCTGAAGGAGAGGATAATCTGGCCATTTCCACACTACACTCTTATAGCACGATTATTCCACTTTCAACATCCTATGGAATTCTGGGGTTTGCAGTTTAGGGAGACTGCAAATCCCAGGATTCCATAGGATGTTGAAAGTGGAATAATTGCACTATAAGAGTGTGGTGTGGAAATGGCCGTTGTTAAATGACTCTTTTGCTAGACTTTGGGGGATGGTCATTCAGGGGAATTGATCGGCAATAGATTCAGGACACACACATATAGCTGCCTTGTAGAATTCACTAATCTTGGATCTGGAGCTAATCTTAAAAATATTTAGACTGGTTTATGGAGGATAAATGTTCTGCTAGGATAGCTAAATGCCAATTCCATGTTCTGGGGATGCATCTCTGTCATCAGGAATAAACAACAAGTGAAGTCCATAACCTTCACTCAAATCCAGAACTACCCCTGAATTCATAGAGACCAATGGACTGGCTAATGTTAAAAAAAAAAAATTCTGGCCAAAATGGTCCCTTGATGGATTCAGGAAGATAATTCATATACTATTATGATGAAATTGGGAACTGTACCAGATGGGTTCTCTGTAAATCCTTGACTCCAAAATTCAAGATTGACCAACTTAGGCCCTTTTTGCATGCAACTTTCAATGCAAAATGGCCACGGGAGTGACGTGGAATTTCGAGGAAAGTTCCACATGATGTTCTTGCAATCATGCGGCACTCCCATAGCGAACCCACGGCAATTGCAGACTATATCATTGTCGGCTCTTTGCTGAAAATGACCCACGATTGCGCATTCCTCCCACATCCCTGCTGCACTTACCTGGCATGTGGAGCCTCAGGAAGCGCGATGGCCATGCTTCCTCCCCCAGCGCAGCCTGGGAAAGTACTTGGCTGTGCTGAGGAGGGAAGGAAGGGGCTGAACTATCACACTTCCTTCCATCCAGCACAGAGCTGATGCGGAGGGAAACGCAGGGGACGTGATTCCCTCTCGCAAGAGGCTTTTTGTGTGATCCCCGCACGATGGCACCATGAACAAGGTAAGGTGTGAAAAGGGCCTAAGTGAATCTTTATAGGCACATACATCATACCCTCCAACTGCTCTAGTTTGGTATGGACAATCCTGCTTAATCCTCCGTCATCCCACTTTTTCAGATGCTCTTAAAATGTCCCAGTTTCTCTCTCCTCCTTCCACTTTCCCTCTTTATCCTTCAAAAGTAGTTCCTATTCAACTAACTCAACAGAGGGGAGAGGAAAGAAGGAGGTGGAATCTTGGCTCAGGCAAAGCAAACTGCTGCAGCCTCTCCTAGCTTGTGTTTTCTTCCTCATTAATAGACTTTGCCATCTTGACCACACATGTCTTGGTTTTTATCTGTGAAACGTTAGAGGATACAACATACGCATTGCAACAGGCCAGCCAGAAGAAATGCTTTTCATTCTGGGATACGGTGCCATGAAAAATATTAAGCTCAAGGCACGTTTAGTGTGGAAGGAACAACGGGCAATAGTGTTGTCATACAATCAAGTTTAAATAGGCCTGATCTGATCATTAATGTCCAGTGCGCAACTCTGAGAAGGGAATGGAACATATAAGAAACTATTTCCACCTTTGTTTGAAGCTCTTCTGACAGCAGATATTTTATATTGTGCTGCTTGTGGTTTCAGTAATGAGTTTGAGCCCTGCATAGCAGGAAGCGGAATTAACTTTGTTTACATAAAGTGACACTATCAACATGAAAAATCACATTTCCATTCACAAAGGCAGGATCTGCTGTTGTTAAAAGTAACTCCCTGAGGTCACAATAACTAAAAGAAATACAGAAATACGGAGAAGAATAAGCCTAATTCTCACTTGTTCTAAGTCTCTTCCCACTTTTCTTATCATATAATCACATTCAGTGTACAGAACGCTGGAGCCTTATCTGAAATATCTGAGTACAAGTCACACCTATGCCATGGATATATATGTGTGTGTGTGTACACACAGTCATCCCTCCACATTCGCTAGGGTTAGGGACACAGGATCCCTGTGAAAGTGAAAAAAACATGAATAACTCTATGCCCTCCCAAACCATATTTAACACACAAAAAAGGTATGATCACCATATTCAACCCACCATGGATTCCTTTTAGACACTAATGATGATACCAGAACAAATACTACCTGTGTTTCTGGAAATGGGGGGCAGGATTTGCATGATTTTGTCTTGTTTTGCAAAAAGTCCTCATATATTTATGCACAAAATAATCCACCAACACACATCAAAAAAATTCTCAACTCTGTGTTTTGTTTCTCCTATTGGATTTCTTGTTGGAACCTTTGTGGGGGGGGGCAGGAAATGAGTAACACCAAATATTCTTTCCAAATCTATTGTCCATTCTGGCTTGCTGGGGGGGGGGCTTTTTTGTGGGGACACCTTCCTGCTGAAATCAGTTCTTAGATAAACCTTCTTGATGGATTCATTTCAGATGCCTTAATGGATGGGAAAACCCGCTTTTTTAAGACTTAGAAGTGGGTTGCTTTCTTTAGCTTTGTTATTGTTGCTGTGTGCCTTCAAGTTGTTTCTGACTTGAAGACAAACCTATCATAGGTTTTTCTGGGTCTGAGAGCGTGTGGCATGTGTCCAAGGTCACCCACTGGGTTTTCATGGCTGAGCGGGGAATCGAAGCTTGGACGTCGGGGTTGTAGTGCGACAGTCAAACCACTACACCACACTGGGGCCATTTCTGCACTAGCCTGTTATAGTGGTATTATTCCACTTTCAACACCCTATGGAATCCTGGAGCTTGCAGTTTAGGGAGGGGCATTTAGAATTCTCAGCCAGAGAGCTCTTTGGACTCGGTAAACTACAAACCCCAGAATTCCACAGGATGTTGAAAGTGGAATAATAGCACTATAACAGTGTAGGGAGGAAATGGTACATGTTTCTCTTTTTGTTTAAGAGGGATTTTTTTTTATATATGCCAGTATTTCTCACTCTGCATTTTGTTGTCTATCTGTTATGATTTTATTCAGGTTTTGTGCTCTCTTTTTTAATGGTCCCCAGCAGTCATTAGAAACAGTTGCAGAGAAAAATGATGAAGAATGAAAATACATTGTAAAAACCAAGGATGTTGAAAGTCTAATGAGGGACTGAGGGAAAACTTAAAAACTGGTTTAGATCAGGAACATTTGAGAGAGAGATATGTTGCTTTAGATAGACCTCTTCGTAGAAGCTAGTTGGAAAATTTTGTGTTCTGAATGAAATATTGTATAAATAGGAAGCAAAACACAGGAGGTGCTTTAAAGTAGGGGTATGGATGCACGTTTAATGGAATTTCGACTTCTTCATGTGTGAATTTGAAATGGACAAAGTGACTTTGGTAAAAATAGCTACCACTTCTGCTTTGTGCCACACAGAAGTACAGCAGGTGAATCTGGTCTTCTGATTGAGCCATACAACATATAGATCAAATTAAGAAGGGAGAAGTTAATTAAAATATTCCAGGAGAGGCCCACCAGCCACTGAGCAATGATCATCACCATGGTAACCAAACTCCCTCCGGTCTCTGCCTGCTCAACTTGTGGTGGTCCTCTTCATTCCCCTCCCTTTTCTCCATCTTTTCATGAAAAGTTTCTTTTTTTAAAAAAAAATGCCTGACTTAATATTAAGATATTTTAGTATCTGACAGCTAAGTAGGAAATGCGACGATTGTGTCAATGGTAGGTTCCACATTGTTCCCAAGAAAATTTTTTGCTTTCCTCAGTTGATTCTGACACAATCATGATTTTTATTTTTATAGTTATTGTTATTATTCTTTTATATCTTGTCTTTCCTCCAGAAAATGGGACTCAAGGCATCTTACAAAATTTAAAGCAAACATGAGGAGGAAAAAAAACCAGTTGTAGGCCAAAATATACCAAAAGTAATTGCTGAAAAGTAATTAAGCTGTCTAGAGAATTAAAAACATTTTTTAAAATATCTGGTACGAGTCAAGAAATAAACATTGTACAAAACATAGATTAAAAGTCCTGAGACAGAGTCCTGTTGATGTCATACACATATAAGTTCCCTTACACATCCAGTTATATTTTTCTAGCTACGGTTCAATGGATGATTTCAGTTGTGTAAGTAGAGTTCTGCAAGTGTAGCCATTTCACATGGGCCTAAATAAGAGCATTAGTCCTGACGGGGGTAGAACCATTGAATCAGTTAGATTTATCATTCAGGAACTGATTATGTGGATCTAATGTAGATGGGACTAACCAACAGGATTCCAGCTATAGAATCTTGGATCATACATGACCATCTGAAAATGTCTTCAGTGTACCACTTTTTTCTCTGGAATTCCAAAAGCAACCACTGTACACACCCCATTGCACAATGTGTTGATAAGCAGGTACATTGGCAGATAGAGAAGTGGTTGCACAAGGCTGGTATTTATTACTAGAAGGGTGATATAGAACAAGCTTTGTGGAAATGCCTGAGTGTAGATTAAAACTGCAAATGAACACAATGTAGGATCTTGGTCCTTACCTTATAGACAGACAACTCCCAAAAGTATGCTGGAATTAAAAAAAAAATCTTTAGCTTTTTGCAGAAGTACAAGGACAGCCAGCATCATGTAGTGGTTTGAGTGTCAGACTAGGACTTAGAGAGACCAGTGTAAGAATGTTCACTCAGCCACAAAAACCTACGGTGGGACTTGGGCAAGTCAAGCTCTCTCAAACTATTTTCACAGGGGGGTAAAACCCCGTGTGCGAAGACCGGAGATGGAGGTCGTTCACACCGTGGGGTGCGCTAGTGCGGTTGGAAAAGGTGAGGCGGCACACCTCCAACCGCTCTAGCGCAGCCGCAGGGGTGGTGCTGCGAGTTTTTTAAAAACCACCTTCCCAGGTGGTTTTTATGAAACTTGCCCGCACTAATCCGTGGCAGCTCCCGGTGAGAATCTGCAGAGACGTGGTAGCGCGTCTCTGCAGATCTGCCTGGGGGCGGGCTTCTGGCTGGCGTGCTGCCCTGATTGGTGGAGCGCCGCCGGAAGCCACCGGCCACCATTTTGGGAGCCGCCAAACGCCGCCGAGCGCCACCAAAATTCGGCGGCGTGTGAAGCGGCAGAACCACGCTCCCCGCAGGGACGGAGCAGGGACGGAACAAAACGCAAGCAGGTAAGCTCCGCCCCTGCGTGCGCCGCCCTGTTTCGGCCCCCCCACATGCGAAAAGGGCCTGAGTCTTAGCAGAAGGCGATGACAAGCCTCCTCTGAACCAATCTTGCCAAGAAAATGGTATTTATTTGTTTGTTTGTGTATATGTTCATGTGCCACCTTTCTCCTGGAATGGGACCCGAGGTCACTTCCAACAATAATGTAAAATATTAAAATATTTAAAGCAGGTTTGCCTTAGGATCCCCATAGAGTAGAAATGAGTTGAAAGCATGCAACAGCCACAAGAACAACAACAGGAAAAAGGGAGCTAGTCTAAGTTCCCTTAGAAAGGATAATCTTTCTATTGTGTTACATTGACAAAACCCAATTAAAGTCTACCAGAAATAGTAGCCAAGATTCAAGTGAAAGTTGGTAAGAAAAAAAAGGCCCCAAGAGTGTGAAATGCAGGATCAGCGCCGCTTGCTGTTGCACATGCGCTCATCTCTGTACGAACACAACAGCTTCTGTTAGTGCAACAAAGTCCTATATAGTTAACTGTGTAAATAACAAACACACCATTGCACTAATGCTATGGTCCAGTGTGTGAGTCATTTGGATAAGACTCTGGACCAATATCACTTTTGTTATTTTTTTTTCTAGTGGGGTAGATGGGGTGGTTGAAAGGTTTCAAAGCAACTTATGGCAAGAGAAGGAAGGAATCTCATGGGCCATAGAATCTGAATATCTGCTCAATGCAGGATCTCTAAGCTAGAGCATCCCCAGGATGCTATCCAGAATGCTATCCAGGAGAGGTGTAGTTTTCTAAGGATTGGCTCACAGCTTCAGTAAAGCTGCAGTTACAGTGATGGGACTTACTTCTGCATAAACAGGTATGCAATTACACAATGACTCACTTTTCAAGGAGAGACGCTTAAGAAGCATATATATATAGTCACGGGCCCTTTTTGCACGGCATTTGCCATGCGAAAGGGCCCCTGGAGCGTCGCGCGACTGCAAGGAGTGGTCCACATGACGCACTCGCAGTCGTGTGATGCTCCAGGGGCTGGCAGGTGCCAACCACACACTATTTCATTTTTGGCTGTGAGCCGAAAATGGTGGACGATTGCAAATCACTCCAGGGCCCCGCGTGCACTTGCCGTGTGTGCGGAGCTCTGGAGCCACAGTGCTCGTGTTTCCTTCCCCAGCTCAGCCAGGGAAAATCCCAGACTGCACTGTGGAAGGAAGAGGAGGCAGGCAGCAGCTGCGGAGCTGAAGGAACCAGGATGTGAGAACCTCTCGGAAGAGGATGCTCGCGCGATCCCCACACCTCAGCTCCGCAAAAAGATGAGTTGCAGAAAGGGCCATGGTTTCCACAAGTATTTGGTCTAGTGTCTAGTGCCAGGTGTGTTTATTTACCAGCCAGGTCAGGTATGTTTTTCTCCCCTTCATGATGCTGTGAAACTTTGGCTTTTTTGCATGGAGCAAGTTATCAACGTTTGAACTGGGCCCAAAGCTGGCAATCAATTTTACTTGTCTGTGAATACATATGCAAACTAAACTGGGCTTCACCTATTTCCATGGTACAATTCTTGTTACTTTTACTAGTAATACACGTTCCAAACTTCTCTGTTTCTCCATCAGTACTGAACTAGATGGACCAGTAGTCTGACTTTTCAGAAGGTTACTTTCTATTTGGGTCAATATGTCGCTTGTATACCTGGCAACACATTGGAAATATTTCCACAAATTGTCTGAGGACAAGCAAAATGAATAAATGAAATGAATAAATATCAAACCATAGGAGATCCCATATTTTATTTTTGAGAAATAAAGTATGACAATTCATGCAACAAAGTAACATATACAACTAGTGACAGTAGATGAGGTAAAGGTACCATTGACTTCCATAAAAATATTCTCAGTTCATCAATATTATTCAGGAAGGATACCTCATATACCTGTACCTCATCCCTAAAGTTATTCTTTACAAGAACTCTGCTCCTCTTAATTTTATAACTGCCACAGGAAGTTCCCTTGTCCTGAAGCAATGGTTCTGTACCCAGAAGTCTCCAGTGGTCAGAAACCTTGACATTGATGACACTGGCTGGAGCTTCTGGGAACTGAATCTAGAACTGAGTACTGGATTAGTACTCTGAGAGACCAGGGTTTGAATCCATGCTCAGCAAAGGAAACCCACTGTGTGACCTTGGACAAGTCATACTCTCTCATCTTCAGAAAAAGGCAATGGTGAAACTCCTCTGAATGCATCTTGCCAAGAAAATCAAAGAATAGGATAATCTTAAATCAAAGTCGTCTTGAAGGCACATAACAACAGTGACACCATCTGGAACTCACCCCCCCCCCATCTCAGCAAAGAGTCAATTGATAGGTTACCATCGACCTTCTGTTCCTCACTTCCTTAAACAATAAATTCAGCAAAATAGTTTCATGTGTCAAAGTCAGCCGTAAGTCCTGAAAAACAGAGATAGGTGCCAGATGGGAGGAAAAGCTATAAAAACTAGGAATGAAGGAAAATTTCATTTGATTAGCATTTTGATAAGAACTACTGAAACTACACTTTCCAAATCAATAAGTGAACTGGAAAACCATTATCCTTTGGCATGCTCATATCTAAAAATATGAAAAAAAGTTATCTGAACAGAAAATGTGTTCAAAATGTATCTGTCTTGAAGAAGTAGATATAAAATTTGGATATATTCATGCTAAAAATACCCTTACAAACAAGCATTTTATGTGGGAGAACTGCCTGAAAATTGTACATATTTGGAAAAACTGCAAAAATGAATATATAAAAAGACATGTACAGAAAAGTTCATGTGGATTTATGAATATATAATAAGAAATATACAGAAAACTTCATATTGATTTCCATGTAGCCTTTTAAAAAATAACAAATGGATGTAGAAAAAGGATGGAACAAATTAAAGGTTGAAGCCAAGAACCCTAAATTTACAGGTTTGTCCATCCCTAATGGAATCCATCAAGCCATTTTAATATTTTTCTGTATTAGTATGTGTAGAAGCTGTCTTGGGAGCTCAATTCTGCTGTATAGGAGACACCTCCTCTGCTTCTTAAGCCTTCATCTCATCAAGTCCGGTAAAGAAACAGAGGAAAAGACAACTGGCAGCCAGCTGTCTAAACAAGGCCTCCCAGAATCTTCTGGCCATTTATCACTTCTTACCCATAGACCACTTGGGTGGGAAGGAATAGAGTAAGAAGACTCTAGATCCCTAGTCACTTACTTTTGAAGATTTATCACATTTGGTTTCTTCTCATCATTCCAGCAAGTGGCCATTTTGAGCCCACAAAGCTGCATTGACACTACAGCCAGAGTGAGGGTTCCACTCTCATTCCATTATCAAAAACAAGATGGGTGAGACCCTCATGGTCACCTTTCCTACCATGGAAGCATGGTTAGTAGCACCTTGTAATAAACTATCAATCATTCTCTTCTTCTGACTTCTCTCTTCTTCCTATACCTTTTCCTTTCACTTTGAGCTTTCTGAACAGTTCTCTAAGGGCTGCAAGTTCCCACAGAGTCCCAGCAGGACAGCCAAATGCAAAGGGTCCCTGCACCTCTAACATTTAGTCCCTTTCTACAGCACCTTCCCATCCCACCATGGGGACAAGAGAAGGATGGGACCATGAAGAAGCTTCTGCATGACATCATCATGGTCCTGTCCTTCTCCTGTCCCCAGGAGGCGTGACTGCAGGTTAAATCATTGACAGGCTTCCCCCATCAATGACTCATGATTGCACCACCATCCTGCACTTACCTATCCTACAGAAGGTCTAAAAGTGTGATGGTTGCACTTTCTGCCCCAGAGCAGCCTGGGAAAGTACCCAGCTGTCTGCGGAAAGAAGTGGTGTGGCCATCACCTTTCCACTGACAGGGAGCCAGCCAATGTGGAGGGAGCACTCCGATCATACTCCCTTCCTGGCAGAGCTGCTGCCAGGATCCTCACCGGACACCACTGCAAGAAGGTAAGCTGTGGAAAGGTCCTTATTCATTTATAGTTATTTTGAGGTTGTTATCTGAAATATTATTCTCATTTTTCACAGTGTAACAGATATTAACAAGTGGAGTTTTGGGCTGTAACTGATTCGTATTCTACTCAGAAGCTAGGAATCTGTGGGATATTGTCAGATCATGTGACATGTTCCAAGTCACTTACTGTAATCATCATAATCACCAATTTGAAATATTGTTACCCTGTTCCTCCCCACTAGATTAAAAAAAAGGAATTATAAAATATCTTATAAAATATATGTTGTACAGGCTGCACCTGTTGAAATTCCTTCTTCTTTGCTGCTATTAAATTTGTAGCAGCTCTCTCTGCTTTTGCATCTAGCCACCTGAAGGTTGTAGGTTATACAGAATATAGAACATGGCAGTGAGAGTGACAATCAATTCTATCACTATGGATCTCTCTCTCTCTCTCTCCCTCCCTCTCTCTCTCTCATATTATATACAACAGAGAAAAAGGGCTTTGCAAGCAGATCTTGCATCTGGGACCAGAACTTTTAACCACTTGCAGTTCTCATTAAAATTTGTGCCCATGGTAGTGAATGTGGTTGGAGGAGTATGCATGCCCCAGACTTATTCCTGCACCATTCTATATCACTTATGTAATAATGTCCTGCCTTTGCAGAGCTTGTGGAATTCTTTTTGGGACCTCAGTTTCCCAGAATCCCTGGTCCAAAAAGGTAATTTTTCTAACCTCTGGGCCTTTATGTGATTTGAATCTGATGTATAGTATGCCTCCCTGCTGTCCTGTTACCCATATGATCCCATTTAGGGCTGACCTAAACACAAAAAATATTGATGTGAGAATTAGGAGATGAAGGCCTGAAGTGGTATATCTCTTCAGAGTACAGGTGGAGAATTACAGTTTTGAATCACAGAATATCACAACTGGAAGAGATCTTTGGGGCTATCTAGTCCACACTTTTGCCTCATAGGAATCCATCCCTAAAGCATCCCAAGAAGTGGCCTTCTTATGTCTGTTTAATAACATCTAGTGAAAGGGAAATCACCACTTTCTAAGGTAGTTTATTCCACTGTCAACTAGTCTTTACTGCCTAGATGTTCCTCCTAACAATAAACCATTAGTTTGGGTCCTATGCTCTGTAGCTGCAGAAAGCAAACACCCTTCATCTTTGACATGACAAGCCATCAGATATTTAAAGACGGTGGTCATGTCACCTTTTAGTCTTCTGTCTGTCTGTGCCTTCAAGTTGCCTGTTGAATTATGGCCACCTCATTTCTTAGGCAAGGAATACTCAGAGGTGGTTTTGCCAGTTCCTTCCTCTGAAATAAAGGCTACAGCACCTGGTATTTGTTAGCAGTCTCCCATCCAAGTACTAACCAGGGCTGATCCTGCTTAACTTCCAAAAGAGATAGGATCTGGTGCCTGTAGGATATCGAGGCCTTCGTCTTCTGTACTCCAACCTTAATGCTTTTCTATATTAGAAAGGAACAATAACAAAACTTCCCTTCAAGTTGAAACGTAGCTCAGCATGAAGTAGAGAACAGGAGGACCTGGGCTGTTTTGGTGCTGAGTTCTTTTATAGAGAGAGAGGGCTTTCAAAAATGGTATTTTTGCTTGCAGCTTGAATTGTTCCTCATCCACTCTACCATTTTGTCCATAATACTATCTCATTGGGCTGATGTGCAGACTAGAGCCAGGACCTAATCAGATGCCACATAGGCAGAACTCCCAGTTTTGACACTGACTGTACTTTTTTACAAGCTTGCATTCAGGAGGTATCCAATACTTTCTCATTTAAGCAGTCCCGCAATGGTGCAACAACACTTGGGCAGAACTCTGTGTCCTGACCATGATGGCATTGGATTGCTGTCCAGGATAATTTGAGAAGCTCTTAGTCTGGGACTGCCCACTCTGTAGCTGGGCTAGTTGTCTCTGTCTTGTTCACACTCTCACATGGCCAGTGGAGTTTTCCACTCTGGTGTTTCTCATTGGGATCTCAACCAGAATACTAGTCTGTCATTTTAATTCTCCCTTTCCTTTACAGTCCAGACTTTTATTACACTCTAGACTTGCTATATTCAAGACCTACTTCTCGGGGCCTATACTTGTAGACAGCAGTTATGACCCAGCTAGACTTTGCCATATTCACAGAATCATCTGTCCCTCCAAGCAAAAATGTCAGAGAAGAATAGATATGTTTGTTTTCCAATAACTGAGTTCAGTAGTTCATCACAACGGAGTGGGAATGAACTGCTGTGTGTGGTCTCCTTGTGTGTGGTCCAGTGGCTGAGCTGACTGGGACAGGAGTACATGTAATATGACCACAGACTACATTTATATTGTAGAAGACACCCTTTTGAAATGATTGGCCCTCAGCAGTGCCAACTCAAACGTGCTGAGAGAGACACACAGAGAGAAAGAAAGAGAGAATGAGAAGTGGCGAAAAGCCTACTGTGCCATTTCCAAGGACCGTTGATTGTCATTTTTTAATCAAGCTTAATACATATGGTTAAAACATATTGATGAATTACTTGCCATTTCCAAATTCTGAATGTGCTCCAAAGCTACATTAAAGGCAGCTTGAAATATGGTCACACGAATCACTCTCCAGAGAGCGGGAGTGAGAGGAACAACAGCATAAGCTCACCAGTGCTATATCCCATAGCTCTCCCCCTCCTTTCCCCACCCCTTATTGCTAAATAGTGTAACAGCAGTTAATGATCACATAGCGGGCAACCGTATCAATGTTTTCAAGGAATATTAAAAAATAGCTCTGCCTACAGTGAACAAAGCCAACTTTTGGAGGAGCCAAACTAATGTTTGGCAGGCTTTTTGCTGTCCTGTGAGCACCACTGGAAGTGCATATGCTAGCAGAACAAGGTCCATTTATCTTCTAAACATGTGACTATTGTGGAGTGGTTTAGATGTGGCATCTCAAGTCACATCTCATCCATCTACCTGCTTCTCTGTGGAATGATCAGTTTGGTCTGCAATATCAGTACATTTAAAAACTACTTATTGAAGGAAAAACATTCATAGCGGCATATTACATCCCCAGTAACAAGTGTATATAAATGGGAACATCTGTGCGGCTATCATGGGTGAGTAGATGACATTGGGTGGAGCTAAGCAACCATTTAACCAGAAAACATTTCACCTACACACTGACACCTGACATGCAGTCATATCTTCTGTCTTGCTATGGGAGTAAGACAAGATCTTAGGAAAGTTCCTTTTATTGTTGCTACTCCCAGAATTCCCCAACCAGCATGACCAACTGGCTGCCATGGGCGACTAGATGACACTGAGTAATGGTAAGCAACTCTGTAGCCACAAATCTGATTATGATTTCACCCACACATCGGCACTTGATATGTGGCAGTATCCTCTAAACTGCTTGCAAAGATAAGACCAAAATTTGGGCAAGTTCTTTTTTTGGACTACTGCTCCAAGAATCCCTCATCCAACATGGCAAACTGGCTGTTAGACCAGGAGTCTTCAACCTTTTCTGAGCCAGGACCCATGTACAGAATCTGACTGGACTGGCAGATGAACCCTACTTCCAATACCAGCAATGGGATACCATATTTTGCTGTACCCAAGGGCAGCAGGCTAGTCAAAGAGATGCTGAGCAGGCCAGTTTAGGGTACTCTGGAGAAATGCTGGGATGCCTGCTGTTGTCCCAAGTACCTGCTCCCTAAGGTAGCTGTCTCATTTTGCCTAATGTCAGGGCCAGCTCTGATTTTGCCTCTTCTTATGTCAGGTAACTGAAGACCAATCTTTTAGACCACCAAGGAGGAAGTCTACCCTAGCATTGTGGCACCTTTCAGAATGCTGGCTTCTGGAATTGCTCTTAAATGAAAATGTGCTTGGTTCACCTCCTCCATATGTAAAACCACCAGCTAGAGCCATCTGTACAAGAGACTCTCATTGCCTACGATCGTTCCCTCTCCTGCCTTTCATATCATTGAACTGAAACCATCACTCCTGTCAAAAAGTCAGGCCTGCAGATGAAAGGCCAGTGCATTAAGACAGCACATAATTGTCAGCCTCCGAGTTTCTGACATTAATCGTTTTACTCAAAGAAAGACAGTGGAATGACTTTCAATTCTGCCACCCCCACCCCACTTCTTTAAAACACATTGCCAGCATGCAGCAGTTAGTCTGGATTAAAAGTAAAATGAATGAAATACTACTAATAATAACTCATGGCTTGCTAATTAAAAGTAATATGTTTTCCCATTTTTTGGCAATTTGATAACATAAAACACTTAGTTGGGGGGCCACGGGGGAAACACGCTAAGATGGATAAAAAATGTTTTGTGTTCACCCAAGCAAGACTATGTTAATGCACATTATCCCATTAATGCACATCAACATCGGGAATAACCGTACCAATGCAAGCAAGAAGCATACACTTATCATCATTTGATAACATGTTTAATGACAGATTGACGGTTGATTTGCAAATGTGAACTGGCATCAATGTTGCTAACTTCAGCTTCTGCCGCCTCCTCTGCTATGCCAGCATATTTATGTGCATAATTTGATTTTGCAGCCGCACTGTTAGTACATTTTTAATATTAACTATGCAAGAACAGACAGCCGAACTTAAGTTGCACTGATGGTTTGAGTTCATTAGATTGAAAAAGATGGGCCAGAGATGGCAAAGATGGAGATGGCAGGGAAACATCAAAGAGGCAACATTTAGCACACTCCACTGCGAACAAACTGAATGAACACATTTCACATTGTTGGCTGCAACTGGAGCGCATGTGTGTGTCTGTGTGTGTGTGCATGTGTGTGTGTGTGTGTGTGTGTGTGTGTGTGTGTGTGTGTGTAAAATTGCCCCTAGCACATAAATGGCAGCCTAAAAAGAGCAAACTCTTAGCCACAGAACTGTTAAATTGTCTGTTTCTAGTGGTCATATATTATAGCCACAAAATACAGAATGGAGTCCTGTCCCCCAAATGTACATGTTCTATTAGGGATGTAACTCCCCAAATATAATTGTCCTTGCATGTGAAGATGAGTAATTATTGTAGTTTTCTCCCCACTGCAGGGGAAAATGAGCATTCCTCTGCAAAAAATTCCCTCTTTCCCAACATCCCAAAATATTGTATAGGAATTACTTTGAAGAGAAAAAAATACAAGAATTTGAGGCGAGGAGTTGCACTTTTTTCAGTGCAGAAAACAAGTTTCCTTTGCAGCCAGCAGTGTTTTCTGCACAGGCAATCATTCTTCTACACAGAAAGTAGTTTTTTTTTCTCCACATAATAATCTCTCCAAAACACTTTAGGACATTGAATATTACAAAAAAATTACATAAAATTCTCGTTGGTTTATTATTCTTCCCGATGGGATTTCCTGACTGTTGGGAAACTCATTTTTTCAAACTGGGAGTGAATAACTACAAATATTCTCCCCCCTCCGCCCCATTCCTATAGTCTGTTTAAGGGATGGATTATTCAGTTTTGCACATACTGCTTCATAAATCCATTTCATCCCATTTCTGTGTAAATGTGATTTTCTTTTTAAGCATTAGTTAAAAAACATATACAAACATTTAAATATGCACTTCTGAGCATATTTTTCTTATAGACATATAAATATCCATATAAATATATTAAAATATATTTCTGAAAACATTTTATTGTAAAACATGAAAAAATTTCCTATTTTTGATGGCAATAACTGTAGTGTAGAACTTGGAGGAAAGCCAGTGCCAAAGGAGAATTATATTCTAATCTGCACATTGATTTAGTAGCATGGCTTATGGCAGAATTTACAAAGAATGAAGCCCTAAAGCCCAAATAAAGTAAATGTGTGATAAAAATTTGACGAGCCCTCCCTCTTCCATCTTCATTTCTCCATCCCCCCAGGGAAGGAGAGTGACGTTTGAAGAAGAGTACCTGGTCCATGCATGGAGGATGTCCACTTGACTCAGAACAGTAATTTTCCAGAGTTCCTGATCACTGGGAATAAGTCTAGAATTCCTCAAATATACCTACCACCATTGCATTACACCCAGTGTTCACATATATGTAATCCTCAATTCACAGAGTTAGGTCGATTTCATCAAAGAGACTTCATCTGTTGCTAGGGGCCGTGATGTTAAAATGACCTCACACTGATCTTCACCCTTTCACATCTCCATATCTTCCATATGTTGTGCTGAACTATATTCACAGTTTTTTAATTTTTATTTTAAAAATTACATTTAAATTAGATTGATTTCTAAGTCCCAGGGAACTCAGCTAAAATTTCTCATAAATCAATAATGCATAGGACTGCAATGTTAGGAACAAGAAAACTAATTTAGTATCCAAGTGTCCTTTTGAGTCCCTAATTAGGCCTTGTACACATGTCTTTTGTTTCATGGGTTAGGCTTCATTCTTTCTCCTCTTCAGTTATAATCTCTCAGTTTAGATCAGAGGTGGTTTAAGTATGTCCCACAACCACATGAAGCTCCCCAACACCATTCTTCTGGCCCCTAGGGCCACTCATGAATAAGAAATTAGATTATTTTATTTAGGCAGCCATCTTATACCTATTTACCAGACTGAATATAATGGGAATTATTTCTAATTAGACATGTATAATAGGACTGGGAAGCCTTTTTCCAGCGGAGGAAAAAGGGGCTATCTGTTGGTATTTGGTGGGGCCATTGTCACAGGTGAGTATACCCTTCAACAATGTACAGATCAAAACCAGGACACAGGGAGCCAAGCAACATCAGAATGTGGCTAAGATGGTAAAAATTATTAATGACAAAGAATGCACAAACTAGGAGAGGCTGCAGAAGTTTGCTTTTGCCTGAGTTTACAGGGAATAGCAAGATTACCCCCCTCCGACTCTTTTCTCACTACTGAATGAATGGAATGAATGGGTGGATGAATGCCCAAACCGTACCATGGATTTCACAGCCCCTTAAATACATGGCATCGCTTTCCCTAGATTAAACCTGAATGACCCCCATTTTGTAAAACTGTTCGGCTGCAAACACAGTGAAATTTAGTGACATTTAGCTTTAATGACAACATGTCTGCCTCTTACTTGGGAGCGTCGATGAAATTCTTTGGCTTATTGAAAGGCAGCTTGTAATGATGAATTGTTGAACAGAATACTTCATTCTGAGCAGTTATTAATGCTTAGGTGTTTATTGCATCCTACATGAATTTTCCTTTGGCATGACATGCTAAATTCAAAGCTGTAATTATAATACAAAATTGTAATCCCAAATGTTGTGTAAAAACTTTGCTGTCTCCAAATCTCTGGCAAACCAAAGCAACCTTTAGTGATGTGTGTGTGTGTGTGTGTGTGTGTGTGTGTGTATACACAAGTGGTAAAGTGGTAACTTTTGAAGTATAGACATTCATTGTGACAGTCTCCATTGCCACTTTACTGCAAAGAATCCCCACATACAGGTAGCTTTGGCCCATTTCCACACTATACTGTTCTAGTGCTGTTATTCCACTTTCAACATCCTGTGGAATTCTGGGATTTGTAGTTTTAGCTCTCCAGCTGCGAATTATAAATGCCCCTCCCTAAACTGCAAACCCCAGGATGCTGAAAGTGGAATAATAGCACTGTAACAGAGTAATGAGGAAATGGCTTATGGTACTCCATATCGACATATCAAATTAAACAGTACTCATCTCCATTTGAAGCAAGTTGTTTGTAAAGCTGATAGGTCTTAACGGCCCATTTAAGATGAAGAAATTACAGAACATTTTATATTACAAAAAGAGATGGATTATTGCAAGATATAGGAAAGTCCACTCTCCAGTCTGGCCTCTGTAGGAACTGAAGCAAAATTTAGAGGGAATAAGGAAGTGTGAGGGGGTTGGCACATGGTATAAAAATCCATGCTTATAAAAAAAAATATCCTCAACGCTGACTTGATGGCCAGCATCCCATCAGTGACACATGCAGGTGTAAGGTGCACTATGTATGAGGAGTACAGTTTGTGGACAATGTACAGTGGACAGTGGCATAGCTAGGGTCCCACATGGAGATTTTTTTTTAATGCATGTGGCAGCTCATTAAAGTTCAAAAAGTAGCAGTGAGAATATGCATTGCACATTGCAATTGTACAATGGGACACCAGGTCTATGCACTGACCATTTATCCATGCATTTTGGGCAAAGCTGTTATCCAATACTGTGGTTGAGTAATGCAAACAAAACACAGCTATATTAGTTGATAGTTACCCAGTGCTAACGTGAGGCTTTATCTTAGCTTTCAATGCCACTACTGCACAGATGGGCACATTGCAATTTGCTGTTTTAATCCAAAGAATGATCAGACAAATTAAATCTTGCTTGTAAACTATCATGGAAATATAATTGCTTCATAAAAGTAACACAACAGTTGGTAACCACATTATACTTTGATTGTACCAAGTAATACTTGTTAATTCTAAAATATTTGGAAAGAGCATACTTTTTTCCATTTTAAAAGTGGTTTTACCAAAGTATTTTAAAATAACAAACTGTAAAAACATACTACCTATGGCTAAGGTGCTAAGTTATGTTTGTGCAAAGAGCAATGGAGCAAACTACTTTTCTACATTGTATTCAGTAATAGGAATAAACCATCTTTAAAAGGTAAGGGAGGAATTTTGTATCAGCTGCTTAGTTAAGGTCACCTCTCCTGGTCCGACCTCCTCAAGCCTAATGGAATCATCATTCTACTATGCTCTGATTGGTGCTCTGATTGCTGGTCAAACCGACCTCCTTCTCTCTATGTAGCTGATGCCAGATCAAGCAGGTTGTGGGGACAGTTATGGTCACAGCAATAGTGTTAAAACTGTGTCTAAGTAGCAATTGTGAATACAAAACAGTTACAGATGAGTAAATCTAGTTAACTGTTCCATATTCACTGTTGTCACTTAGTCATGATTGTGACGCTATTGCCATGATTATAAATCTACCTCCAACCTACACTACATGACATAAATGGTATGGGGAGAATGAAGTCCATTTGGCTGACAACTGGAGCATGGTTGAATGATGTTTCTGTGAGGCTAGGGTGTGGGAGTTGAGTCAAGAGAAGTTATGTAGTTATGACACTAAACTAAGTAGCTGATACAGAATTCTGTCCTAACATTCCAAGTTATAGTTCCATTGTGTGTATTTATTTTAGACATTTATCATTTACTCTTTCTGTCTCATAACTACATCTGCTTTTCATAGTTCTGGTGATTATGAAGGAATAACTTGCACCTCCTCAGTTTATTGAGAGACAAGAGTTACAGCCAAGGATTACACATTTCATTGTGTGTGTGGAGAGAATGAATCATCCTGCGTCTACCATGTTACCATTCCACCCTGAATACAGGCAGTCTCATCCAATGTTTGAAACTAAATTCATTTGGGTCTGGCTTCTACCTGGACAGGACATCACCAAGAGGGATCTTGAGATAGTGCTAAGAAAGAATCAGCATTCAGAATAGCGGGCTAGATGGACCAAGGATCTGACAAGGCAGCCTCCCATGTTCCTTTGTGAGTTTTCCATTTGGATAGCAAAAGAGAACAAAAGAAACAACTATCTTAAGCCTAATTTTCATCGACAGGAAATCATAAATTCCCCATAAAATGTTTGCAATTTTTTTCTCTCCACGTGATCTTGCCAATTTTGAATCATTTGGATCCATGTGCCTGATAAATAGGGGCCAAATGAGGTCTATGCTTCCATCCTGTCTCTGGTAGAGCTTGGAAAAGTTCTTTTCCAGTCTACAGTTCACAAAATCACTCAACCAGCATGGCCACCACTGAGGGATTATGAGAGCTGTAATTTATAGAGGTTACAGGGTTACAGCTGAACATTAAGAAAACAAAAATAATGACCCCAGATGATTTACATAACTTTAAAGTGGACAATGAAGACCTGAAATCATCAAAGATTTTCTTTCAGTCATAAACCAGAATGAAGACTACTCAAGAAATCAGAAGGCTAGGACTTGGAAGAGTGCATATGATAGAACTAGACAAGATCCTCAAGTATAAAGATATATAATTGAATACCAAGGTCATGATTGCCCATAATATTTTTGATTTCAACATATGGTTGTGAAAGCTGATCAGTGATGAAAGCAGATATCAAGAGAATTGACTCCTTGGGAACATGGTGCTGTAGTAGAGTTTTACAAATACTGTGGACTGCAAAAAGAAAAATCAATGGGTCTTACAGAAAATTAACCCTGAAGTCTCCCTAGAAGCCAAAATGACTAAATTAGAATACCATGCTTTTGGCATATCATGAAAAAATATGATTCATTGGAAATGCTTGCTAAGTTAGCAGGAGAGAGTCAGTGTTGTGTAATGGTTTCAGTTTTGGACTATGACTCTGCAGACCAGGGTTGGAATCCTCACTTGGCCATGGAAACTCACTGAGTGGGGAAATCACACTCTCTCAACCTCAGAAGGAGGCAAAAACAATCAACTGAATACATCTTGCCAAGAAAAGACTGTGAAAATTTCATCTTAGGGTCACCATAAGTAGGAAATGAGTTGAAGGCACACAACAACAACAACAACAACAACAACAACAACAACAACAACAACAACAACACAAGATTAGAAGGCAGTAGGAAAAGAGGAAGATCACATTATAGGTGGATAGACTCAATCAAAGAAGCCATGGATTTTAAGAGTACAATCTCAGTCAACCCTCAGCACGGGTCAAATGGGAAGTGCCTTCATGGTTTGTTCTCCAAATCATGGCCATTCAGCTCTGGTTTAGGAATATTTGGACTTGTTGTAAACAAAGGAAAAGGAAGAGCATGTGTGTGGCCTACCTCCCATCCTAATAGTTGTGAAAACTATACAAGCAGACTGCTAATAGGAAAGCTTATTCCCCCAGTCTGTTTCCAGCTGTAGATCCTTTCTGAACCTCAATTTATCAGGCTAAAGTGAAAGTATGTAGCAGGGGTAATTAATCCTTTCTATGCTACTGGATAACTTTCAACAATAACTGCCCAATACTAGGGAGGATGAATAGTGTAGTCCAATGGATCTGGTTTGCCAAAATTGTTATAACCCTTGGGTTATCTTCCATTGGGGGTGTGACCTAGGTCAGGGGACCTGGAGTGTTGGCCATAGGAAATTCCAGTTCAACCACTTGCTGAGAGAGGATGCTGTACTCCATCAACTAAAGGACTGTGGTGCTTCTCTGTTGTAGACCACTTGCTGCATCATCGTTTACTATTAAGCTTGTCTTACTACAGTGAAATGTGTCAGGTTTTGGTACCAGATGAAGTCTGGGGAAGCCAGGATTTAAAAACAATTTCATCTCAGAATACTCTTATCCCAAGATTCAGGGCAATTTCAGGCATGTATCAAGAATCCAGCAACCATAACAATCTCTGTAGCCCAGAATGGCAAAATGAATGGCTAGCACAAGACTGATTGTGCCTACTAACAGTTTGCTCCCCTTACTCTGCAGAAAGAAATCTGTAATACAGTAGTTCTCAGAGTAGAATCTCCAATTATTGTTGGATTTCAGATTCCAGAAGCCTCAGCCAACATGGCCAGCACTCAGGGAATTTGGGAGATGAAGGTCGTCAACATCTGGAATTGCAAATATGGGAACCACTGCTCTCATATTCCTCAATACAGAGTTCTGGACTGAATCATATCATGATTCATGCTCTGATTACGGTACTTGTACAGTAAGGGCTACACTTACTCACTTGGTTGTAAATACAGGTGGGAGTAGAAGTTTTATAAAACAGACACAAAACATTTTCCTAATGATTATCTCATGCAATTTTTGTATTCTTGCAACTAGTAAATATTTGGGCCTAGGTTATTATATTCCCACATACATACACAGACATACACACACATACATACACCCCCCCCCCACTGCACTCTGTTTAACCCCAGATTATCCAGCACTGAGTTGTGTTGCATTTATAGATTTCAAATTTATTGACATTTGACATCTGAAGGGCTTTCACCTGACCAATAGGAACCTCTGCCACCAATGGGAATAGCTGTAGAGGATTTCAACAGCCATGGGAATGGCAAAAAAGTCATTAAATCATATTGGAAAAACAATGTGCTCATACATTTGAGTCTCACCAGTAAATCTTCCTGCAAGGTCTGGACCACCTAGTGGGGATATTCAAAGGCAGGGGAGACAGAGAGAATTAGAGATATGAATTAAAGCTGAAGTGAGCAATCCAAAACTCACCACAGCATTCTGAATAAAAAGAAAAAGGCAGAAACATGGTGGGTCAACTTTATTGGAATTAAATCCCTCACTGGATATGTATGGCTTGATTTATAAGCACCCTGAGGAAAGGGAATGCACATAGCTCCAGATTATTTCATACAGTTTGTATGTGGGAGGTGGAAGATACAAAAAAAACATATGGAACAATTTTGATTTTTTTTTAAAAAAAATTGCAGCCTGTGCTTTTACATAGATTTTCACCACCATAATTAATTATATTGCCTTTTTTAGGCAGGAAATATGGAACTGCAGACTTTTCAGTCTTCCTTTCGAGGGAACTTTTTTTTTTTAAGAGAGAGTTTATTTTTAGCTTCTCTTATTTAGATCATAGAGCCACACATCCTGGAAGTATACAACAGGCTTTGAAGAGAGTAGGAATCTCTTGGGCTGATGTCAGCATTAAAAAATATTTTATCTTGCTAAAACAGAAATAGTACTGTCTGTACAATCATCTCCCCAGAAGCAAAAATCCTGAGGTACAAGAAGTACCTTTTAGTGTATACACTGAAATACAAGAGATTTGGGTTCTTTTGATATTACCGAGTTTGTTTGTGAACATCCTATTACATTCTATTCCATTCCCACAACTGTATAAATATGTTTTATACCTGAGGCCTTAATATCACTTGGTACAACATCTGAAGAAGTGGGTTTATATCTATGAAAGCTCATACTAAAATGAAAACCAGTTAGTCTTAAATGCACTGCCACATTTCTTTTGTCTCCTCTCCTTTCTTTCTTTTTATGATTGTTAGCAGGCTCTCAAACATTGTGCTATAGGAAAGACTATGGATTCTCAGATGTAAAACTAGTATATCAAAGAAGCAAAGGTGTTATCTGAATCTGAGCAAATATCTTGAGCGTAATCTAATGGACATGTGTTCACTGGTACAGCTCTTTAAATTCAATGTCACTCATTTCCTACTAAGTGTGCATATGACTGCAGCCTGAATCAATCAACAAGTACATAAAACTGGAAAATAAAATGCCAAAGCTAAATGAGTGTCAGATAAAGTGTCTAGGAAATCTGATGCTCAAAGGAAGTATTAGTGAGGATCTGAGAAGGTAGAAGTGAGATGGTGAATCACACTGCACTTCAACTAGAGCAGAGAAGAAAACAAGCAAGCATATTGGAATGGTTTGAGTGTTGAACTAGCATGCTGAGAGAATAGGCTTCAAATCCCTGATCATCCAAGGAAACCCACTGGGCATGTCACACTCTCTTAGCCTCAGAGGATGGCAATGGCAAACCTCCTCTGAATAAATCTTGGCAAGAAAACCTTGTGATATGGTTGCCATAAGTTGGATGTGACATGAAGACACATTACAACAACAGAGAAGAGAAGATAGAAGACTTTAGCCAGAAGTATTTCTCCAACTGGCAGCTGAAGAAGTATTTAATTTAGCACTTGTTAGTTTGATAGTAATTTAGGTAAGAAAACGAACATCAAAATGTGATTGCTGAATTCAGAACATATCAGACAGCAAGAAGAAATGTATAACAAAGTGTATCTGTTTCTCTGCCTCCACCATAGCTTTAAACTGCAAACTATAGATATCTGAAGCCTAGCATGCATCCTAAAGGGACCCTTAGGGTGTATATCTCAGGGTTGTTTAGTTTTTTTAGCAAGATCAATTAATTTTAATTAGTTAAAATCTTTCTGTAGCCTGCAGTACAGTATTGAGGGCCTTTTCAGCACAATGATAGCACTGCCATGGTGACATAGTGAAACATAGTGCTATAATTGTGGAGTGTGAAAGGGCCCCTGAGTCACTGGTTTAGATTGAGCTGCTGCGTTGTTAAGTAGCAGACATTAGTCTCCTCGGGACTAAGGTGCTGAGTTGCGTTCAAATAATTGCAACCGATTTTGAGTGGGCTTAAACATTTTAAATTCCTGGTCTTGCTCATGGCTGGAACAACACAGAAATCTTACTTTGAGTAACTCAGTTGAAGCTTTTCTGTGTCTTGGCCATGCGTGTATTGAAGGCGAGAATGAGAATTTCTGCTGCCTGTTATGTATAAGGAGAGTGAAAGGCTGAGTACTGGGGGTGGTAGGAGAGAAAAAACAGTGAGAAAGAAAAAGAGTGGCATGTACAGTTGCCATATTGTCCAGTTGGCTGGGTTTTACATGAATTCTTGCCATACCACCTGGTGCTTATTTACACTGTTAGCTGGCCTGAATTCTAAAACTTCATTAGAAAAAAAGAGAGTAAAGGTATATCTGTGCTGCAGAACTACAGGTTTCATACCACTTTTCCATGCCATCTTTTCAGAGTAACTCTGCCCCCACTGTTCCTGTATTAGCTCAGTAATCTTTACAGTAACCCCAAATGAGGTTAATAGGATTGTTTCCATTTTACAAACAGGATGTGGACATGACAGTGGGCATAGCTGTCATGAGATAATTTCAAAAGCCTCAAACAGCATTCCAACGTCTGCAGAAACCTTATTCTGGGGAAGTCCCACCTGTTTGAATATCTAGTTCTCCTGCAGGTGCAAAATACACAGGGGCTCTGCAAGAAAAAAAGATGGAAAAGACTTCATGGGATACACTAAAGACCATATATCCCCATAGGAACCTGCTAGAACCATAAGATCTACAGGAGAAGGCTTTGTCTCAGGTCCTTTCCGCACGTGGTTATTAAGGCGGGCCAATGTGTCTTGCCACGGAGGTCTTCTGCACGTTGGAGCAGACTAGGTTTAGTTTATTTACCTTTATTCCACATGTAATTCCAACTAAATGCACCCCCATGTGGTGGTAAAGTGCGCTATTTGAAAAATGGAAGAAATTGGTTTTCCAGTTTTCCAGATCGAGCTGATTCATACTTTCACAGTGGTGCAGACACGTACATTCGCACCAGTGTGAATTGGTGGTCAGCAGAGGGCTCATGAGAGGGGCCAGGGGGTAGTATCGGCTTTTGTACATATGCACGTATACAATGATATACTAAACCATGCAAAAAAAAAAAAAAAAGGCCAATCGCAGCGAACGGGGCAGGGTGAGAGAAGTAGCGGGAGTGGCCACAGCAGAGACAGTGTGGATTCATGAACTCGCACTCCTCTAAATCAGAATGGAACATATGCAGTAGCTGTGCGGAAGGAAATGAGGGAAAGTCCGCCTTGTTTCGAGCCCAGAAAATCCAGTAAGAAATGGCACAAACCGATTCACCAGCCTCATGCGGAAAGGGCATCCCACTCCCCTCCCAGATTTGCCTGGTGAGGACACGGGACAGAGCCTTCTCAGTGACTGCTCCCAGCTGTGGAATCCTCTTCTGTGGGAGGTAAGCTGGCTGCCTCCCTGCTTTTCTTTTGTTGGCAGACAAAAATATTTCTTTTAAAGCAGGCTTTTAATGTGTGATTGTTTTTTTAACAACATTTTGTTGACAGCTTTTGAATGGGAAAATGGTGTGTCTTGCACCACCTCATTCATGACCCATCACATCATTTACATAATGCACAAATGATAGCATATGTCAACACAAGGAGGGAGGGACGGAGGGACAGAGGAAGAAGCACATTTCTGGTGCCAGGTAAGAACGCAGAAGAGATTTAGGACCAAGGATTGCAACAAAGCAAAACTGATTGGTTGGAGGAAAAGAGAGAAGAGAAAGGAGTGGGGAGAAGAGGAGTGAACTGAGTGGTTTCTAACCCAGTTGAAACTGTCCTGGTTGAACAAAAACAAGAATGGAGCAATAGAAATGGGTGATGGTCAGACAGTGTGTTTGAACACAAGCAACTATTAAATATGAGAGACAGACATTTTCACATGTAGTCACAGGAAAGAAGACATAGAACCATATGTGAATGATTTAAAACCATTCACACAAATTCTTGAATCTGGAGAACAATGTGAGAATAGCATATGGCATAGCGTACGCCATAAAGCTGATAGACTGCAAGCCTGATTACTGAGGGCCAAACCAGACATGTTAATTGTGTGAATGCAATCAATTGGCAGGTTGTTTGATATTTACATACCCTGGTCTCCTAGTATCTATAAACTGTGGCAAGCGGGTAATCGGGCATTTAACTCTTTTTTTTTGCCCCTCCTTGCTGATGTACTGACAAAGATCATTTCTCTCAAGCTCCTAGCTGACTTTCCAAGGAAATTCCTGTTGAAGTCAGTCTTTTGATAAAGACTTAAAGATGGTTGATAAAGATGAAAAGGTGATTGCTTCCAGGCTGTGGATATCTTGATATCTTTTCTATGGTAGTCTGGGCTGGCACCCTCTCCGGACTCATCCTGCCAGCTGTCAAAGCTCTTTTTATTTAGATAAACCTGTGCCCCATTAGCTGATTGCTTCAGAAGGGGTATAATGTATGTATGTATGTGTGTGTGTGTGTGTGTGTGTGTGTGTGTGTGTATATAAAATGAGCGTATTATGATTATTTTATCTGTTTTTCTTTTGCTATTTTTAAATATTTGTTTTAACATCAGTGCCATTTTAATATAATTTATTGAATTTTTTTTACTTTGGTGATTGATTTTAGTAATACTTCTCCTCCTCCCTCTCCTCCTCCTCCTCCTCCTTCTTCCTCCTCCTCTTCTACTTCTTTCAGAATAAAGTGAACAGTACAACACAATTATCAATTTCCAGAATATATACACTTCCGATTCCCAAAAATTGCCTTTCAATCTTATGTCCCCTATATACTACTTAGTGATCGATTTTAGCAATACTTTTTAAATCTATTTTGTGAATGACTTCATGTCCCCTAATGGGAGAAAGGTGAACTATAAATTATGTATTATACACGTGTGTGTGTGTGTGTGTGTGTATGTGTGGTAAATAACTCTAGGAACTGAGACCCTTGAATGTGGGTCAACTGATTAAACAGGTTCAGAGGCTATGTGATTAGTCTTAATATGGTAAAATGTATGACTATACTTTCCTTTTGAAATCATAGCAATAAACTTGGATCTATGCACAATTTTATGGAAATCACAATCTTCTTTTTTTGCAGTGCACTTTCTCTTTTTAGGCCATGCACAAATCACCACAGAAGTGAAACCTAGAGAAGGAGCCATTTTGAAATTAGCTGTGATAAAAGATGCCCAGCACTATAGACTTTCTCCCACACTGCTCTCTTTAGCGGTATTATTTTATAAAGATTGCAATGGCAGATATTATACTGTCTCTTCCTTTGGAAATGCCGGCTGAACACCTAATATTTCATTCTCTTTCCTTTAATGGACAATGGTTCCCTGTTTCTCAGTGGGTAACATTGCCTGGCCAGGACTATCCCAGGACCTAAGATTTCAGCACACAAAGCTGAGACCCAAGCCATTTCCGCACTAGACTGTTACAGTGCTATTATTCCACTTTCAATATCCTATGGAATCCTGGGATTTGCAGTTTAGGGAGGGGCTTTTGAGGCCTCTCTCTAAACTGTAAACCCCAGGATTCCATAGGATATTGAAAGTGGAATAATGGCACTATAACAGTCTAGTGTAGAAATGGCCCCAGAGATGGCATCTTATGATACCAGAGAGGCAGACCGTTTTGATGTTATAAAGCCAATGTTACAAGTGGCAGCTGCTAAATGAAATACTAACCATCAACCACAGTTGCACAGAGTATTCAAATAAATATCATCAAGAGCCCTTTCACACTGCACCGTTATAGCACTCTGATTCTACTTTTAACTGATATAGTTCCATCCTAAGGACTCCTGGGATTTGTAGTTTAGGGGGCAATGTTTAGAATTCTCAGCCAGAGAGCTCCAGTATTTCACCAAACTGCAAATTCCAAGATATAATAGGATGTTTCTGTGGCCGTAAAAGTGGAATCATAATGCTACACTTGCGTGGTGTGAGAGGACCTCGGCTCTCACACTTGAAGAACATACAAATATTTTTCGAGGCAGCACTCTCATCCTGAGATTCCTCCTCCCCTTGAGAACTGGAGAAGAAGGGTGAGGACTTGGGGCCCAGATGCTATGAGCTGAGAACCCTATGTGAGCCAGGGCAACAAATAATTTGAAAGCACATGTTGGTGTTTCATAGTGTGACTCCGAATTGAGTTCAGGATATATATCTCTGTTTTGTGAATGAACATTTTTGACTCTATTTTTTAAAATGATACTGTTATTACTATGTATTTAGAGCTGTATTGTCATATAATTTATGGCTTATAATGATTTTTTGTCTTTTACTGACGATGAGGGGTTGTTTTTCTTTTCTGTGTAACTTAAGACTTTTTATTTTATTTTATATTTTGGCTGTGGGAAGTGACACAAAACTTTAATAAATGAATGAACGATGAATGAATATATCACCCAGAAATCTCAGCCAAGCCATTCCCCCTCAAGGATAGCCATAGAAAAAAATACAAATTCACATTAATAATGAAGTGTATTTCCCACAGAAGCTGTTCTATATCCTGAGGTGACTAGGCAAGGAAGCAGCTGATGTAGTTTCCTCTCGAAGAGCCAAGTAAATTCCCATAAATCTAATGTAAGGCTGAAGCCCATGTTAGGCCTTCTCTCTCTCTCTCACTTAATGGAAACTTTTCTAAAATGGAATACGTATAAGGTCAACATATCAAATATATTCTAAAATCAATTAACCTCCTGGCTTTTATGTGATTAATTTATCAATTAAGGAATTACATTTGAATATCTATACAGATTGCTGTGTCGCAATGAAGGGGACATTGTCAGGTTCCTTAGAGGTGAGAATAATTTAAGTGCAAAACAGCTTACAGTTTTAAGTTATCTGCTGGTTTTGAACAAAGACTAGGGCGTAGGGTTGATCTACCTTTAAGATGTTATCTTTTTAGTCAATGGAAAATAGGAAAATGTGGCCTTCATGAAGGAAAAACCATCAAATCCTTAAGAGAAGGCTTTATCTTTTTCAGTTTTGTGTCTCCGTGCATAAGACTTTAAGTCAGTGGTTCTCAACCTTCCTAATGCCGCGACCCTTTAATGCAGTTCCTCATGTTGTGGTGACCCCCAACCATAAAATTATTTTTGTTGCTACTTCATAACTGTAATTAGGCTACTGTTATGAATCGTAATGTAAATATCTGATATTTTGTCCACCATAAATGATATAAAGTTTGAAGATTTGGTTTCACTACATTCAGACTGAATTAAATCCAAAAATAAATCTGGCATGGGAATAACACTAGATTTTGTAGGCTTATTCCTTACAGTTGATGCAACGTTCTTGTTTTTATCAATATCTGAAGTGGCACTCTCCAGATTGTCCAGTCCCAGAGTTACCAACACCTTTTTCAGCAAATTTTTAAAAGAATCTGAGGAAAATAATCTCACTTTATTATCATCTTCTGCACCCTTCTCCTCGGAAATAGAACCATCTGATATTTAGAGTCATTATCCCCATGAGTATCTGCCAAATCTGGTTCTTCATCACTTTCAGATTCAGTGTTGATTTGTTCAGAGTGTGACAAAGCAGATCCCTCCACTCTGGTCACTTGGGACCTACAGGTAGACTTTTTCGGTAAACACACACCAGCATCGTTTGATTCAGCTTGAATAACTTTTGTATCATCAGGAAAATCATGTCAAAATGAAGGATTCATTGAAGTAGTTTGTTGACTGCTTAATAATGACATTACATTCAAATTCAATGAATTGTCCAACTTGCAATACATTTTTTAAACTCGTTATGTATTTTGTGAAATCATTTCACTAATATTGTTTGCCTATTAAGATGCACCTCCATTTCTTCAGCAACCATTTGTCTTATCACCTCCCTACTACACTCAGACACACTCCCCTGGAAAGACACTGAGGACAGAGGAGGTTCAAATCTTACTTCTTTATGTTCCATTGCAGTTTGACTCCTAGTGAACAATGGCACCATACACAATGCTAAATGGCCCTGCGCTACGGTATTCGCCAATGCAGAAGGGCAAGGGACTGCTGACTGAGAGGCTGCCGTTCCTCCTGGCAGAGGCTGCTCGCATGCTTGAGTGTGATTGGTGGTGTTGCTGGTGAGCTGGGATTGGTCAGGAGAGCTCCTTCCTCTCACAGCCCCCTCCCTTGCTTTCTGAACGCCTCTTTTCAACATGGCTGCCAGAAGTTAAAGGAGCGGTTGGGAGCCCTTCCCCGCCCTTAACAGACTTCACTGCATTACCAGGTAATTTTCCTTTCACTTTCTTTTTATTTTATAATACGTATTTTCCGATGGTCTTAGGCGACCCCTGTGAAAGGGTCGTTCGACCCCCAAAGGGGTCGCGACTCACAGGTTGAGAACCACTGCTTTAAGGAAAGACATGGGCCATTTCCACACTACACAGTTATAGTGCTATTATTCCGTTTTCAACATCCTATGGAATCCTGGAGGTTTGCAGTTTACAGACAGGCATTTAGAATTCTCAGCCAGAGAGCTCTTTGGTCTCAGTAAACTACAAACCCCAGAATTCCACAGAATGTTGAAAGTGGAATAATAGCACTATAACAGTGTAGTGCAGAAATGGCAATGGTAAAAGATGTCTAGCATAATAGGTATTCAGAATCATAAAACTGAAAGTGATTTGATGACATTAGGTCCATCCCATTGCCATTTACATGCTCTCTAACACTTCACAGATGAAAGTTGGGACACATTTGGCCAAGCAACATCACAGTTTGGTCGAGATGGCAAAAAGTTAATAATGAGGAAGAATATACAAGCTAGCTGAGGTTCCAGCAGTTTGCTTTTGCCTGAGCCTACAAGAAGAGCAAAATCCTGTCCCCTCCTCTTTTCTCCCACTGCTGAGTTAATTACACGTAAAGTACTTTTGCCCTATGAAGGAATCCAAGGACGAAGGGGAAAAGTGGGAGAAGGGAGAAACAGGAATACTTTAAGAGCAGCTGAAAAAAGGGAACAACAGAGGGTTAATCAGGACTGTCACTACTGAAATCAGGATATTCTGAGGTATGTTATTAGAAGATTTTGTATCTAGAAGTACTGATATAGAATCAACAACAGACCCAAAACCTTGGCCTTTTCCACAGGATGTTGTCATCCCACCATGGTGATGGGAGAAGGACAGGACTGTGATGATAGTTATGCACAATCTCGTTGCAATCTCATCTTTCTCCTGTCCCCAGATGGCACAATCACGGAGTAAATTGTGATAGACGATGATGCTGTGATTGAGGAGCAACTGATTGTGCAGGCGGATGAGCCAGTGAGTGAGCAAGTCAACGTGAAAACACCCCCTGCACTGGAAGGTCAAACAGAGACCAAGTTGCCCCAGCCAGCTCATGACGGAGAGGGAACCAGCAGTGATGCAGAGGAGTTGCAGCCAGCTGTGCCCATCAGCCCTCAAGCACATAGAAGGCTGAAACAGGCTGCTGAGAGGGAGGCTGCTTGGGCTAGGGCGGCTGAGGAAACAATAATGAGCAGCACCTGCTCACAGGAGCTATTTAAGTCTGCCGGCATGGCTGCTCCTTGCTTGCAGCAAATTATTAGCAAGCTCTCACAACCTTTGTGTCTCCTGCTCCCTGAAACCCTCTGGACAGATCTCTGCCTCCTGAACCTCTGGACTGGACTGGACTTGACCTGGCTTGGCTTGTGTTTTCCTGGTGTTTGGTATATTCGGACTCCCCAAGTGTTCCTGGCCTCTCTCCTCCCTTGTTGGCTGTGGCCCAGCAAGGAGAAATTCCTAACATAAATAATTGATAGCTTTTCCTTGTCAATGACCCATGATCGCACCACCATTGCAGACTTACCTGGTCTGCAGAGTGTCCAGAAGCGCAATGGCTGCGCTTCCTGCCCCAGCATAGTTTGGGAAAGTATCCAGCTGCACTGTGGAAGTAAGAGGTGAGGCACTTCCTTCATTTGTGGAGGCAGCCAGTATGGAGGGGAGTGCTCCTGTCACGCTCCCTTCCCAGCAGAGTCGCTGCTGGGATCCCCACGAGAGGATGTTGGAAGAAGGTAGGGTGCAGAACAGGCCTTCGATTCTGGGAGGAGGAGGAGGAGAAGGAGGAGGAGGAAGGGGGTTCCTTAATATCTCATGTTTACTTTAGAAGTTGTTATTTAGAAACTGAAACTTGAATTTGAAAATGCAGTTTGTCTGCTGTAGAAAAGTCATTATTATCTGAGTCAAATGAGACGTTGTGCATGAAGTGCTCCAGTTTAGAATGTCAGCCAGCTAACTGGGCATGGCATACTCTATGCTTTGTCTCCTTTCACTGCATTCCATGCTCCCATTTCCTGCCTCAACCCCACATTGGGCAGTAGCTTGTGTCCACTGATTGCACTCTGAACTTCACTATAGTATATTTGAGTCCTCCCTCCCCTTTAGGGATCTTTATTTTCCTTTGTTTTTTCCCTTCCCACTGAAATCCTTGGTATTGTCAAATACTTTCTTTGAAGTGCAGTGGGAAGTGACGACTGCCATTTCCTGCATCCATTAGACCCTTTGTTCCACCAACAGAAACCTAACATTGGATATTTTATCTTATAATTACACTCTGTGTGAACATGGAATGCTGTTAGAGGAGAGGGATCTGGATGTCATTGTTTTCTGTTTGTAATCCTCTTCTGTTTTCACTTTTTTTTTCTTACCAGAAAAAAGAAACTGTTAAGAACAGTGCACAATGTCCCTCTGTCCATGAGGACTTATGGTGTAATTGTAAGGAGTTTAGGTGACACCACAAGATTCAGCACTCTTACTATAGCTGTAGTTTAACCTCTGTTGAAGTGGGAGAAAGCTTGGAAATCCCGCATACATATTCTGAGGTTGACACTGCAACAATGTAGGGTATAAATGTAATATAAATATAAGTTGCAAAATACAATTCTTTTTTTCTTGGTAGTCTTTTTTTGGGGGGGGGTCTTGTTTTATGCATTCTATGCACAACAGTGGGGCAATAATGAAGAACAGCAATATTGTATGCCTAATCATCTTTGAAAGATGCTTCTGTAATCCTTACTTGCAACAGGAAATGTCTGCTCCTCAGTTATTCCTTTAGGCTATGGTCATTTTTTTAAAAAATCTTTCATTCTTAAGTTATCTTTAAAATGCCCTTGATCCTTTCAAATACTGGGATATAAATACAGATATACTGAATTCTTTAAAGTCTTTTTGTATGTTCTTGCTGCAGGCCCAGTTGGTGGATCGCAGGATGTGATTAAAACAGCAGCAGCAGCAGCAGCAAGACCAACAGTGACAACCAAAGTGGGTCCCATAAGCTTAGCATTTTTTCCAGCTCTTGTCCTATCCTTCTTTGGGATTTGAATCTGCCTATAGTAGATTCAAAATCACATTGTTTGTGGGAAACCTATGGCTAGATCATTCAAGGCTTTCTCAATGAATTCCAATATGGGGGTGCTGACCTTACAGAGAAATAGGTGGATAAAGCTTAATCTTCCCTGCCAGGCTTTCCTGGTCAATATTTCCTCCCCCAGCTACTTTTTGCTCCATTGCAAACAAGCTACTGTTTGTTTCACCTCTACAAGAGGGGATTAAGGGTCTTGTCTTTAAAGTATCCCAAATTCCTAACCCATATCTGTATCCACTGAAAGGGTGAAGATATGTCCAGAAGGAATAAGGAGTGTATAGTCTTTCAGATATGACGGAACGTAACTCCCATCAGTCTTAGCCAGGATAGGTAATACTGAGGGACAACAGGAGCTGCAGTCAAACATCTGGAAGGGCAAAGCGATCTTGTACTATAGCATGAGCCTTTCAGAAAAATGGATCTGGTAAATCATAATAAATAACCTATCAGAATATCGTGGCAAGTATGGTGTTAAATACTTACAATCTCTAACTTATTTGTATAATTTGCTCAGGGGTAACTCCAAATGTATAGTTTCCCTTAAATTAGACTGTGTCTAGTTAAACATATCATTTTGTAGCATTGTTAGCTCAAGGAGTATTTACATCCTGTGGAAAGTCATCAGATACTAAGCATGCTGTGTGTTGGCAGAGGTGATAAGGGAAGTGAAAGCTTAGGAAGAAGGAAAGCGGATGTAAGAGCCTCAACTTTTTGGAGTAAGCAAGGTAACTTGGACCTTACCTTTCACCTTCCCCCACTGTGTTACCTATCTCCAGCTGCTGGAGATTATCTGGAGGCGTACTGTTTTACTTCCTTATCCCCTTGTGTCCCACAGTCCTCTGCCAGAGGCGTCAATGTTCAGGCAGAAAACATGCAGGGAGCAGAAGCAAGGCGAAGCATTGAGCCAAGAACACACCCACACATCAAAGAGGGAGGGGTATGACATTAGCAGGTGGTGACAACGTTTGCCAAAAAGAGTCAGCTCTGTGTTGTATCTTACAACTGCATATCCATGAAAAAGGTTGTTGGGGTTTCTTTTTTGGGTGGGTGGTGGAAACGCACATATATACAATGATGTAGTTATGAACTAGAAAGGGAGATTTGGGTAACTATCCATGTTGTAGCTTTGGATTTCTTTGTATTGTACTCATTCTTTATTTTATAGGCCAACTAGGCAAAGGAATTCTGAAAACCATTTTGCGTGGTGGTGGTGGTGGGGTATGAGACAGGTACATCTACACTACAGTGCACCCTTCATATATGTGGGAATTCTGTTCCAGGTACCCTCATGTAAAACAAACAAAAATTGCTAATGCTCTGTTCCATTATCATCAATAGATGCAATGTGTGTGCACCTGCCCTGCTGCAGGTGTGCCTCCAGCACAACCATGGACAATAATAGGACATGAAACTTTACACAACCTCTCATTTGTGTGTACAGAGGTCATGTCAGCAGAGGGTGGATTGTACACAGTTGTTGCAATTTGGTACCACTCACTGCCATGGCTCTATCCTGTAGAAGCCTGGGTGTGGCTTAGAGAGATGCTTAGAATTATTGCCTAGAAAGCTCTAGTGCTGAAATCCATCATAGTACACTAGAGCTTGCTAGCAGAGAATTCTAAGGACATCACCAAACTGCAAATCCTATGATTCTGGAGGATGGAGCCATAGCAACAACAAGGTATCAAACTGCTATAACTGTTGGGTAGATATATTCTAAGTAGGAGGGTGACCAAAATGGTGAAGGGTCTGGAAGCCATGCCCTATGAGGAATGGCTTAGGGAGCTGGGTATGTTTAGTCTGCAGAAGAAAAGGTTAAGAGAGGACATGATAGCCGTGTTTAAATATTTGAAGGGATGTCATGCTAAGGAGGGAGTACACTTGTTTTCTGCTGCTCCAGAGACTAGGACAAGGAGCAGTGGATTCAAACTGCAGGAAGGAGATTCCACCTGAACCTCAGAAAGAACTTCCTGCAGGTCAGAGCTGTCTAGCAGTGGAATATGCTGCCTCGGAGTGTGGTGGAGTCTCCTTCTTTGGAGGTTTTTAAGCAGAGACTGGATACCATCTGTTGGTAATGCTTTGATGTATGTTCCTGCATAGCAGGGGGTTGGACTGGATGGCCCCTGTGGTCTCTTCCAACTCTATGATTTTATGTAATCACTATTGAACTACCAGGTTGAAACACCTGTATTTTGAACCAAACTGAAGTGATTTGCCATTTATGTTCACTTGAAAGCCTGGTCCTACCATTTTCCTAAATTAGAGCAGGGGCAAATTATGGCTTTCTAGATGTTGGATACAAATCCCATCATCTCTCACCATTGGCTGTATTAAGGCTTGCGGGAGTTCCGATCCAACAATACCCGGAGGGCCTCAAGTTTTCGACACCTTGTGTTAGAGGCAAACCAAAGGAAGTGCTATATTAGTTCAATGAAGACTATACCTTCAATTAGTTCAATGAAGAATATACCTTAATTGGGGACAAACAGCAGAAGGATTTCTTCATGGCCTGCTTATGAGTTTCCAAAAAGGATCTGCCTTTCTACTGTTGGAGAATTTTGGACTAGATAGACCTTTGGTTCTGTCCAACAGGGTTCACCTTGTATTCTAATGACTGTGCGATGTTGTGCAAGGAGATGACTTAAAGAACAACCACACCCTCATTTTCTGCCTGGACTGCCAAAAGTATTAACAGATCATTTCTTTGTAGGAGTAGAATTCCTAGCCACAACCTTGTCTAAATAATATTCATAAAAATAGAACAGTATTTTCATCTGTCTTAAAGTGATGATGAATATGGACTACTTCACTGTGCGAATGATAGCAGAAATATATCTGGGTGGCCATGTTCCACACAGTGAAATGTAACATTTGAAAGGTGAAAACCATGTGATTTTACTCAAACATGAGGAAGTCTCCATTTCAGAACCATACAGAAACTTCTCATGCAACTGGGTTGATCACATGCTATCTATCCTTCATCCTACCACATACCATATGCCCAACATATGGAAATGATTTTCCTTTTCACCAGCCTCCATAAAATGTTCACGATGACAGAGTTCTGCAATGTATATATCTGCTGAGGTCAATGTGTGCATTCAAAACTCCTCACATAAAGATCTAGGAACTACTTGCATGTTTTTAGTCTTTTTAAAAACCGGATCTTTAGAAGGTTACTTTTTTTGCATGACAGCTCCTAGAAGCCCCAGCAAGCATGGACAGTGGATTTTTTTTTTTTTTTAAAGAAGTTATAATTCTTTGATAAAAGCAGGAAACCATTAAGAATTGGCTGACAATCTAGAACCAAAAAAAGTATGGGATATATGGGAATTCAAGTAGGGAGACAGTGTGTGCAGAGTGGTTAGGTGTCAGATCAGGACTAGAGAGATCTAGTTTCAAATCCACTCTCATACATGTGGTTGAATGAGTGCCCCTGGGCCAGTTACTATGGGTCAGCCTAACCTATTTTACCAAGGTATTGTGAGAATAAGATGGGGAGAAAGAGAACAGGTCTTGAGCCTTTTGGCAGAACATAATTGCAACACAAATGATTCAGCCTTGTGTGTTATCTATGGCCATTTCTGCACTAGACTGTTATAGTGCTATTATTCCACTTTCAACATCGTATGGAATCCTGGGGTTTGTAGTTTAGGGAAGGGCTCCTAAACTACAAATCCCAGGATTCCATACGATGTTGAAAGTGGAATAATAGCACTATAACAGTCTAGTGCAGAAATGGCCTATGTCTCAACAACTCACTGGGTTGTTGTGAAAATAAAATGAGAAAGACAATAGATTTTGAACTTCTTGGAGTGAATGTGGGATATAAATGTAATATATGAATGACTGAGCCTTGTATGCCATCCCACCTCCAACTGTGGCTAAACGACACCAATCAGAAGGCTTCTTAATAGCCAAAGGCCAGAGCAGATCATACGGTATTTTCTGTTTTTGATAAAGGATACCTGTCTTGTACACTGCTCTGAATAACAGAAAGACTCTCTTGGCATCTTTCCCCTTTGACAGTAGTTGGTTGTGATACCTACTTTATCTTGTTAGTACTCTAGCCTGCACAGAGTACTTTCATGTAGAGTGGAAGGAAAACACAGCAGACTATTTTATCCTTGCACGTGAAGGCAAATAATAATGGGAGTTTTCTCTCCACTGTAGGATAAAATGAATATTCCTCTGTGATATTCTCTCTGCACTGAAGAACCTGAAATGTTGTGGAGGAATTATTCAGTGGGTAAAATGTTTTTTTTTTCCATACAAACCTGCAGTTTTTAATGCAAAAAACAAATTTCCTATGCAGTATGTTCTGCACAGAAAACCCATGTCCTGAGCATAAGACAGGGTTTGTTTCCTCACAAAAGACTCCTGCCATAACACTTCAGGATGTTCGAATAATAGGAGAATATTTCACACAACTCTTGCTGTTTCCTTATTCTTCTCAATAAGGTCTCCCAACTGCTATGAGACCCATTTTCAGCTTGAAAACAAAGAAATAAAAATATTCTTTCCATGTCTACTTGCATGTAATATTTGTTTTGAAATGTATTCTCTAACTCTCAGACCTGACAATTTTACTCCAGTCTCTCTTGACTTTCTATAGTGTCATAAAATTATTAGCTGGCATGGCCACGAAGGCAATTTGGTATATTTCTGATATTTTAGAATCCCGTAATTCCTTACAATTGGCCATATTGGATATGGCTTATGTGAGTGTTAGTCTGTAGCTTCTGGAGGACACTAGGGTGCTGACCGATGAACCAGAAGTTAGCAAAAAAGAAAGGAAAAAGTGTCACAGGACTTGCCAGCAAAATTGGTCCAGTTCAAGACATTTTACTTTCTAAGGAGGAGGATAATATGGCAACCCTCCTCCCTCATTCCACAGACAAAAGTTAACTTGTGTGGCAGTCAAATGTTTGTAGTGGTATAGTATCTCTCACATATCTTTCAAGTGTTCCAGTTTGGTAGGGGTAGCCCTGATTCATCCTCTCATATCCCACTTTTTCAGCTGTTTTTAAAATGCCCAGTTTTTCTCTCCTCCCACTTTCCCCCTTCATCCTGGCTCAATTCTATTGCTGTAAAATAAGTTCAAAGTGAAAATGCAGTTTGCACTCAATCAGCTCAGTGTGGGGAGAGGAGAGGAAGGGGCACATTCTTGCTCTTCCCAGTAGTCTCAGGCAAAAGCAAACTTCTGCAACCTCTCCTAGCTTGTGCGTTCTTCCTCATTAATAACATTTGCTTTGTCACACATCCCAATTTTCATCGCCAGAGGGTATGCTTTCACCACACCTAAAGACAACAGTCCAATATAGAAGAATATGACATGCTGTGTGAAATACAGTTTTGTCTTCCAATCAAGGGGAGTAGCTAGGGAGTGCAGAAAAACCCCCCAAAGAGTGTCATTGTCCCCTCACCACCTCTGCTACCCATGGCAGTTGCCACACTCTGCTTAATAGCAGGCTTGATCCTGTACCAAAAGCAGGAGAAACACTCACTTTCACCAGAACATATAATTCAACTTACCTCATGTCCTGAGCTATTATTCTTTACTCCCACTAACTAATCATATTTTAGTGTTTTTGTGGCATTTCTTCCTGCCCTCATCCTTGACTTGAACATATAACATACTTTCTCAAAAGTGAAAATGGTACAGAAAAGAAACAACAATAAGAATGGGAAAATCAAGCAACCAATGAACCGTCCCAAAAAAGCCCTTCCTTTTTATTTTGGTATACTTAACACATGCAGTTATCGGTGTATTCTATAGATCATTTAACAAATTGCTTTGCAATCCTTCCAGGGCGTGGTATAAATGACTGATTTAAAACCTCTGCATTGTTCAAGCTGCATTGTTCTTCATCAAGTTGAGTCATTTTTATGTGAAGTGTCAAGCTCTTCTAACAAATAACTGCTGCCAGACAAATCAAGTTCCTCATCTTAAAGCTATGGCTAAATAGTTTATAGCTTTAATCTGCTCACTGAGGTGTGCAGTCTATGACAGTAATTATAAATGCAAGGAGAAATTATAGCTGAATGCTTTAACTGCATTAGGAGCCATTTGATGAACATCCATGATTGCCTGCTCATTTTCAACAATAGAGGGCACGTTAGTGTCAACGCATTAGAGGATTTTCAGTTTTGTTCGGCTCTTTCTTCCATTTACCACCAAGTTGTCAGTTGTCTCCTATAAAGTGGAAAGGGGGGAGGAAGCACCACAGAATCTTTAAACTTGATGGGTTTGAAAAAGAGAGAGAGAGAAAAGACAAAGGAGAAAACAGAGAGAAAAGCATCTTTGTTTATTATTATGCATCTTTTTCTTTCCCCTTTTGTAGCATCCTTATTTTCAAATTGATTCTTTTCAGGGAGTTGCATATTTACCTACCAAAGGCTTTAGCAAATACACTCTGCTTCAACAAGTGTAGAATTTGAGCTAGGATTTAGCTTTAGAGCAGGTTTATGAGTGCCTGGGTTTAGCCCCAGAACTTAAGAAAAGCACATCAGACTATATACGAGAGGGATTTCTCACCAAGTTAACTTCGAACAACACTCTGTGAATTTACCAAGTCTAAGGTTTCTCTTAGGCAAAATCTTCCACAATAAATGGAACCACTTCATGAATTATAATCAGAATATACCACCTTTAAACCTACGCAAGGTTTCAATCAAGGCTCAGAAACATTACTCTCTCTGTTTTGAACTCTCTGGTTGTGTGTCCTCAAGTCATTTTTGACTTATGGCAAACCTACAGTGAGCCTATCATAAGGTTTTCTTTGCAAGATTTGTTCAGAGAGGGGGTTGCCTTTGCCTTCCCCAAGGCTGAGAGCGTGTGATGTGCCCAAGTCACTCAGTGGGTTTCCATGGTCAAGTGGGGATTCAAACTCTGGTCTCCTGAGTTCTAGTCCAAAACTCAAAGCACTTTATCATGCTGGCTGTTTTGGAGTACAGCTCTCAAATTCCTCCAGTAAGTGCCGGGAGAGCCAGGGAATTCTTAGAACCCAAAAGTAAGATTTCTAAGCTCTGGTTTCAAAAAGAAGATGCATCCCACCAACTTTCTACCTACATTTTCCAGAGCTTGGAAAGTTACTTTTAAACTGATGAATATAGTGACATACTGAAGTCTTCCCTAACTGAGCAGTAGTGGGATGATGCTCTGGAACACATTTCCCCTGTCTGGAGTAGTTCCCACTCATATCAGAGATCACTTTTTGTACTTTTTATAGATGAAAATTAGCTTTGGCTTTTCCAAGCACAAACCGTCCCCCTGCTGTACCGGCCAGTATTCTCTATCAGCTACTTAAGTAAATATAGATAACTAGATAAACTCTCCCGGGCTGATCCCACACAGTCTTGATGGAAACATCATTCAATCATGTTCTGATTGTCAGAAGAATGGACCTTCTTCTCCCTTGCAGCTGATGCCTGGTGAAGTATGTTTGTGACCAAGTAGTGATTGTGAATACAGAACAGTTATGGATGAGTAAATCTAGCTGATAGAAACACTGGCCACTGATTATAAATCACATGATATGTTCAGTGGTATAAGAGAAAACTGACAAGGCACAAATAGAAGGCATTTTAAGATAAGTGGATGAATTGCAATTTTTTAACATAAAAGATTAAAATTTTAAAAACAGAAAAAATACATTCAAAGCACATAGTCTGAATACTAAAAGGAACTCATCTCTCTTTCTCAGGTTCAAAGGATTCTGGCTGAGAAAAAATGACGAAATTTGCAGCTAGTCAAAACTAACAGGATGATTCCCCCCCCCCAAGATGGAGTTAAATCCTTAAATCTAATATAATGGTCTATTATTTTGTAAAACAAATGAATACTTGTAAGAAGTGCAGAATATGCAAGATAAAAAAATAAGTGCACTTATATTTTAAAAGATAGATAACACTGCATCCAAAAATCACTATTCTACAATTGAGTAACAATCTTTCTGCATTTGTATTGAAGCCATTAGACCTGGAGAGGCAGTACAAATTTGACTGCTCTTTATTTTGAAATTCAATTATTCAAACACGGTTTTAATGTCAGATTTTAATTTTTCAGAAACTCACGCCTTCCAGAATCTGAAATGTTAGGGTATACTTTTAGAGTTTTTTTTTTTAATAGAAAGAAATATACAGAAATACCAATGTATTTTTTTCCTTTTGTAATAGCTCAAGATTCCTCAAGCTTAACGTACTTTTTCTAATCCAATCAATATTCTAAAATGATCATCCTTATCAAATATGTAAGAGTTGTCCATATTTTTGCTGGCATATTTAGTTGCTTCTTGCAAGCAAACCTGAGCTTTTGTATAAGGTAGAAACCACACGTGCATGCTAATCTTCTAAAATGTGTATGATTTACTTCCAACTTTTAATAAGGTTACCATGTTGTTGTTGTTGTTGTGTGCCTTCAAGTCATTTCCAGCTTATGGTGACCCTAAGGCAGAATCAAACCTTGGTCTCCAGGGTTGTAATCCAATGCTCAAACCATTACATCATGCTGAATAACAGTGTTACTATATTTTCTTCTTTTCCTGGACATGTCCTCTATTTCAGAGCTAAAAATTCTGAGAGAGAGAAAGATTGAGATCGAGAGAAAGAAAGAGAAAGAGAAAGAGGGAGATTGGGACACCTGGGGTGGAGGAGGAAGGGAGAAAGACCAAAAGGGAGAAGGCAAGCTAGCTGAGTGAGGCAGCTGAAGGAGCTTCTGGCCATGTGAAGATGATGAAACAGGATGGTTTGGTGGAGTGAGTGAGGTAATTTTCAGAAGAGGTAGGGAAAGAGGAATTAGGAAGGCAAAACCATTGCGACATAAATACAATTAAGGTTAGGAATATTTCTACTAGCAATGTTCACAGCTTATACAGTAGGGGCATTTAAAGTGTGAGTCAACAAATGCCATTTCCACATTAGCCTCTTATAGCACTATTATTTCAATTTCAACATCCTATGGAATCCTGGGGTTTACAGTTTAGGGAGGGGCATTTAGAGGACTGCAATAAACTACAAACCTCAGAATTCCATAGGATATTGAAAGTGGAATAATAGTGCTATAACAGGCTAGTGCAGAAATGGCCATAGTGATCGGTGGTTTAAAGTGCTCTATCAGTATATGCACTCCTTTGTTACTTTTGAAAATATGATAACCTAACTTTTAAGAACAGGTCAGGATCAAATTCTGGTGTCTTTTTTCTTCTAGCACAGCTCTAAAGATCTAGGGGAGTCTAGAGCTTGAAAGGAAAAAAAGTTAGAAAGTTTGCAGTGTAGTTAAAAACAGCCAAGCCCATCATTCCACGCGATTTGTGCTATCACGCGTACTAACTAAAATTACAGTTCCCGACAACCATCCATTTACATCCCCACTGCACTTATATTCTTTTTAAAAACTAAAGTATATGGTTTGTGCATTGAAAAAACAGTGGCTTCAATAGTTACATTTTTAAAACAATAACAAGATCTGTTCTGTGCATGTTATCCAGACATAACCCTTTTATCTAAAATGCTCATGAATAAAACTAAGACAGAATACTTATTTTATATATTAATCTTGTCATTCTATACATGTTTATAAGGGATTAATACCCAAAGTTCTAATGTTCTCTGAATGAACATTCAAAGGACCCAGCTGTCAGGGGGGTTCTGGGTGAGTTTTCTTCCCCCACTGTACAAACACACTGACTTGTTTGTGGAAGTTTATGGGACTTTCACACATCTTTGGCTCAAGTTGGCAGCCTGTTTTTTCCCACTGTTTCATTTTTTTTACTTATAAGGGAATATCCATTAAGGAGAAAAAAAAAAGAATAGCTACAGAATGCCTTGTCATTGTGAACAAGCCCTTTGTCTAGAGATACCCTTAGTCTTTCATCATAATGTACTTCCAAGAATTGAGTCACACTGCAATTGATAGAACTTTTTCTTTGTGCAAATTACCCGTTCAGGTTTCAGCCACAAATTTATTTTGCTGTTTAAGAAGTACATCTCTACTGTTTCTTAGGGGTTAAAAGACAACAACCATTCTCTCTCTCTCTCTTTCTCTGTCAGGGACAGGGTGGAGGGGGAAGAGAGAAAGGGAGAGAGAGAGGAGGCGAGGAAGAGAAAGAGAGAAATGTTCCAAATATATTTTCTGTTAACTTTTTTTTGTTGCATTTTTCACCTTTTCACATCTTTTATGATCAATTATGTAGAGTTTCAATTTGTGGCACAATCATGATAGGTGTGTAAACCGGTTCTCATGAGAATAAGGTTTCCCCCTCCCCTGAATTTTAGAACACTCACATTATAACAACACACTCCCAATTATATGTCCAGAAATCAACTGCTTAAAACAAATTCGCTTGGACTGTGTTTTTATTGCTTTTTTTCCCATTGGCTTTTAAATGACTGTGTTTTACTGGTTAAGTGGCCAAAGGCAGCACTATTACCTTTGTACTTGGGGACCCTTCTGCAGCTGTGTGGTGTCATTTGAATATTCTCAACAGCACTAGAACTGTAATTCTTCCACTTAGCCAAACTCTTAAGTCAGTTCATTATTAAAAACACTGCACATTTATAGCTTTGGAACATGCTGTTGCAGTAGGAAAGCAATTTGCATGCTGCTGTTTCTACACCATGGGTTTCCAGACTGTTGTGATTTTGGGCCCTTATACAAATACAGTATTATAATTCCACTTTAACTGCCATGGTTCAATCCCATGGAATCCTGGGATTTGAACTATACGGAGGGGGATACTCTGCCAAATAGCTCTTGTGCCTCATCAGGCTACAGACCTCTGGTGTCCTTTCACACTATACAATTATAGCATTGCTATTCCATTTTACCTGCCATGGCTGCAACCTATGGAATCCTGGGATTGGTATTTTGATTAAGGATTATTGTTCTTTGGCTGTGAATTCTAAATGCCTGGCAAAAGTACAAATCCCATGGTTCCATAGGATGTTGTCATGACAGTTAAAGTGGAATCATAGCACTATAATTGTGTGGTATAAAAAGTGGCCCTTGAATTGTACGTTGACCTGGAAGTTTTAGCTGTGCTCATTTCCATCCTGTTAAAAGCTTCACTGAACTGCTTTCTGCAGAGGTGGCTGCTGTTATAAGAGTAGGAGAAAGACAACACTTTTTTGCCTGGTCACTTGGCAACAGTGTCACTGAACTTGATCAGTATTCTGAATCATATCACTAATCACTCCCTTACAATGGACATTAAGGGCTGTGATTGAGGCAGTAACTATGAATCTGCACAGACCATCAGGAGGAGACTGGGAGGAGGTGTTATCACCATGTTAATGGTAGGTTTAACCCACTGCAACATAAAGTAGCTCTTCTATATGTCCTGATTTGCACCTTGTTTCCACATTAGCATCACTCCTGGCAGTGATGTGTTTATTTCTTGCCATGTGGGAGACTGCCACCAGTGTATGTCAGACTTGCCCCAGTTTTGCACCAAAATTCCTGTTCAGAGAGGTCGACATGCTTTACAGCTGGTAAAACCATACACGAAACTTCAGGGGATTTGGAAAGGAGGAATAGAACAGGTCTAACAAAGCAACCAATGGAGCTCAGAGGCTGACAAACACACAAGCATCCTGTTTGTGATGGCTGTTGTTTGGTGCAGATGCTTCTGTGGCCTGCAATGATTCTTCTTCTCTTATTCCCATGTTGTGTGCACCTCCTTTTTGCACTAAGAAATTGGACTTTTCCTAGAAAGGAACTCCTTGTTCACATCAAAGTATAATTTGAAATTCAAGGCTGATATGACTGTATCTTAAATTCTACCCAACTGTTTTAACATGTGCAAGTATTACAAGGACTTGTTGACATGGTATCTCTGTAAGATAATGGTTTACGACTGTCTGAATATATGTAGCAGTGCAGACAATCTCATACATTGCCTAATTTAGGAATACGCCTAAATACCCTGAATGACTAGATCCCTTTTAATCTCAGAAGGTAATCAGGGCCAGGTGTTGTTGATACTTAAAAGGGCAGCTATGAGGGAATAGCAGGAAGTCTGGGCCATAACTTCTCAGGCTATGCAATGTAGAGGATGGGCATTTTCCCCCTAACGTGTCATTGTAGCCCATTAGCTACAATTTTTCTTCTTCTTTCTTGGAAACTTGCCAGAGACCAGCAGCCAATGGCTCAGGAACTGTCTACGGACCACCACTTTGAGGAACACTTCTCTCGGTATATTCAGAAGAAGGAAACCACCTCTGAGGGTTTCTTGCCTAAGAAGATCACATGAAATTGACTGGGTGTCTGTAAGTCAACAGGTGACTTGAAGACACATACTGTACTTTTAAAGCAGGGGTGGGCAGCTGTGTCCCACCTTATATTTTGCTCCACAGCTTCCATCAGTGTTAGCCAGGAGAGCCAATGGTGGGAATTTATGTGCCTATTTTCATTGTACCACTATGGCCCTTTCTGCAGCTTACCTTTTTGCGGAGCTGGGGTGTGGGGATCGAGCAAGCAGCCTCCAGCAAGAGGCTCTCGCATCCCCGCTGCTTCAGCTCCGCACAAGCTGCCTGTTCCCAAGCAGGCAGCACGAGAGCCCTGCCTTTTCCTTTCTTCCGCAGCCTGGGAGTTTCCCAGACTGCCCTGGGGCAGGAAGCGTGAGCGCCGCAAGTGTGTACGGTGCCCTGGAGCAATGTGTGATTGCACACCATTTTCGGCTGAAAGCCAAAAATGAAAAAGTGCGCGAGTGGCGCCTGCCCTACCCTGGAGTGTCATGCGATTGTGAGTGCGTCCTCCAGATTGGTCCTCACAATCACGCGAGGCTCCAGGCGCCCTTTTGCATGGCAAATGCTGTGAAAACGGCCTGATGTCTGGGAGCGATGCGTCTACATACTGCCTTGTTTCCTTTATTGCACACGTACGCATACATATACTAGTAGTTACCAGACAGATGAATCCCTCATAGAGTATTCACACAATCCTACTGATTACAAGTCATTCAGAATTTAGCACTGCTCACTTTCACACTTACCTGGGATTAATTCCTATTGGGTTCAGTGTGATTTGCTTCTGAAAAGACATATGTTGAATTGCATTGTGCATTACACTCTGACCTAAGCACACTTTGGGGATGATAGTCCATTCATCTCTGGAATTTAATTCTGAGCAAACATGTGTTTGGACTTTCAGGTGGCATACTTCTTAATAATTTAAAATTGGGAGATGTGGGGCTTTGGAGTTAGCAGATTGTATCAATTATGCATCAGAGTTAAAGTGCATTTATAAACACTAGACATAAGTGTATTCTTCAGTTATTTGTTCTCTACAGTATTTCAGGATTAAAACTAGCAACATCTGTATAAATCAGGTTGTGAAAACTGTGCTCTTTGTACCAGCATACTTTATATTTAAAAAAAGGAAAAAGAAAAAAGAAAGAAAATAAAAATAAAGGATTGTAACAACAAGAAAGGTGTGTGCTGCCTTCATTAATCTCAGTTCATTAACTGCGTGGAGTCCTAACACTAGCCAATTAAAAGGAATGTACCTCATGCATATGAGACCACAGCAGTATAAAGGCAGGTTATGATCCAGACAAGCAAATATGGGGCGGTATTTATCTCTGCAATTATGAGTAGTGCATTTACTCTGAGCCAACAATTTGAGCAAACAGAGATTTTCACATGCAAGGAGGTTGCTAAGAACATGTAGATATACTTTTTTCCCCTTAGAAAGAAATGTGAACGTTCAAAGGGCAATAAGATTAGCCAGAATAATTAATGAGTGAGACTTCTACATATGTTTAAGTGTGACAAAGCAGTTTATTATTACACAAATGAATCTATGATGCCATATGTTTATCTAGAAGAATCACTAAATAACCAATTTGGTTTTTTGGAATACAGGCTTTCAATATATTATATAGACTTTGGTCTATTCAACAGTTTCAGTTACCCTCTGGTTATAGAAAATTCAGATGCTGGAAATTATGGATATCCAAGTTCTAGCCAGTAAAAAAACTTCAGACAGCAATTCCCCCCAACTCTCCTGAATGTGAAGGGGAATGTAGGTGACAAAGGACAAATAGAATAAGCAGGAAAAATTTAGACTCATAAGCTATAGTTCTGCTTTGGAGCACAGAAGGACAGGGAACCTGTTTTTCTTGATATTACTAACTTCAAGTCCTGTTGGCCCCAACCAGCACGATCATGGTCAGGAGTGATAGGAGTTGTAGACAAGCAACACGGAGACAGATACAGGATCCCCAACCCAGGAATATAGGCCAACTGTAGCTGCACCTTTGTTGCTCCAGGGTTCCCAGACTCTAAATTAGCACTTGGGTTAGATATGCAGGAGCCTTGAGTTCGGAATAAGCTTGGATGTTGAAAGCTAAACAAAGCCATTTTGGATGGCCCAAAGAAGTGGCAGGAGAGCACTTCTTTTTCCTGCCCTTCTTGGTCTTGTACACAGAAAGGGGACAGTATTTAAATTCTGAGTATGACACCCAGAAATAAGAGAAGTTGAAATACAACTTAGGGCTTTGCTTATTATAGTATTTTTAGTCTTTAATTGTGTCTACTTTATTTAACGTTGTACCACTCCACATATAGAAAAGTGGTATAAACTGAATAACTCAGGTTTCTTTTTCTCCTTGCTTCTCTGATATATTTAGAATAGATTTCGGATGTACTCTTCATTTTTCCTTTTTTAACTTGCTTAGCATCTTCTGTTTGCTGTAAAGGGATCTCCTTAAATCAGAGCAGTTTCTTCCTCCTGCTTGCAGATTTTATTTTTTGTTCTAGATAATTTTTTTGGCAACTTTACAATATTTAGGGACACATTCATAGAAGACTTCCTTTGAACAAAAGCAGAATTATCCCTTTCTGCCCTGAGAAGTCATATGACTATTTGAAGCTGCCTTAAAATGAGGCATGGGTTCATCTAAAGAAGTACTATCTGCTCAAAATCTGAAACTCCAAAGTTCCATCCAAAGGTAGATTTAACTTCAGATAATTTTTTTTTTTGAGTGGGGCTTCTTCCCATGGTAAGTGATGCTGAAGGCAGAAGAGTTGGACTGAAGATACTTTTGCCTTTGAAAAGGCATTTAAACTCTACAGAATGAGACGAAAAACATATGAAAGCTGAGAAATCACCAATTGATGGTACCATGGGCGTAGACCAAAGCTCCTACCTTTGGTCTACTCCAATCCAAGTCTCTTCTGGGGACTACAACTCCCACTATTTCTGATCTTTCTGGCTAGGCTTGAGGACTGCTATAGTTAAAAAAAACCCCTGCAAACCTCTAAACACCTGGAAACACCCAAGCAGAAGAAAGCTGATCTACTCTGAGTAGTGACAGCTCTCCAAGGCCAGGAGGTTATCTATCCAGCTTGACTTTTTCAGCCTGGCTTTCTAAAACACTTCAGGTGGAGATGACCATGACTGAATCTGGGATATCCTGTGGGCAATTTATTATAGCTTTATGTCCAATCAGTGTGGGATATGATGGCTTTTTATCCTGGTCTCTACATTATGGAACATGGATGAGGAAAATTTGTGCTCAAGGGTCAAATTCAATTTCAGAGATGTTGTTAAGGGCCACATTTTAGTGGTGGGTAGGACTAAAGAAAATGTTATTTTAGCTTCAAGTTGTTACTACCAGTAACTAAGTCTTAAAAGAAACATTTCAACTGCACAGCATAGGGAAGGAAAGCCATAGAAAAGCTGGGAAACCACCAAACAAGAGTGTCATGAGGAAGAGGACATGACCACCAAGAGACTTCCAAAGGCCCGATGATCCAGGAATGACAAATTCTGTCCTGTGGCTTGAGATTTCTCATCCCAGTTATAGATAGTATTCTCAGAAACACAACTGATGAACTATCAACAGTGGGAAATGAAGGTAGAAACAACAAACATTTAAGTCTCTGAACTGGTAAGAAAATAATAGTCAAGCAGAGGAACCTCATGTCTGAAACTAGTCACTGAAAACACATGACACTGACATCTGGTGTGTAGTGATTCCTGATCTTCTGCTCAGATGAGGGACGAAAGGATGACACAGATGCTTAAAATATTACAAGCGAATGCCATTTCAATAGAAGCCATTAGTGTGTTCATCATGCCCTGCTTTTCGAATGTAAGATTAATGGGCTGGTTAGCTAAATGGGAACACGGTGTCAACAATAAGCAACGTCGCCAAATCTTTTCTTGGCAGAGGTTCCCGTGCCTGTAACAGCAATATCATCAAGCAAGATGATATTGGTAAACCTGTTTCCATGATGGAAATACAGTGATGGGAGCACATGTTAAACATCTCCCATCCTGCAACAGTTACAGACACAGGAGCCAAAGCCTGCAAAGAAACTGGCATCCTTGAACAAAATAGCTTTAAGAAAATAGAGGTCCCTTTGGGGCCCTCCTTTGAGAAATGCAATAATAAAACAGATTTTGCAGTTAAGGCATGCATACCTTAGGAGTTATTCTTCATCCACTTCTGCTACAAACTGTGAATGATGTTCTGGTGACTTGCTGTGTGTTTTGCTTAGATGAAGCTTTACTGCATGTTTGCTCACAAATGTCCGAGAGCATAACTTACATTTGAATTTAGAGTCTGTGTCCTCTTCTCCAGCTATTGTTTCAGGGGACCTTTGAACTGAAATTCTGGAGATTTCTTGTTCTACCTTGGTTTGCTGCTCCACAGCCAACTTGTTCATGTCTTTCATTTGGAAACCTAGATGGGATTCTAAATGACTGATGTATGTCGATGGGGTTCTAAATTGAGATGCACAGTCACTGCAATAAAAGATGGGGTGGCCTTTATCCATATTTTTCAAAAATTTTGTCCCCCCAGTTTTTCTGAGTTGGTACTTAACATTGGCTAACCAATGGCTGATGGTGGTCATGGACAGTCCAGTAAACTTGGAGATCTGCATACGTTCTTGAGGACCCAGGTCTGATAATAAATATTTACCTTCAGATGTTTGGAAGAGACTGGAAGCAAACTGAGCTTGCAAGATAAGGAGATGCTGAGGATTCCAGTTGGACTGCCTTCCCTTTCTTTTGTGTAAGGTGGAGACTTCGGTGGAGACATCTTCAAAACGCCTGACATCCATTTCCAGTTTCATTGACGAGATTCTGGATGAGGCAGCAGGTTTTGGTGTTGTAGCTTTAGGAAGAACTTTGACCATGTCTGCGATGTCAGACAGTGCATGTTTCTGAGTTGGGGAAGTGCAAGATTGTGCTTGACCAGACTCTCCCTTCTTGCTTTTTGATTTGGTCAGGTCTATTGGCTGATCATTGTTTTCAAACATGTAACGCCTGGATGTAACGCTCACAGGTTTCGTTGGTGTTGGGGCAGGAGATAAGACTGGCTTCTCAATCATGTTCAGATTAGGTTTGTGGAAAATAGAGACTGAACCAGCACTGGGACTGGAGTTTGGCTGAGGTCTTAGAGGTTCGTTTGCTTTGCCCAAGTGATTGTTCAGTACAGACTGCAAGGCGCTCAGAGGATTTAAACAAGGCAGTTCTGAGGAGGGGTTAGAAGAAGCACAGCCATTACTGAGAAGTGGTGTTGCTGACTCCTTTGCTTTTGTTTTTTCTTTCTCCTCATCTTCTTTTGCCTTGTTCTCCTCCTTCAAAGGACTTGGTTCTGATTTTTTGGGCTCTACACACACCTCAGACTGAGGGTGAGGGGGAGATTCTATTTCATTCTGACAGGGAGGGGCAGGATCAGTTTTGTTACCCTCTTTCATATAGTCCTTTTGTACTTCTTTCTTGGTGTCTCCTTCCTTCTTCACTTGAGTGCATTGGGCAATGTTAGCTGAAACAGGAACCAGAGGCATAACCTTCCATTTCGGAGCAATGGGCCTCAACTTATTAGTGACTGTTGGCCTCACTTGCAAAACCTGGGACCCCAATGGTAAGGGAGGTTTTGTACCTTCTGAGAGTTGATAGGCTGCATGGATACTAGGGTATGCACTCCAGCTGGGGGCTCCATTTTGAGCTTTATTGATGGCCGTGGTGACAGTGTTTTCCAAAGACTTCAAAATATCCCCACCACCTTTTGAAGCATCTTCCAAATCTTCTTCCCTAAGGTACTGGTATTTAATTGTAGGATCCAGTGGTTTTTGAAGTGTGTCTTCGTAGTCTTCATTCTTCACCATTTTTTCCTCTTTGCTCACATCCTCAGATTTATTTTGCTTGCACTCTTTCTTTAACTCTGAAGTGGGAGCTGTAGAATCTGTTGAGGCATTACTGGAAGATTTTGAATGTTGGCTTTCACTGGCTGGTGCCTCTGAAAGTGACTGCATTTTCTCTACAGCTAGTGGATCTAGAACGAGTTGCTTTCCTTTCTTAGAGGCTGAGCTTGTGACTTTCAGGAAGTGACCTGTGACCATCATGTGTGTGGTGAGTTGCTGCAAGGTGTCATGGGAGCTGCCACATTCCATGCACTTGAGTATTTGTGATTTGCATGCTTCAAACTGCCACGTGTAGCTGGCACCATTCTGGTAGCCATAACGGTTGTTAGATGATAGCTGCAGATTTGCATTCTTCTGGGAAGAAAAAGTATCAGCAAATGACCCAGTGGTTGAGTCTGGAGAGCAAGGCCTGTTAATATCAAACACACGTTTCTTAGCTGGAGTTACCATTTTAGAAGAAATGGTAGGTACCGGCTCCTTCAAAGGCACTTTTTGGTAGTGTTTTGTTTTTATCATGTGAACACTTAGATCTTGAAGGGAATCGAAGGAATCACCACAGAACATGCACTTCAGAACTTTCTGAGCATCTTCTTTATCCATGTCCTGAAAGGCTCGCTTCCGGGGCTTGGAGTAGCTAGTAGGCCTGTGCTTGTCTTTTTTGTGGTTGTCATCTTGGTAGTGACCACTCTCGTTCATATGGACGGTAAGCTCTACCAAGGTGTCATAGGCAGCACTGCATTGCCTGCAGCGAAACCTACTGGCACCCGTGAATACAGTCCCACACATTTTGCTGCTTTGTCGGTAGAGCTGGACTGAACTGAAAAGATTTGGTTTGGAGACAGGCCTAGCTGGCAAGCTCTGTTGCAGGCTTTTGGTCAATGCATCCTGATGCCAATCAAAGTCACTTTTATTTGCTCCATTCCTGTTGTCACACCCCTTCTTCTCAGAATTGGACAGCTTGAGCCCTAGCCCTAAACCTGTCCAGTAAGAGTCTGAAAGGATGTTGGCATAGACCGCTGTCATTTTATCCATGCAGCTGTGTGCTTCACTTGGAAGTTTGGGGTGGGCATTGGCTTTGGAGTCTTGTGTCTCTCTGGAGCAAATGCTTTTAATATCTGCCACCTGGTCACTAGCATCACTTAGCAGTGATTCATTTTCACCATCCTGGTTGGAGATATGACTTACTGGAGAATTCTGGTAGCTAAAGCTGCCTTTTGGATCAGGGCCTGTATCATGTTCTTCATCTGTGCCCGGGTCATTGCTACCCTGAAGATGAGCTGTTGAGCTGCTCTCATTGTCATCTTCTTCTTCCTCTTTTATGTCTTCCTCATCTTTCAAATCATCTTCTTGGCCATAACCTGAAAAGAAACATCAATACAGAAAAGATCAGGTTAACTATGAACTTTCCATGTTCCTTCCTTTAGTTCTAGCATTTACTTTTCATACTCAATTTCACAGACATAGCACGAGAAGAAGAAAAAACTGGCAAGGTTTGCCGTTTTTATTGGCAGTCAACCATAATTCTTTGTAACTTCTGGAGGTTCTGAGTTAATAATTTTCCTGTTGCAATAGTAAAGCTCTAACAGTCCCTTAATGGAACAGTTAGAAAATTAATATCTGAGATCATTTGAAGTCCCATTAAGTGTGATGAAATGATTGCAAGCCCACTCCAGAAAATAAATGGAAAGTGGCCAAGTAGCAGAAGTAGGGATGGGAAGAATATTCAAAAATATTTGAAAAAAAATGTTGGAAAGCATGTTTCTTAAGTATCTAGAAACCATTACAAGAAGAATCCTGGACTGAAGAGAACCTTCATAGTTCAAGACTTATTTTACACAAAATTCACAAGTGAAAGTTTTGCACAGAAAACAAAAACCTTTTCCTGGGCAGGAAACAGCAATATTTCTGTGCATAAATATTATTTTCTGTGCAGAAAATGTTGTTTCCTGAACCGAAATAGCTGGTTTCTGTGCAACCCAGTCACATGAGAATTTTGTGCAAAATAAGTCTCAACCTGCAAGTAGTCATCAAAAACTACAGTTTTTGAAGATTTTCTTACAGTGAGAAGGAAATTGCTGAATTTCTTTGTTGCTTCCTTCAGGATGAAAATTAGAGAAGACTTATGTCCCTAAACTATTTATCTCTAATGTTTTTACCTCTAAGGGTTATTTTCCCAGGTACAACAGAATGAAATCTGATCAGCTTAATAAAACATTTCAGGATACAAAGAAATAGGATATGAATGCAATTTTTCTTCAAGCTTAGAAAAGGTACCTTTATCAGACTACAAGAAGGAAAAGTTCTTTTTTGGATCACAAGTCCCAAAAAGCAAGTGGTCATGATTGTTGGGGTATTTGAGGAATAGTAGGGAAAAATTAAGTTTTCTGAGCTCTGATTCTGGCCATGTAACTCAGAAGTTCTGAATATTATGTGTGGTGCAAAGTGTACATATTTTATGTTGTTTTTCTCATGTGGCCTCTTATGGGTCTGGGAACAGAGAATTAGCCTTCAAATTCTCAGAACTTGCCTATCCTTCATTTTAAGGTATTGGGAAGGCAACATATTGGATAGATCTCGTAACTAGAGTACTCTATTTGAATGTTGGTTTTAAAATGCCTGTTGCCTTTAAAAAAGAGAAAAAGAAATGAAAAAGAAAAAGAAAAAATGCATCTTATTTAATATTATATATTTGAAAGCACTTGCTTACCCTAAATCATTCATATACTTTGGGCATTTCATGTAAGACAGACAAAAGACTTTTAAAATGCAGACAGTCGGGGTGCTTAATGAATGCACATGGCATCCTTTCTGTGATTTCCTTAAGAAGGTTTCGCCGTATGTAAATCATTATATAAATTGAAACGCAGGAGATTAATTCATCAAAATGCTTGATTAGCAGAAGAGATTCTGATACGAGCAACATACATTTTTTTTTTAAAAAATGAAATCCACATATGGTTGCAACCCTTAAGTAACAAATTAAGACTATTCCCACACAATCAGTTCGTTGCACGAAAACGTCTTTATCAAGCAAGGGCAATCTGGATGGGGAAGGAATTTACCAAATGTGAGTTACCATTTGGGATGCGGAAAGCTGAGAAAAGTTTTATTTTTGGATTGTAACACTTGCACCAAGCACTGGATACTTGCAAAACTTAGGTGCTTTTTGAAACATCTGCTTGAAAGGGGGAGAAATGGGTTGATTGCACTGAACTTGGAGAGGGCAGTTTATCTCCATGTTTCTCAAATGTTAATTCATCTTGAAGCACCTCTTGGCTTAAAAAAAATGATGGGTAGATTATTTCACACACATTTCTCCACAAAATACTATTCTACTACCACATCATGGCATCAACCCCAGGCCCTGAAGATGATGCCAACTGAGTAATCACAAGAACGGGTAGGTCCTGTTGACTGGGAAGGTTTCAAGTATGGTCATAGCATCAGTCTGCACACCCACCATCTGTTTGAAACTCTGCCATTCAAGTCCAAAAGGGCTCATCAGCAGAAGACAGGCCTTCAGGTGATGAACTGGCTATAAAATCTATCAATATGATAACAGTATGGAACAGTTGTGATCTGTGTTAGTGCAGGAACTATCTGCATAGATGAAATCATAGGCCTTCTGGCTAATATCAAGATTTACATCTAGCTTTCCCTTTCCATAATGAGATTTCCAAAGCAGCTAAAATCAACTGAAATAGTATTTAAAAAATAGCAATAAAGACATTAACAACTTTTCAAAACAGAAATATCATAAGAAATAATAAAACACTCAAATTCATCACCACCTGAATTAAAAATCTACAGAAATCCATGCAGCAGGAAAACCTGAAGGGTACCACAAAGGTTTCAATTGACAGCAAAGAGGGAGACAACTCAAGTTCATCCAGAACATCCCATGTACTGGGTGCCACTACAAAAGAGACTCTCTCAAACACTGCACCAGTGCTGCTTCAGAAAGCAGAAGCATGTAAATAAGACTTTTCGAGAGGAGTTAGATTTATGCAAGAGAAGACAGTACTTCTGTCTTGTACTTCTGTACTCCTGAGGTAACTTAGCCTCAAGATATTTTTGGGTATAAAAGAAGTGACCCATTTGGAAGTAGACTGGCAACCATTGCATTTGGTAATTACGTTTCCTAAATTTAATGCTAGTCAAGATTTTGACACAGCATTCACTACTAACTGAATTTTCTGACTGTTCTTCAAAGGCAGCCATATGTTGGTGTGTTATAGCACTCCAACCTACTTGATAACTAATGCTTGTGTGACCTTGGTATTGGTTGTAACTTGGCTGAGTTACTGTGATGCAACCTGCTCATCATAAAGTTGTGGCTCTACCCCTGGGAGCAACGGATTGATGACAGTGTCGCACAGGCAAGCTGGAATCATGCTGGTTGCTCCCCATTAGAGCAGAACCGTTGAATCAGTTGATCTAGGGTGATGAATTCCATTAATTCAATGGGTCCAGTCTGGTTGAAGTAAGAACAAGACTGAGGCTGTACTTTCATCTCACTCTTGACAATCACTGAATGTCCTTTCATCCCAGAATTCTGTGTTGTAGCTGAATCCTGGTCAAAACCATTTCTGGACCAGACTGTTTAAATAAGTTTAAATCACAGGACTTCAGTCCAAATGTAGTAATTCAGCTGAACTCAGTTATATGCTTTGAGTATATAATGTTTCATTTCTGCATTTTAATGAATAAACCACAATTCTTTTTTCCTTTGTGTTTAAAATACAGACTTTTTCTGTTAGGTTTTCTAACAGTAAATACTATTTAAGTCAGAGAGACTCCCTTTTTCCATATATAGGAAGATTTCTGAACACACACACACATACACACGGGTTCTCTCCAAGTCTAGAAAATTTAGTTTTGGCTAAGGAAAGGGAAGGTGAATCACTGTCTTCCTGCATAATGCCTCTAATCCAGGTAAGGCCCATATGCCATTGATATTTTTTCATTTCTATATCCCAGTTTCTTTCTCTCTCTTCTTCTTTTAAAATAACATTGCTATGAAAGCAACTGCACAGCATTTGAATGTGATTTTGCTTCCTTTGCTTCTAGAAGGAATATCTTTTGTTTTTCTATTTCTGGCATTAGATTGTTTTCTTTCTTTAAAATATTTCATGCAGATAATGGATAATGACCACTTCTCATTGCTTGCTCTTGGAAATGTCTGACTACATTAGCTAACCAAAGGCAAATCCTAACCTGGCTCATTGTCTTACTTTTGGTTGCAGATTTATCATGTTCTTTTGTTGTTGTTTTTAAAGAACAGAAGTAAAAGCAAACTACTTTTCACATGAACCCAATTTTAACTCTAAAATGGCTAAGGTATACAAAAAATTTAACTTGGGAGAATGTCCCATTGAACTATAGTTCCACCCACCCTGCTTTTACAATTTCAGCGTGGTTTGTTGAGAACTCCTGTAAAATTACCATTGCAACTGATGAGGCTGGGTTCCAACAACAGTTCTGTTTTATGGGATGGGAACTGTCTGATGATGAGCTATAAAATGTTGCAGATAAATTAGATGCAGATTTTGACTTCTGAAGTTGTAAAAAGGCTGGGATTTAATAATTGCGGTAAGTGTGCTTTTGGCATGAAGGGCAGTCCTGTGTAGACCTAACTAGCCAGATTGGCTATGGACCAGTTGGGTCCACACTAGACCATCTGAAATTCTGCAAAATCCAAATTCCTCCCAGCCTATTGTACTGGAAATTACTTAGGGATACTCTCACTTTGGCTTGATTCTGGAGAATGCTTGAATCTGGTGTAGTCTGGCTCCTCCATCACCCATGTCTTTTCTATTCTGTTTTTGACTGTTCTGCTGGCAGACTTTAGCCATCTTTGAGTTAAAACTACATTTCCCCTCTGGTCCTGGCCCAGAGTATTTCAGTAATCATCTCTTTTTACATAATCCTGCCTGGAAAATTTGCTTTTTCATAGAAATCCTCACCCAGTCATGAAGCGCAAGGGGAACTCAGACTAGTCACTATAGTTCAGCCTAAGTCAGGATTGTCTGGTGGCTTTTCCTGTCAATGGGATGGTAAATTTACTCAAGATTGTAGTACAAACATTAAAGGGGCTATCCACGGTGCTGAGCCATATCTCCAAAACAGGTTCAATACCTTTCATACAGATCCCTTAAACTTCAGGCTAAAATTTGGAGTGATTTCCTCACCACACTGACATAGGATGCCCTAGTCACTCCTAGCCTAAGCACCCCAACAAGATTCTTGAAAGGATAAAACTGTATGGAAGGATGGATATATCAGGTATGCTCTGTGAAGGAACAGGAATATACAGTAAGTCCCCCATATCCGCAGGACTGGATTCCACAGTTTTACTTACCTGCAATCCAATAAAATTTTCACACCACTCACCTGTGGAAGGGAAGACTCATATGTTGGGACACAGTTGTTCCCCTTGAGCACCAGGGCCAGCTGGAGGGCAAACATGCAGGGCTACAGGCCCATGGTTGCTGCTGCCAGTTGGGGTCCTTCCTCACCTTTGCCTCATCTTCTTTCTCATACCAGGTTGCTGTCACCACAGCAGATGCTCCACAGACAAAGCTGAGGGCAGCCCACCAGCTACCTATACTGAGCTCTTGAAAGCAGCCCCCTCTCTGGGTGGTAAATCTGATGGGAAACCTGGCTGCATGGAAGCACCCTGGCCTGGCTGCACAGCTTCTCTTGACTGGGGCGGGAGGGAGACTCCTGCCTTAGCTGAGAGAGGCACAGGGACCCCGGCTACATGGAGCTGTATGCCTTTCTCAGCCAGGGACTGCAGGAGACTCCTTTCTCAGCTGAGTCTCCGCAAAGAGTCTAATGAACCATCAGCACCCTCCACCTTCTGTGCAAGGTGAGTGCCAGGGACCATTGAGGATGGAGGGAATCACAAGGGGAGTCTACCAAGTCTTGCTAGGAAGATAAGCAGGCAGGAGCCACCACATGGTGCTGCTTCCTCCGTCCTCGACTACCTTGTCTGGCAAAGAAAATACAGGCCATTTCTGCACTACACTGTTACAGTGCTGTCATTCCACTTTCAATATCCTATGGAATCTGGGGGTTTGCATTTAGAATTTTCAGCCAGAGAGCTCTTTGGCCTCAATAAACTACAAACCCCAGAATTCCACAGGATGTTAAAAGCAGAATAGCAGCAATATAACAGTATACTGCAGAAATGGCCTTGGTCTTGTTTATCCATGCATCCAAAGAAAAGGATGGAACCTATGAAAATTCATGCTAAAACAAATCTGCTAATCTTACAGTTGCCACTATATTCCTTTGCCCCTTTCCCTTTTTATGTCCTTTGAAATATACTTCTGTAGCATCCTGGTTACTCTCAAAAGTAACTCATTATAAGGTTACCTGTAATCTGCTCAAGGTGCCAGGTACGAGCTCTAGAGTAATAAAAAGAAATGGTGCAGAATGTGATGGTTTAAGGTTGATTTTAATTTCCCAGGAAAGGTTCATGTTGGCTTTTAGTTCCCAGGAAAGTTCCCAGGAAAGGTTCATGTTGGCTCTTGGGGTACTAGTGGAAAGCAAAACTGATCCCTTTAGCCTATAGTCTACTTCATCTTGAAACCAGATACCAAAGGAAAGATAGTAGCAAATGCTCTATTTTTATCCTCTGCTATTTTTTTCCCTTCTTGTAGCAATTTCCTTCTTATTGCAGGGTGTGGTGACACTGTACAAAAAAACTTGTCAGGATTTCAGAGTTTGCTCACGAAAGACAGACAACTTATTCACCACAAGGGGGAGCCTGCAGACAAACACAAACCATCAGAGAGAAAATACAGCCATCCTTAGTTGTGCTGTCCACAATAAACAAGATGGCTGCCTGCCTCAAGGCCAAAACATTCGACTTTAATCGAAAGTGTTCTTTTTCCTCCCAGTGGGAATTCTGGCAGTAATTCCCATGGAAGGGGGAAAATGGATGAGCCCCATTTTGTTTCAACCACAGATCAAGTACATAAATATCCCAAGGTCTGTTTGAATAAAATCTATACTTCCTTGGGCTTAAATTCAATGGCCCACTGTAGAGATGCAATAATTCACTAATTTTGTTCTCAAAGGAACCAACAAGTAATTTTAGTAATTTTCTTCCCACTGTAAGAAAGTGTCTGAAAACTGTGCAGTTCAGGACTTATTCTGTGCAAAAATTATGTGTTTTTGTGTGTGTGTGTGATAAAAAGAGCATTTTCTGTGCAGAGAACAGCACAGCATATTGTTCAGAAAATAATTCTGCAAGGGAATATTATATTCTGGGCAGAAAACTCTATTTTCTGTGCAGAAAATCTTATGACTGGGGACTCATTCTGTATAATTCACACATTTCCTACACAGAAAAATATTTCTGCACATATTATTTTGTGCACACAAAATTCTGTTTTCTGCATAGATAATGCTGTTTTCTCTGAAAAAAATCAAACAAACAAAAACCAAGAACACAAAACCCAACATGTGAATTTTGTGCATAATAAATTCTGAATTCCAAAGATTCTTGTTAGTCCAGTGTTATCAACATCAGGGCTACTCAACACTTGAGAAATATTTTTCAAATCTTTTCGAATATTCTAAGCCGGCTTTGTAGTGTTGCAGGCTCCTCCTTGTAGCTTCTGCACTGTTTTCAACTTCTGAGGGTTTTTCAGGCCTCAGACCCACCTTTCACAGCACAGACTGGAGTGGGGTGGGTGCAATGGAACAACGGGATTGTCTTCTCTTGTTTCTCTTGGATTCCATTCTTTTGTCTGCAAACGTCCAGCTTGGATACTACCCTTGGCTCTTTCGCTTTTCTTTTAAAAATTATGTTGGGTGCAACCAAAGATTTTCTTTTGCTAGAGTGTTTTCTTAAAAAAATATAATATAATATGTTATGCTTTAATGAGAGAGCTATGTTGGAGATACTTTGGGGGACTCACAAGAAGGCGGCCACAGTGTGTAGCTTTTTCACAGCAGACTTAGTGCTGTGGTAAGTGTGTACCAACTGTCAAGCACTATTGCTGTTTAACAAGTATTTCTTTTCCAGTCTTTCCAAGATAAGATGTTGGGAAATCCACACTCTGATATTTTACTGCTCTGGCCAACATGATTTAGGCCAGTACTGGACTAAACCTGGGAAGAACCAGTGTGCTATAATGGTAAAGTGCAGAAAAAGAGAGCCACATTTGGCACTCCGAGGTCAAAGGAGGAAAGACAGGATATAGGTAATTGATATAGGTAATTGATTTACTAGTCCACCATGAAACTTAATAGTTTAAGATAATTCACTCTTTCCCAACTTAATCCATTTCCCATTATTGTTCCCAGAATTTTAGAAGAAAGTTGAGTGAGAAGAAAAACAACCATGTATGTTTTCCTTGAGCTCTGAATGTGGAGGAGGCACAATATAAATGTACTAGTCTTCAAGTACATAAATTATAAATAGCAGTTCCAGAAACTGGAAAAGTGGCACAGCAAGATAGGCTTAAACCTAATCCTATCACCATGTTATGGCTTTCATCTAAATTCCCCACTGTCTTCCACAACCCATAAATTCAACAGTATTTACTTTAAACACACACACACACACACACACACACACACACACACACACTGGAGAGATGCCTCCGGTGCTTTCATATTTGAGGAGCAACAGTGGTAGCAGGAAAATCATTCCTGCCACCTAGAACTTGCCCGCCCCTGCATTATTGTTATTGTTGCCCGGAATCCTGTTGGAAACGTACGTCTTCATAAGTGGACTTACATATGTTGGAATTAGAATTGGGCAGTTCTGTAATGTCCATATCCAGTAGAGCATTACTATTATGTTCATACATTGGAGACCCAATGAAATGGTCTATTGGGCTTTGGGATCGATGCACAATGAGACAGATACACAATGGTCCTGTTGTGCATCACAGCACTGTCTAGAGGGTGTTGATGTGCATCAAGACACTCTTGCTGGTGTTCTGTTACACATCTTCACAATTCACTAACAGTTTTTTCCCCCAGTGCCTCTGCTGTGTAATTAAGTATATGTGTAAAGTTTTGTAATGTAGACCATGAGAGCTGATAATGACTATTACCATTTTATTCACTTATATCCTGCATTTCTCCCAATAATGGACTCAAGATACCTTACAGCATATTTCAAAATAACACAGATCAAAAAACTAAATGTAAACTTCACAAAAGTATAAACAAGGAAGTTATTTAAAAGACAATTAAGAAAATTATAAAATTAAAAACATTAACATTCATTAAAAGACTATGCAAACCACAAAACAGCACAAGGCATCATTAAAAGCCCTTCCCATTCAGTTTCTAAAAGCCTGATGGCACAAGAATGTTTTGACTTGCCCGTGGAAGGAGTGGAAGGAGGGAGCCATCCTGGCCTCCTTGAGGAGGGAGTTCTAAAGTCCCTCTCCCTCGTTCCCATCAGATGAGCCTGAGAAGGAGGTGAGACAGAGGGAAAGGCCTCTCCAGAAGATCTCAGAGCTCCCAGGGGCTCAGAAAGGGAGATACAGTCCTTCACATTGCCTGGATTGAAGCTGTGCAGAGCTTTATAAGTCATCACCAGTTCTTTGAATTGTGCCTAGAAATGGAGCAGGAGCCGGCACAGCTGTTGCAACAAGCGATTTGTGTGCTCCTTGCTGCCAGCCTCAATTAACGGTCCAGCTGCAAGTCCTTGGTCCAATTTCTGAGGATTTTACAAAGGCAGCTTCATATAGAGCACATTACAGTAATCTAGATAAGACATAACTAAGGCATGTGCTTACTATGGCCAGATTCGGCTTCTCCAGGACAAAGTACAGAAGCGCTGTCTAGCCATCTCTTTGAATCTATGGGATGACCTATTTGATACAGTACAAACCACAGGAGCTGATGCCATTCTAAGTTAGTCAAAGCTCTACAGTATACAGAAAGCTTAAAATTATTTTCTTTTCTAATGCAGAGCTACTTTATCTTTTATAAAAAAAAAAAGACCCCTCTCCCTTTTTAAGTTTATGTCAGTACAGAGGTGTGTGTGTGTGTGTGTGTGTGTGCGCACATGTGTGTAATAATGACCCTTCCATTATATGGTTTATTTCAAATGAACCTAGCATTTCCTTTTTTTTTCTTTTCCCTTTTTTTAAAGTACCACATGGTAAGGCTTTGAAACTTCAGTTTGTTAAAAAAAAATTGTAACAGCCTTACAGCCTTTGAAGTCACTGCTGATATAGCTCTGAACAGATCCATTCAAGTTCAACTAACATCAGACAACTGTTTAGTGTATCAGAGGAAGCCACAAAAGCAAGGATTTCATCAATATTTCACAACAGCCTCGGGGAAACTGTAGATTGCAATGCTGTAGGGCAGCTAATGGAATTACACACAAGGGTTTTGTACATTTAAAATAAGCAGCTACTAAAAAAAAAATACCTTTCAGTTTGATAGAAACTGTATAAAAACTGCAGATCTGGAAACAAATAGCTACCAACGCTTTCCGTGTCAGGCTCTTAGGTCATGTTAAAAGCAGGTATTTCTTTATTATTATTCCCCTCCCCACAAATCTTTTTTTTTTTTGGGCTCCTGCTCAGGAAATAATAAAGATTAACATTTATGAAAAGTAGCACAAAAATAGTACAGACAAATGAATAATTAAAGATGCTTCTGAAGAATTTGTTTGCTATTGTATGGCCGGAAAGCTTGCTTGCTACGATGAAATGCGTTTAGATGTTGAAACAGCAGAAGGCAGAGAATGACGATTATGGACACTTAAACGGTTTTTGATCTTATGGAATGAAAACTCCGAAACACCATCTCGGCATTCCCCACATACATGTAAAAAGAGTTGAAGGAAGCTTACTTCATCTCACATTTCACCTGGCTTTAGAATATTTACAAAGCGACAGAGAGAAACATGGTACTTTAGGGGGGGGGGAAAGAGAGAATATTGAGTATTGAATAGCGCAGCATTAAGATCAGCATTTTTTCCATAAGACTCTTTATCAGAGTCAAGAATTCTGCATACGGCACAACATTTCCTATTCTAAAATTAGATCTCTACCCAACGCTGCATTATTCACCTTAGAAAAATAAGCACTGTTGACCTTCGGCGCAATTATATTAAAACACTTGCATATGGTCTCTATCAGAGACCAAGCTTCTCTTGGTTACTGCTCCCTCCATCACAGCTTTTAACTTTATTATCATCATAGTTCATAACCATCATAAGGATTTTAAAAAATTACTACTTAAATAAGAGTAGGTGAGTGAGGGTGACATAGTGTCACAAGCTAGAAGATCGACATTCAAATGCCACCTTAGGTCACCCTTAGCAAGGCCCAAGGGCACAGAGCTTGTGGGTTTTTTGGAGGTTATTGGATTACAACTCCCACCAAAAGTGAGTGGAGCCCAACAACATCTGGAGGGCCACAAGTTTCTCCTCTCTGTCTCAGCCATATCTACAAGCTCTATATGCTGCAATAACAGGACTGGATTTTTCCTGTATCAGCAGACTCTTAGAAGTATTTCTGAATATTGAAACTCATTGTATAAAATGACTGAAATATTTGAAACTCACTAAGATGTCTGAGGCAGGGGCAGCTGCAGAAAATCCAGGAGAGCATCTGCCCCATTTCTAAGATCACTGGATGGCCAAAGGCTGTAACTGCCAGTGCCCTCTGTCATAGTTACCGTTCTTGAAAAAAGCCTGTTTTTCGCCTCATGTAAGTTCTGACAGAGCTCTGAAATTGTCTTAAAAGGGAGAATTGTACTGGGGTTGTGGTGTGATTCTTCATTTTAGGTCTAATTTTACATTAATGTAAGGAGCACTCTCCTTACAGCATATGCTGTTCTCTCTTCCAGTACTTTGCTACCACTCCCCACCTCCAGCACTGTTGCTTCCTGACAGCAGTATCAGTGTAGTTCATGACACAGCTGACTATGCTCTCCAGGTACTGGGCTCCAAAGAATATTCCAGTTTTCGAAGCAAGTACTAGCACCTTAAACTGAGCTTGGATGCAAACAGCTCGTCAGTGAAGTTCTTTTAAAATTGTGTGATTTTCCTCAAAAGCCTCGATAAAGTCTGGTCAGAAGTCTGCCAGAATTATCTCTGAACTTTCCCTACTATATTTTAACTGCTTCCCCTCTGCTCCCTCCCTCCCTTATTCAGCAGCATACTATAGAAACAGCAGTCTACATGAAACCTCTTTCATTTCCTCCTAAACTTTATAGCTTGCAAATGCTGAGTTTTGACCATTAGGCTTCTGCAGTTATAAGCATCTTGCTATCAAACCACGAAGCTAGCATGAAGGTCATTACGCCGGCCAGGGTCTTTCTTCAACTAACTTCTCAGATCTGTAAGCAATAAGCAGTTGTGAGAGATTGATATGATACTTTGTGAGTAATTTGGATGAACTATAACACCAGCTTGGTAAAGTATTATAATTTTAAATGTGTCCAGAAAATAATTGAAATTCTGGTTTAAGCTTCCTCCTTAATGCACAGTACTGGGCATATTTAACAGCTGACTAGTTTAGTGCGAGCATTGCTTTACAAATGAGGTCATATTGTTTTTAAGAAACAATATCGCTATCAAACATGTTTAAAGGGGAAATGCAAGAGATTAGGGGAAGACTTTTTAACCTTTCTGTCTCTTCCCATCTTTGTTGACTACAGCGATTTAGGTTCTCAGGATTGCTTGAAGACAAACATGGGAGGCGCTGGCATCTAGGAAAGGCCCAGCAATAATGAGCAACTGGCAGGCATATTCTCTCTTATTATTACTCTGTCAGAAAATCTTTGTTCTACATCACTCCATCTTTGAAACACCAGCCGGAGATGAGAAAGGTCAAAAAACGTTTCTCTCCAACATGCAGTGTCTACATGCACAGTGTCAGTCTTTGAGACACACCGAGGAGACAGAAATCGCCCTATCTCATGGGGGCGGGAAAAGCAGAGACCTGCCCATGTAGGCTTTCAGGACATTTGACTACCCAGACAATGCTTTCCTTCCAGTGATTCATTTGCAAATAAGTGAGGTGTGTTTCAAACCAACTCTGGAAGCTGTAACTATTTCCATAGAAATGAGTTGAGTTCAGATTAGTACTTTCCAACTGTGTGCGGGGGCAAAATGAATTCATGCACATTCATTTACATGCTCATTTTCAGTTGGTGGGTATTGACAAAAAGAGCCTAGCCACACAGTTACAGCAGTTTCACACAACTTTATCTGCCATGACTCCATCCTAGGGAGAGAGAAATATTTTAAAATATTTGAAAAATGATTGGAAAATCTGTCCCTGCCCCTGCTTCAAGTGTCAGGAAACCCTGATGGGATGAATCCTGGGCTGACAAGACTGTTTGCCATTTAGGAATTATTCTGCACAACATTTACATGTGGCTGTTTGGAACAAAGAAAAATTTATTTTATACACAGAATGCTGTTGCTGTTCCTGTACAGAAAATGTGTCTTGTGCTCAAAATTATCCAGTGCAAATTTTGTACAGAATGAGTTCTAAACTGCAAATAGGTTTCAAAAACTATATTTTTCAAAACCTTTCTTGCAGCTGGAATAAAATTGCTTAAATTTTATTTATTTACTTGAAGCTTCCTTTGAGAAGAAAATTAGTGATGAATTACTTTCCTGCTTCATCCTATGGAATTCTAGGATTTGTAATTTGGTGAGGCACTTGGAAGACTGTGCTTGAGAGTTTCAGAACTAAAGTTAGAGAGAGTACACTTCAGCTCTGACCCTATCTCACCAAACTACAAATCTCAGAATTTCATAGGATAGAGATTGGAAGGCATCCCATTAATTTTGAGAATTTTAATTTTGATGTTAAATATAAACGTAACAGTGAAATGGCTTCTGGGACAAAATTCACTGGCTTTCTCATTCTCAGACATAATTTCTGTGCCCCTTTTATGTTCAACAGTCCAAACCCCCATTAGTATCCTTGTATTGTCCAGTCACTATTTCCTAACTAGGATGGAAAAATAATTATATTTTCAGTCGACATCACCTTCACCCATTTTCAATCAGAACTTCCAAGAGGCTTTTGATGCTTTTGTAGCACAACCCATTTTGTGCATTTGGGGAAAAAAATCCACATACTTTTTCCTATTTCAGAAAAGCATTAAAAACTCACAATTATTTCTGTGCACAATTTCACCTAATGAACCCAGTCTCAACAGATTGTGCAGATTTTTGTATGTGAATTTTGATACGAGTCACAGGCTGCATATCAAAATTTGGAGACATGCAATATTGATTGCCATATCAGTCCAGAACCTATGGGTTAAATTGGCTGACATGTGGATGATACTGTATGCACAATAACAGCAAGAATAGTTGAAATAACTCAGCTTGATCCGGAAAATAGCTCAGTTTGATCTGGAAACACTTCTCTTTCCAGGAAAAGGTTCATGTGATTCTATACTGCACCTTGCCTTGTTTCAAATTATCCTCTAAAAATTGTCATATGGACTTTTTAATAAAGCTATAAGCTGAAAATGCAAAAAGTTCTAAAGTTTGTTTTTTTACTTTTGGTACCTCAGCAATAGAAAACAAATTAAAAAAAAAACCCTATGATCTCTCGGAGGGGGAAAATCAATAACCACAAAGGTCATTTAATGGCAAAGGAGCAATCCAAGGAGGGTTGAAGTCAATGGTATATCACCCGCTGCCTGTGGATTACATCAAGAGACATTTCATTAGGACAGTAGCCTTTGTGATCCTACCTTCTTCTTTCCCTAACTGCAAGGGTTCATCTATATTCTGCAGTTTTGTGACAGCCACATATTCAATAAGTAACATCTTATTTGTTTCCCTGAGACAAAACTGCACCTGATGAATTTATTTCTGTTATTTCTTTGGTCTTTCCTGTAACCTGGTTTTCACATGCATGCACATTTCAGCTTTCCTTGCAGGTTTTAGGTATACCTCCTATAAAAGTGGTAGTAACTTCAAATATCCTTACTTAACTGTCAGTCTATGTAAGCCATAAGGTCTGATCCTGTGCAACCAGTTTATGTAAACTGGGATACAAGAACAAAGTATCACCGTACAGCTTTCTTCCAAATCAGGATGCGCAGGAATGAAACTCTAGTATGAGTCAGACAATAAGCTAGTATTCAGTTCAATTGGCCTTATTCTCCTAGGTGTTGATATATTAATTGCTGCACACAAATGCAGACAGCTCTCATCAAATGAAAGGAGCTTGAAATTTATTGGAACTTTCCCTTGATGTGGTACAGTCCAGACACAGGTTAAGTATTACAGATGCTCTATGAGAGGTAGAACGTGCGCACGCGCGTGCACACACACACTAAGTTAGGGGCTTCAAAAATTCCAATCCAGTTTGAAGACTGTCATTTCTCATTTGAGAAATTAAGAGTCCCATCTGTACAATATTCATTATGAGACTACAATACTATGCTCCTTTAGAAAGGGTGTGAAACTGAGTGGGACTTTACCCATCTGAGGAGAAATACGTAGGACTGAACAGTAAAATTATATTCTTTCCACATTGTACTGTTACAGTACTGTGATTCCATTTTAACTGCCATGGCAATGTCCTATGGGCCCTGGGGCTTATACTTTGGCAAGAAGCTAGAACTCTCTGATCATCCTAAATACCCTCCCTGAACTATATATCTGAAGATTCCAATAAATGTTGCCATGGCAGTTAAAGGGGAATCATAGCACTATATTTGTGTGGTATGAGCACACTATATATTTGTGTGGTGTGTCACATCCACTTAAGCTCATTAAAAACTGTCCAGGCATTACCATTACAGGGGCAACAGGGCAATTATGAATGAGACAAGCATCATTTCTGGGTTTTGGAGGAGGAAGAAATAGAAGACATGATATTACCTGATGCTCTTTTTTTTTTAAATGTATAATGAGCACAGTGGATTCTAACACTTGCAAATGAAAGTCCTGCAAATTTCTCTACATTCTTATATGTGTATTAAAAGTTACATTAAAGTTAAGCTACCTGATTTTTTTTCTTTTTCTTTCCCATATGTATTCCTCTCGTTTCATATTTTTCCCTCCCACAGTATGCTATTGTGAATCTTGCATTTCAAGCACGGTGCCTTCTTGAAATGGAATAGATGTACCCAGGATGTTGTTTATTAAGGCATCCTTACATGTCTGTGGTGGAATCATTTATATCCCACAGAAGAGACCATGCCAGGTCAAGATCAACATTCTGAGGGACCCATTCATCAGGACTGAGCATGTGGCAGGGGCGGTATAAGAAATCACTCCCAAAGAGTACAAACTGAAATGGATGGAAGTATGAAAGTAATAAGAAAGTGATCAGTGATAGTATAAACAACAGCCAATAAATCAAAGGAAGCAAACCATGGAGAAGAAATCAAATAAAAAAAAAAGGATTCTTTTTAAATGGAAGCTAGGGCTATGCAGTCTACAGAGAGAGTTTTCAGCTATTCTGCATATCATCATTTCTCCATGAATTCTTGTCGAGGGCCATAAGGTATGACACAATGGCCATGCATGAAACAACGTCAGAAGAACTCTGCAATGGTATTGATCAAAATGATGGATGGTCCAGTGAAGCAAGTGGCAACTATAAAATCCACAAAAGGATAGATGTGTGTGGAGAAAGCAGCACCATCACCACACAAGATGTCAACTTGGAAAAGTGCTGAGATGGGCCACCCTCAAAAAGTAATCACAGTAGTCATGATAGCATCCACAGCAGATATGGCCTTAACAAAAAGGATCAAAATGACTTTTACTTCAGGTCACAGTGCTCCAAGTAGAAGCAGAAAAGATACAATATAGCTGCCTTATTCCAAGTCAGACTATTAGTATGTATGGTTCAGCTCTGTCTCCTTGGGTGACAGCTTGGAAAGTAACTTTTTGGAGTACAACTCCCAAAACCTCCTTGCTAGCACTGACTATGCTGGCTGTAGAATTCTGGATGCTGTAGCCTGAACAATAACTATTCCATGTTTTGATTGTGACTGTCAGTGACTCTCTAGCATTTCAGGCTGAGGTCCATACTATCACCTTTTTAATTGGAGATGTGGTGGGACTGAATCTAGGACCATCTGCGTACAAAGCAATCTTCTGAGGGCAGCTAAGAGTCTTGATAGAAAAGACCCTTAACGAGGTCATCAGGCTTAAGTAGAATGGAGCAGTCTAGTTGGAGAATGACTGTCGGATAGATTTCCCTAAATCTTCTGCACAACCTCTATGGCCCCAATGGAATTTCCATTTAGGCTTAGTCTCAAAACTTAAAATGTATGAAACACAACTTTGGTTTACTCAGTTTCTAGGGAATCTGAAATGTGGTTGTGTTTGTGACAGGGGGATTAATGGACAACTGCCAAGTAAAGGACAGATAGGCTGCTCTCTGAAACCTACAAGTTTCCAAGCTTTGTCTTGGAAAAGGGAACTCATAATTTGAAGCAGTACCGCTACCTCAGACGCTGAAGCATGCCAAAAATTGTAGACTGAGACTGGACTGAATCTCAGCCAAAATTAAACCATATCCCCTAAAATCCCAGCTTCCAGTTCATAATCAAGTTATTTATTTAGAAGGTAATCACTGTACCATACCTGCTGCAGATCCAGAAGTTGGTAATGAGAATATGACAAGAGGAGGGGATACATTTTTTAGATCTGAGGTATTTTAAACAAAATTAAATACCTATTCGGGAGCCATGGGTTTTGTGGCATTTTAGAGCCTGGAAACACGTACGGGAGACACTCTCTGTGTATTATTCCATCTGATTTGCTAAGCGGAGAAAATTCCTGCAAAGGTTTTGTAAAGAATGATGGATTGGAAGACTATAAAATTAAAACAGAGATATTTCCCAACAATCCAAGGCCAAAACCACCTCACTAAGGGGGGAAAATATAAAACAAGAAAGAAGAAAAGAATGGCTTGCAGATCAATGCCACAGTTTCTTAATGCTTTCTGCAGTTAAGACACAATGTTGTTGTACGGATGCACAAGGTGCAATAGACTCAACAAAAACAGTGATTTCCACATCCCTCTGTCAGGGGACAGATGAGAGGTGTTTGTTTGCTTGTTTCCAAAGAGACAAAAAGATGAAGGCAGTCCTTTGTTCGCTTTGCCCCCAGTGATCTTTGGTCATACAGGTTTTATGAATTTTTGGAGTGCTACTGAAAAAGCCCACTAAACCTGTACTTTTATTTATTATATTTTAAATTTAATACATCAAATTCTATACTGTATTTCAACAAACAGGACAGTTTATATATGTCAAAACAGGCTAAAAAACACAATACATGTTCAGCAAAATTGTGCAAAACCCCATGATTAAAAAAACCCAAATCCTTATTTGCATCCTATGTAAACAAGATGCTGAAGCGACTGATGAAAAAAGGCATAAAAACATGTGCTAGGCAAGCGTCCTTGACGAGGAAGTTCCACAGATGTGGTACTACATCAAAGAAAGTCCTCTCTTCACAGAGGAGAGAATAGTTGCCTTAAGGTCAATATGCTGCACAAAGAGGTCTGACTATGGCAAAAGAATAACTAAGAATTTCCCCATCCAAAGGTAGTAGGATGGGTTTTGGCAGATGACACAAATGACTTAGTCAAGCCATCTTCAACTTTTGGATCAAACAATGGTCTTCCTGTGATGCACAACCAACTGACTATTGACTATTGATAAACATGCAATTTTTGATATATGAAGGGATGGAAAAGAATTTCATTGGAGTCAAGACCTGAAAACCTGCATGGTATATGCAGGGATAACTGTCCTACACCTGTAGCTCTGTTCCTCCCCTGCTTCAGCAATAGCCAAGGCCATAGGGCCTCTGCTGATACTGCTAAACAGCTGTAGAGAGGAGGGCTAGAAGGTAGATGATTGAGCAATGAGCACATCCTTTTGATCCCGCTGCAGGTTGCTACTGCAATTAGTAGAGGTATTATGGTGCTGTTCCTCTGCTTCTCTTGTATGCCAGTTGTTTCCCTCCATTCCCTCTCCATTCTTCTGGCCCCACCCGGATTGTCAGGTGTGAAGAAGGGAACACTTTGGACAGAGTGCAAAGGGCTAGAGAACAGTCTCTTGCGCCTCATCACAAAAAGAACATACACACGCTTTACATGTGCGTGTGCCATTAGGAGGATTCAAGTCAAGATTTTGAGCTTTCTGATGTTTGCTGCAAGACAAAGGACACTTTGCATCAGAGATTTATGGTGTATTTCAGAGAAATAAAATGCACCACAATCATTCCTGCAAATGGCTAAAATGTATGTGACTGACAAAAATGCACAAACACATTTGACTCAATTTTATACTAAAATACGAGTGGCAGGTTAAAAAAATATAATACAATACCTGTGTTAGGAAAAAAATGTATGCAAAAATCCATGTGGGAAGAAAAAATAAAGCCCCTTAACCAGATTCATTTATTTATTTTAAATTAATTAATTTAATTTATACTCCAGTTTTCTCCCAGTATATGGCCCAACGCAGCTCACAACTAAAAGAAAGGATGGGATGTCAATGCTGGTAGGATTCAATGAGAAGCAATAAAACTGAGGCATAGAATTTTTCACATCCTTTGATATCCTTGCTCACCTCAGGAAAATAGGAATTCATAGATTGACAGAACTTTAGCAATGGAGATGCCATCACCCAACCTCCTGTTCAGTGCAGGCTATGGATAAGACAATTCAACCACAACATTGCTGACAGATGGCCTTCCAAAATTCTCTTAAATACACCCAGCAAATCACCCAGCCCCGACACTTCTATATTAGGATTGCTCCATTTTGTCTTCACAATAGACCTGTGCAGTAGTCTAAGCCAGAAGGTACTTCCTGCCTAAGGGCATCCATGTGTGCACTGCAGCCAAGAACAGATTTGAATCCAGTCTTCTCCAGTCGGCATCTACTGTGTAGTCTATCATCCCATGCAGACACCCGAACCTACTACTCTTATTGTAATTACCCCGCTCCCATAAGCCTGTATGTTCTTCAAGTCATTACAGACTTATTCCACTCCATATACTTTCACACTGAGTCAGCTGGCATGCATTTTGGCACTTTGCTTCACTCTCTTTCGCCTCCCTCTCTTTACTTTGTCATTGACACTTAATGTGACTCGCATTAGTTGGAGGCACTGGGCCATGTGCCATGATCATTCACTCACCAGCATCAAGCGAGAGGAAAAACTCCAACAAAACCACACCAGAGCTCCTTCAGTGACATTCATGCCATCAGCAAACAGAGCGCGATCGCCCCCTCTCACTCTTCCATGGTCACTAGCCAAAACAAAAATGAGCAAGTGACCATAACCATCTCCACAGCCACTGGTCTTTTCTGATCCCATATGGTTGCCGTATATCAGCCCATCTGATCTTTCACATTTCACTCACCTTTGCAAGATTCTCTGCCCCATCCTGACTGAAAATACACATACTAAACAGCCAAAAGTATCTCCTTTTTTAAAAAAAGAGAGAGCGAGATTGAGAGAGAGAGAGATACCAAACAGCTCTCACTTCTGAGATATCACCTGCCCTCCTTCCTTCTGTGAATAATCACACTTTATTTTTCTTTGCCTTTGACAATGGATAAAACTGCCAGTGTTATAAGAAAGAGCCAATTAAAGGTCAAAAATTCACGTTTCCCTCCCCTTTCCTCATCTGTTCCACCCTGCATAAATGTGCTTCTGTCAAAGACGAGGCAGTCATGCCTGCAAATGCACTTTATAGGGACTGAGAGAAGACAGAGAGAGGGAGAGAGAAGATCACTTTCTCAACTTAAAGTATGTAACATTTAAATATCAAAAAAAGAATCTTTGTTTTCTAATGAGGGAACTACTGAAGAGGGGAGAAATGAATTATATGCTTGATGTAGACTGAAGGCTGGGAAAATTAAGACCATTTCCCATGGTGTGAATGCACTGATTTCAGTTTGCGAGAGTAAATTAAACCTTTGGGAGAATTTGTCTTCCATTAAATTGAACAGCTAAACAGGCACAGAAGATTTTAATGTCACAACCAACAAACCCCAAAGGTTGCACATGGAAAACAACAACAAAAATGTGTGGGTCCCCCCCACCACCATGAAAATTTCCTTCTGTCTTTGCAAAAATTAAAAAAAAATAAATAAAAATAAAATAAAATAAAAGCAGAAAGATTTGAAAATGTATGGAGGAAAGAATGAGGCAAGTCTTGAAAGATCATAATTCCATTGCTATACCATATGCTATTAATGTCTGTCAACACTGTTTAGCCAGCAACTGCTGACAGAACCATATTTGCTATCTAAATACATCATAAATAAATCAGTAATGAACTGCTTTAGTAAACCTTCTGCACTTATTGGAAATACAGATCACATAAACAAACTCAATGAGGAGCGCTTTGCAACAGGAAGGATCTACAACTGTTTAATGCAAATGACAAAGTCACTCACACCTCTCTTCTTCTGGCATGTTAAGAGATGGGTGAAGGAACATCTTGATGGCAAAAATGTTCAATCAGCAAGCAAAAAATGTGTTTGTCGTGTGTGTCTGTGTGTGTATGTAACTACTGGTTAGTGTGTGGAGAAAAAGGATTTAATGCAGAGCCTCACTGAGCCCAGGCCTCCTGGGGTCTCAATCCAGATTTCTGGGGTTTCCAAGAAGGCCACCTTTTCTTCCTTCTGACATCATTCTTTGTCGGTTTCCCAGGACAATTTCACAACACACAATTATGGCATTTTGATTCCACTTTAATTGGCAACATGCAATGGAATCCTGCAATTTGGAGTTTGTTGTTGTTGTGTGCCTTCAAGTAGTTTCTGACCTATGGTGACCCTCAGGCAAACCTATCACAGTGTTTTCTGGAGCTGAGGGTGTGTGACACTTCCAGTAGGTTTCCATGGCTGAGAGGAACCATACCCTGGTCTTCAGGGTTATAGTCCAGTGCTCAAACTACTACACCATACTGATCTCTGATTTGCAAGGGGTGGGGGGTGGGGGGAGGTATTTAGAATTCCCAAACAGAGAGCTCTAGTGCCACACCAAATTACAACCCCAGAATTCCACAGGAAGTTGCCATGGTACTTATGATGGAATCATAGTGCTATAATTAGGTAGTGTGGAAGGGCCCCCAATTTTGTGTGAGCCTTTCCCCTGACTGAAATGGTTTCTCCACAACCTCTGTTTTTAATGCATTGCCCCCATTAACCAATGACCCTCTCTGGTATTGTTTTGATTTTGCAGTCAGGATGTGTCTTCTCCTTCCCCCCATAATAATAAAAAAAATAATGCTACTGGTAATCACCAAATATTTTGGAGAGGGGGAAATGATGATGATGATCTAACAGGACAACCCTAGCTATATTTGTTTATTCATAAGCAAGCCATCTCAAGTTTAATTATACAGTTTTAACATGCTGAGGATCTAGCTCATCCTAGTAATTGTTTCAAGAATTTTTGGGTGGATGAGGCTAGAGTTGCAGGAGAGAAGAATGAAGATGAAAAGCATGGCAAGGAGAAGTGGGGACAGGAAGAAGAAGACAGGGAAGCAAAGGGTAGGGGAATTCAGATTACATGGATGAGAACAGAGGAACACAATTCCTCTCAAGATACTCTCCCTTCCTCTTTAAGCCTCTTTCATCCTGCCCCCCCATCATACCAATTGGTAGTTTACTTATTCAGTCAGCAAATGTGTTTGTTACTTTTCAAAATGTGGTAGCCCTAAGTTAATTTTTCCCATGACATACTGTAATGCTGGAACAGTAACTAGCTCTGCTGCATGTCCTGTTTCCTGTTGCTCTTTTCTGCTTTCCGTTACTACTAGGTTAATAAAACGATTGCATAAAACCTGAAACATTTTTGTTAAAATGTCCCTTAAAATGCCCTGAAAGCAACCACAAAACTTTCCCCACCAGTAAAGCAATTTCACTCTCACTTGTTTTATTGTTTTTGAACTGTAACTTCTTTACCCTCTCATTGCTCCCAAAGGAATGAGTTATGGGCAGTGGTGGCTGGGAGACTCCAGGTCAGTGAGACCTTGAATCAGCTCCAGGATTTAGTATGAACTTTACGGATGCTATCCAAAGTGCTGAACCAACTTGGGTGATGATAGAGAATCTTGCATAGACTGTTTAAACTTTGGACAAAAGTAGATAGAGAGTGGATTCACCAGCTTGGTAACTCATGACAGTCATGAGCCATCACTGGATTTTGCCATAAAGGTGCTGGACAATGCTTTGCATTGTCACCCCAAGCTCTACCTTCATCATAGGAAGAGAACCATCCCTTGTGCGTATTTCCAGTTTCAAAGGCAAGATGCAAGTGGGGAAATCCTGCTGTTATTTCCAGGCTAAGATCACACCCTGGGCTGAATTCAGCACCTTGGATAGATCATTGAAAGTTCTGACTATAACCCAGAGCAATTTACCACTCCACTGCCATGGATGCCATAAGCCACCACCAGGTACAGATACCCACTTTTTTTGTGGTTGAGTTTCACTTTTCCTTAAGAGGCAGTATATTTATGATCATCGGATCTGTGGATAGAGAGGACAGACACTCTACTTATGCTCTTATGAAGCAGAAGGCATCGAACTGGCTCTCCCTAGAATTCCAGAGTGAATATACATGGATCTGGCCCAGCAAAGTAAATTGATATTCTCATGGCAGCAAGGGAGATTGCACCTTCTCTGTGGAAAGCAGCATAGTGCCCTCCCTGCAGTCCTTTTGCACCCACACCATCTTTTCCTCTCAAGATAGGTCTCATCTGGCCTGTGGTCCCCTCTCTCCTGCTTCTACAGCCTCAAAGCACATGCCCTTGGGTCTAAAGTTCCAGGCTGGAGTGAATAATGATGGGGCAGGCTGCTGACTGCAGTACAGCTTGATTGATGATTTTGCAGTACAGTTTCCACGTGGTTTTGATACTGAAGGAAGTAAAGTGGTTTGGAGCAGGACTTCACAGTGGCAGGTGGGCATCATTCAGATCCAGCCCCTCCTAGCAAATCTAGCTGGAGGGTTAAGGAGGAGGTGGAGGAAGAGGAAGAGGAGGAGGGAATATATAGGCATAAATGCTTTCAAGGTCAAAAACACCAAGACATGCATGGATCGGTGACTCTCTTTAGTGAAAAGCAATTGCAAGGGCTAAATGCCATTTATTCAATAAGGGAAGAAAAGCTTTAAAAGTCATATAGCACGCTCCACTTATACAGGGTGTGCATCAATTCAAACTCGTTTTGTCCAATATGAGAGATGGATAGCAAAAGCAATAGCTCTGCAGCCTTGCTTTACAGCTCAGAGCGTATTAATTCAGGGTTGTTACCCTGAGGTAAGAGCCCCTATTTGCCCACATGATGGAATCAACAGTGCTTAAACAACGTAGTTTTGCTTGCTGGCTTGTCCCATTCACATACCAATGGGTCAAAATTCACCTGCAAAACTGTATGCTTCTTCTTCTTCCACCGCTAAGGTGCTCAGAAACTCTCCCTGACTTTTTTAGACCACAATTTGCTGTTACACCTGAAGCAGCAAACTATGATTTGCCCTTGTCCTACAAACCAGAACTGGAAATGACGACAAGCCATGGCTTCTGAATCTGATTTAAAGGAAAACACAAGCCATAGTTTAGCAAATCACATGAAACAGCATGTGAGTGATTTAAAAACAAAGCAGCAAGTAGTGCAAGAAGAGAAATCAAAGCAGGGCAGTTGAGGAAGCAGCAACTGAGTCAACTTTCCCCAGGCTCCCACAAAGTAAGGACCATTCACTTCAGCTCCTGTGCATGGCCCTGCTCACTTCTTAGCATGTGTTTGTAGCTCTTAATCCAGAGCTGGGTAACCTGTGATAGTCCAGATGTTGTTGGACTGCAACTCTCATCAGACATAGTCAGCATAGCCAATGGCAAGGAGCACTGGGAGTTGCACTCATACAATATCTGGAGTGCCACAATTTCCCATTCTTCCCAGACGGCCCCAAGAAAGACCATTTTGATACTCCTTATCTCATAGCTGCAGTCATGTCATGCTGCAGTGCCTTGCTTGCCAGTCCTGCAGAACTCTATTGCTTGGGTAAGCTGACTGGCTTTGAAGATGAGCATGGCACTTACTATTGTGGCAATGGTACCATGATTGTAAATGCGAATAGGAAAGTCCTAAGTCTAAGTTATGACATTGTAACTAACAGGATGCCATCCACAATACCAAACTGTGGATTGCACTGTTGAGACAGAGGCACAATGATATGGTGGTACTCCTACCTGCTGGGCTAGTTTCAGAAAGTAGCAGTGGATGCTTCTGCTTTGTCTCCACACTGTTCTATAATACTTAGGCAGTGTCCATTTTCAGTACAGTCGTGATGTCTTTGGGATTTAATTTGTAATTAAATAGAAGAACATCTTGAGTTTACCCTAATTTAGATGTGGAAGAGGGTAATTGAGATAGGTGGTAGCATTGGAGTGATCTTACTCAGTTTAGGATGATAAAACATGATGCATGCTCGATTAAAATAAAAAGCTGGAAAAGTAATATAGAGGTAACTATGATATAAGCAAACAAGAATAAACCGGAAAGGGTTAAACAGGAAGTAGTGTTAGTTGTACAGTAGAATATAATTTGAAGAGAAGATTGTACAGAACGATTATTAGGTGTGAAGATGAAAGATGTATGAAGATTCTTCATGTAATTCTTTAGGACAGTTGCAGACATGTAAGACTTAATGGTAATCCTTGTTATTATTCTACTTTTTTATTATTAATAAAAAATTTTATAAAAAAAAGAAGAAGAAGAAGAAGATCTTGAGTCTGTCCCTGCCTGGAAAAAAAGTGCTTCCAGGGTTTCTGTCCTATGCACATGGCATTTCTCCATGCAATGGGAATATGTTTGAAGGCTGTCCAGTCATCTGAATTATTTGCCAATTGGATCCTTCCTTCAACAAAAAGAAAGTGAGAGAAGAGCCACTAGAGAAGTGAAGCAGAGTGGTTCCATTGTTTGCTACTACTTTGAAGCCTGAAAGGGGGCATAGCTATTGGCCTTAAATAGGGATGGGAAATCATGTGGGTCTCTGAATGTTGGACTGCAGCTTCCAGCATTTCTCACATTTGGATATGCTAGGTATGGCTGCTGGGACCTGGGTCCAACAACACCTGGAGGACCATATGATTCCCATTTATGTCCAAAAGCTTAACACGAGTCCCAGCTTGTGAAGACAAACTGAATCAGTCATAAGCAGCTAAGTCGGCATTTATCTACATTCCATTGATTCAAGAGGTTTACTTTAGTGAAGATTCATAGTACCATTTAGGCCAATATTTCCAGGTTGGCATCCATCAGTCCAGCTGTTGCCTGCATATGTCCTGCATATGAACCCAGGTACAGCTAACATCATAATGAGCCTACTAAGCATACACCCCTAAAATAAAAGTATCAGTGTTTTAGATCTGTATTTAAAAATGCAATACTAAGCTGTGAAACTTGCATATGTTTTTTCAAAAAATCCAAAATTAAAGGTGATTGCCTCTGTGTCAATGAGTCTTAACCACTACATATTGGAGAGATATACCTTAATTAAGATCTTGCAGAGATGATAGGCTGTAATTTATTCCCAATCTTATTTTAGTAGCACAGTAATTCCCCCCCCCCATTCCCAACTGGCTGAAGGAATTTAGGATGGAATAAAATGAGCATTAATTTATAACTGTACCTGGGATGAAGGATACTTAAGGAAAAGAGAAAGCGAGAAAGAGAGAGAGAGAGAACGATCTCGCACAAGGACAATTAAAGTAGTTCCTGATGTCTCCTATTAATCCCTTTAGATGCATAACTCTTTATTCCGTTTCTGTTCACATTAGAGAAAAGAGATTTTATTTCACTTCTCCACCTCCATCTTTTATAAGCTATTTTTATTCACTAGGTTCACTGAGGGCTGGTAGGTGGAGCCCTCTGTATAAGAAACTAGTCCTTTTACACAAAAGGTTATATGCTTAGAATTGGTGATATTGCCCATTTATTCTGCCCTAGTCAGCAGGGCAACCTATCTGCGCTCGGCAGAAAACGAGAGAGAGAGGGGGAGAGAGAATAGAATAAATCATTTTGAATTAGTGTGTTAATCTGTTGACCCTGCATTTGCTAGTCACCTGGAGTTAGGTGACTAAATGGTAAAAGATTGAGATGGGAAGTGGAGAAGTGATAGGTGGTTGTAGTGGTAGAGCAAAGGGGGAGGTAGAGGACAATTTCACAGAGCAATATATAAATAGAGATTATGAATCTCTTTCTATCTCTTTAACAGAAAGCATAAGGGGCATGCAGAAAGGATGCAGTATTAGTTCAGGTTCTTCCAGGTCTCATTTGATCCCATGAGAAGACGCAGTGACGGCAGGACAAGAATGGGGGCTCTAAATAGCAATCTAATGGAGAATTTGTGCAAAAAAAGGGGGGAGGAAAGAAAAAGGAAAAAGAAAGAAAGTGAGAGAGAAAGAGAGAGAGAAAGAAACAGAGGCAGAACAAAGCTCTGCAGAAAACCATCACAAATTTCAGTTGGAACTGTAAAAGAACCAAGGGTTAATTTCTACAAATATAGATCCTGGGGCTTACAGATACTACAGCTTTGCCTCCCTGATCTGATAGCCCAGCTTCTTATTTCTTAAGTATCCATCTGGATGAATGGGTGTCCAGGCAGCTATCATCTATATCGGGACAAAGGAGAATATAACCTACATGCTTTCAGATAAAGGCTAAAATAATAGTACTTCACACATGCTCATGTCCAGAAGGTATCAAGATGAGGAAGCTTCTCGAGCAAAAAAGCCAACATTAGAGGAAGTTTGAGGAAACTGGGCAAAAGCATTGCACGGTGCCATCTTTCTAGTTTTTCTGCTAACAACCTTGCTGCATTCTTGAGTGACAAAAAGGACATACTCCCTCTTTTTGTGCAAGTCAATTTGGATTCAAATCATGATGACTGATTGTTGAATATGGACCTAATGTGGTGTTTTTGATCAATTCAGGACAAACATATGAGCTCTGAGGTCAACAGTCCAGGAAACTGAAGAGCAAGTGTGGTTCTGATATATTGCTGAATCATGTTGCTACTGAAAAATAAACAGCATATTTAACTATCACAGGTATTTGGAAGGTGTAATTGGTTTATTTGCATTACAACGCCACTCTAGGTATGTCTACTCAGGTGTATGTTCTATTGAGTTCTATTGAGTTCAATGCCATTTTATGTCAATGTGACTGGGCAAATTGTTAGCTTAGTTGGAAGCTGGTGTTTGCAAATATCAACAAAAGACAGTCTTCAATGAGTAAAGAGTTCGTTAGAATGAACAAAATATTGGGGAGAAAGAAAAGATGGAGTCTGCTACCATTGGCTACAGGATGTAGAGACGAAGGAAGGAAGCGAATCACACTGGCTCTCCAATTTCCTTGCCCATACCTCTACACATAAGGAAACAATTGAGCAGACAAGGCAGAAGGAATATATCTAAGAATCTTAACTACCTGTCTCCTCAGTTGCCTCTTAGAGGTTCACTGTCAGTTGCGCAGGTATGATTGCACCTTATTCACACCCTCCAACTGTCCTGATTGGGCAACCGCCAGACGAAATTAATCCTCTGTCATCCCATTTTTTCAGCTGCCCAGTTTCTCTCTCTTTTTCCCACTTTTCCCTTCATCCTCAGTTGACGTCCACTGTTTCAAATTGAGTTCAAAACACAAGAGTAGTTTGCATTCAGTTAACTCAGCAGAGGGGAAAGGAGAGGAGGGAAGGAATCTTGTCCTTCCCAGCAGCCATAACAAACTGTTGCATTCTCTCCCAACTTGTCTGTCCTTCCTCACTGATACCCTTGCCCTCTTTACCACAATCTCATGCTCCCTGGCCACATGTCTTCTGGTTTTTATCCATGAAACTTTGGGGTGTGTGCCTTATTTCACTTCAAATAGATATAAACAGAGCTTGGAAGTACCAAGTTACAAATATGTCGTTACCTGTAATTAACTCCTTTTTTTTTTTTTTTACAATGTAGCTACGTTACAGTGCAATTGTAACTGGACAAGGTGGATTGTCAATTCTCTTCTCCTGTAACAATAACTTTTAATTACTTGTATTAAAGTAAAACACACTGTTATCCACAGACTTCACTGTTGCCAGAATGCTCACAAAAGAGGATAAGGTCCAGCACAAGGTGCTTTTTTATCAATGTCATGGCAATAATGTGGTACATGGGAGGAGAGTATATTTTACACAACAGGGCAGCAGCTTGGAGCATTGAGCTGCCTTTTGTAAAACTAAAGGTAACTACTCTAGTTAATTCATGGACATAGAAAGGTAAGGAGTTGCATTTAAAATGGTACCTATAATGGCAGCTAAGTAGTTAGCAGGCTTGGAACTAAAACAGAAAGGGATTATTATCTAAAAATTATTGTTCTAAGCTTTGGATACAGGATTTAGCTGGCAAAGATGGGCAATGACCAAGTTTGCTAATGTTAGGCCAGGCTGGCTAAGCTGTGTGGCAACCAGCTCCCTCCCAGCCTACAGGTTCTGCAAATTATTTAATGCTATCTTTGCCTTGGTCTAACCCTGTCTCAGCATTGAGGCTATGCCCCTTGGATGGAGGAGATTTGGATCTGGCTTAACACGGAGCCTCCCTGACCTTGTCCCTTCTATGTCCTCTTTCTGGCTCTTCTGCCTACAGTGCTGGCATCAGGATGCTCTGTCAGCAGATTGTTGAGGTGAAGAAAGAGGAGAAGGTTCTATCAGTTGAAGGGCATTTCTGGTGGCAGAAGGTGCTTGTACATTGTACAGCAGGCACATCATTTGAGTTACAATCACCTAGAACTGGGATTCTAGGCATCTTTCCTTTGTCCCTTATAGGCTAAGAAGATCCACAGATATACTCATTCCTGTCATATATCCATCCACTCCTGGTATTTTGAAGCTGACCCAGGACTTAACTGAAACACTGACAAAAAGTTCCAGAGGAGAGCCCAACATCAAATTAAGCCAAAACCAGAGCCAGAATATGTGTCTATCTCATCTCTTCACATACTCACTTATTTGGTGAATTCTGGTGAATATTTCAGAATGAAAGTAAAATGAATTGGAAAGAAAATTTATAATCCTCTGCCTTTTTTTGTTTCTTTGACTGCCAATCTTCTAGGATTGTATTGGCTAAGAAAGGGGAGAAAATGTTCTGAAAGAGGAGAAAGGAAAAGCAGAAGCTGAACTGGAAATGTTGACCCATAATACTAGAGAGGCTGGTAGCTGGGTGATCAGCCAACTGGCCCAAGATGTCAATGTTCATCCACAGCTTTTCAGACTGGGGTATTAGCAGCAGTACAGAAGCATCTCCCATGCTACTTGCACATTTCATTTTTTGCTGTCTTCCTGTCCACAAGAATAAAAAGGAGGTGGAGAGAGGGAGAGGAAGAAAAGAACTGCTAATTTATAAGCCTTGAAATAACAGCTGCTAATGGGCTTTTGCACTCATTCCTTTGTCACCACAAGGTCAGTCAGAACTAGGCTCCATTTGATTTTTTTTAAAGCAAAAACCAGTCGTTCACATCTGTAATTGGCACTTATTAAAAGCATATGCACCAAGAGAGTGTACCAAAGAAAAATGGAGATGACAGACTGACATTTCCCCAAACATTTTGTTTTCTGGGTTCCAACCTGTGTATGTTCCAGCCAGTTTGAGAAACAACTCCTTCTTCTCCTCCTTTTCTTTCTTCCTTGAGGGTTAGCATGCACATATGTATGCTGGTTTCAGTGTTCTTCAGATTTTACCCCAATGTCCACTGAGACAGCTCTAAGCTAGAGGATGCTTTACCCTCTTCCCAGCAACATGTAGGAGTAAGGTTGCTAGATCCAGTTTTTGTAGGTCATTCCAGGCAAGAGATCAGTTTGCAAATTCTCAGATTTCAGACAGCTCACCTCTGAGCAAGAGGAAAGCGCTGTGTACTCATCCCTAGCTCAGTTCTAGTGGAGCAACAGCAAATGTGACAGTTTGTAAGACTTAACTGATCTCTTGCAACTTGCAAAGAATATCTGGGGGAGGGAGTCTGTTAGTTAACTCCTTATTTAGTTACTAACAAGGTTTGTTACTTAGTTTATTCCTTCTTTTTCTCCCAGTTGTTGTGGTGCCAGGGCTCACTCTCCACTCTCCTCTGTGTGCCTCTTCTGGCTAGAAACAAGTAGGCTAAATTAAGCGTTCCTTAGCCATATTTCTCTGACAATCCCCTCATTTATCTTGATAAACAGTCCCTTTAACTAAGATTTCTGTCTTAAATTCTCAATAGGAAAATATGCTCTCTCTCTCTCTCTGTTTGAATGACAAGCTATGAACAACTGTAGTTGGTAATTAATGCAAAACACTTAATGACTTTCCCAAAGTCTCAGGTGTTGCCAAGACTATGCAGGAGTGATAGCTGGCCTTGCCTTTTTTAAAGGGCATGATGTTCTCATACTGCTGCTAACTAGCAAAGCTGGTAGCAAAATTAATTACTGTCATTTATTATTGTTTTGCTATTCATGCTTGAATTGCTATTGTACTATTGAATCCTGGGATTTACAGTTTATGGAGGAACCTTTAGATTTTTCAGCCAGAGACCTATGGTGCCTCACCAAACTACAAACAACAGGATTCCACAGGATGTTACCATAGCAGTTAACGTGGAATATACTGCTATAATTGTGGAGTATAAAGAGACCCATGAAGTAGGGATACTGCAATGCCCTGCTTCTAGAACATTGACTCAGAGTCTGAAACAGGGGGCATGCCAGGACCAGCAGTAGAAGAGGTACCAGTTCCACAAACAGAACAGGGGGCAGTGCTAACTGTGCATATTTACTAGGGTTCATCAGGGTTCCAGCAGAAAGTCTCACCCATTCAGATATAGAGGATAACTTAACAGTACCTACCTTTAGCTGAGTGCAGGCAACAAAAAGAGAGCCTATGCTGATCCCAGAGAATATATAATTGGCAACAATTAATCAGGCAACAGCTGTACTAAGTGGCTGACCTATTTAGCTGCCACCCTTCCCCTCCAGGATTTGTCAGAGCTTATCTGACCTCTCTGTATGCCTTGCTGACTTTGGATCTGCTACCTTTGAATTCTGTTGGGCTTTATTTTGACCCTGTTCTTACTGAATGAAAGCAAGTAAGGGGCTGGGAACTATTCAGTTTGCTTTGTTTGAAGTATCAGCTGTGCTGCTGGGACTGAGATAGGACAGATACTTTATTTATTATTGAATGCATTATTGTTTGTCTGCTTAGCTTTGTTGTGAACTGCTTTAAGCATATTATTATGAAAAGGTTAGATACAAAAAAAAATTTGATTGATTGATTGATTGACTACTGATCAAACAATGTGGATACTCTAGGTTTAGGCACATATCCTTGATGGTATGTTCTACTGAACACAGGAAAAACTTCAGAGTGGACATGAATTAAAATTAGTAGTGAAATCTCTATTCAGAAGGAAGTCACAGAGAGTTCAGTGAGGCTTATTCTCATTTAAGTGGTACAGGATTGCATCTAAGGTCTAAATCAGATCAAATTCAGTAAAAGAAGTTTTCTTCCTATAGGACTGCAGCGTGAGTGGCTTGCTGCTGGGTGGTGTTGGTTAACTGCGCATCTTGACTAGGTTTCACAGGTCAGGAGAATCCCAGGTCCTGACATCTCAGGACCGAGATCAAGTGATAACCCCTTGTGATGTCCTAGGAGGGGCTCCTGGTGACGTTACATGGGTGACATTAAAGAGCACAGGGTCAATGGCACCATTAGGCATGATACCTTAAGCATTAACCACAGCTGCACAAAGTACGTCATTCAAATCAAACATACCAACTAAAACAATTGAAGAAACAATATATTTATATAATTTTCAAGGTAGTCCTGTTGCCCTGAGATTCTCTTCCTTCACCCTGAGGACTGAAGAAGAGGGTCCAGGTTCTGAGATCCAGCAACCCTAACTGCAAACTGCCTTGGGACTCATACCAGGCAAACGGTAGGATGTAAAATAAATTAATCTTAATCTTGACCCCAATGAACATAAATGTTAATATATGCATCTAGACAATACATCAGACCCCATTCTATGCAGCCCATCAGTTTACATGCTGCAGTTGCTCAAAGTCATTTTGAAACGATATTATAGAAGAATATTTGCCAGTACATAAGAGGAAACCTGTGCTCATTTGCAAAACATAAGAGTTATGCCTTTTATAGGATTTTTTTTGTAGCCCTAGAAAATAGGATGGGTGGGGCTACACCCAATTAACTTTTAACTGCCCCTTGTGCAAATTATTGTATCCCATAATGGGATTAATTGCTGAGACGGCTGGAGTTTTGTCAATGTTGTTGGCTGCCGTTAAGGGCTTTGTGTTTTGTCCTGCCAAAGATGGGCCTTCTTCTGTTTCCCAACTGCCTCTCCATCCCAGTCCTGCCCTGTTCTGAGAGGGTTAATCAAGATGAGTGACAGCCTTTCTGCATGATTTACAACTTGGAACCCTGCAGTGAAACCAGCGCTTGATGGATGATCCTGAAAGACAGAGACTAACCATAAATCATGTCTTTGAATCATTGACAAAGATAAAGGAGGGGAAGAAAAAGCACTGGCATTGACATTCATTCTCCCAATAATGTACATTGACTAGTTACAATAAAGAACCTTAATTAAAAAAAGAAGACTCTGGAGTCGTCACCTCAGTGTGCAAGGAGCATTGCCATAGACTCGTTTGCTGTAACTGCAAATAAAAGTTCATGCTTCATCCCCAAGCTCAAAATGTTATATCAAATGGAAACAGAGATTTATTTTATTTTATTTTAGGGTTAGCCAACTTGTGCTTAATAGTCCAAGTCTAGCTATCTATGCCTCAGTTCTGCAAAGACATGTCCCATATTAGAGTAGTCATGGATAATAGGTACCAAGAAATGCTGGCCTGGTCAGGATTCTGGGCTAACCAGTGGCCTTTTTCATGCTAAATTAATTATAAGAACATCTTTCCTCTTAATTATCAGAGAGGCTGAATAGTTAGTTCTCTCATATTGCACATAAGGTGCTGGCTCCCAAGATGTAAAATGTGCTTTGTGTGTAGATTTTGAGCTGCATTCTTTTGACCTGGCTAGTGCCCTATGCAAAGTGAGATGATCACCCTAGAGGCTCCATGATGATCCTCTAGATCAGTGGTTCTCAACCTGTGGGTCCCCAGATGTTCGTGGACTTCAGCTCCCAGAAGTCCCAGCCACTATGGCCAATGCTCAGGGCTTCTGGGAGCTGAAGTCCACGAACATCTGGGGACCCACAGGTTGAGAACCACTGCTCTAGATCATCTCCACATTATATGTTGAGAGAGCACCTGGCATCTTCAGCAAGCAAGATACTGAACATGTCAGAAGATTAACAACTGACCAGAAATGCCCACATAGTCAAGGAAGCTCTGACCCATCCATAGGCTAAAAGAGCTGGCCATTTGTGTTCAATGAATGGTGTATTAATAGTGTTGCTAATCTTGGAAGCTAAGCAGGGTCACCCTATTTAGTACTTGGATGGGAGATTATCAATGAATACCCTGTGCTGTAGGCTGTTATTTCAGAGGAAGTAACTGGCAAAACCACCTCTGAGTATTTCTTGCCTAAGGAAACCCTATGAAATCCATGGGGTCTCCATAAGTCAACAGACAATTTGAAGCCACATATACACACACATTAATAGTGATGATGTACTATGTTAGTTGAATACACAGCAGACATGGGAATGTCTGCTTGCTTTGTTCTGACCCTAGTTCTTCTTCCATTTGTTTGATGCAACGTCTACATGTGGTAAATGAAAACTGGAGTGTGCAGCTCACAGATTTCAGGGTCACATGCACAGGGATGTAGTGTTATCAGAGTTCAGAAGTTAACATCACATACAAGGAGGCAGGAAATGGCCAAGATGGAATTAGTGGCATCATGGAGGAAGGTGTACAGGTTACAGAAGGCCTGGATGGATCTTAAATGCAAAAGTAGATCATTAACACAGTGGGATAGTCACTGAAAGATTCAGGAACAACTGGTACACACACACACACACACACACACACACCCCTAACGTATAGAACAGAATACAGTTTTCCTTTGGATTTTGCAGTACAGTTCTTATATTATGGTGTAAACAGGTTCAGCTTTCCACGGAGCTGAAATATTTTGTGAAGTGGCCCAAAGATTGTTAATTAGGCCCACATCCGAAAGCAGAAAATCAAGGAGAAGGGATGTACAGAATTTTTCAGCACTTCCTCCTTCCCTGTTCTATTATTTTTAATTTGGAGAGAGCACTGGATTGGCAAGACAAGAAAATAACCTGGAAAGAACAATGCACTAGGAAGGTAAGCAAAAGGTTTAGCATTCAACACTTCAAAGCACTTGTCTTTAGGCATTCATAACCAAATCACATCTATCCATCCTGAATGTATTTGTTTTGGAATATCTTATTAATCTTTCTTTTCTAATATTATAATTTGTCACCAAAGCCAAATGCAGAATTCCACGGGGGGATTTTCTTTTTCTTTTTCCTCTTTCACTTTCACTCTGCTCCCCAACCCCAATTCTTTGCTCTTGGAAGGAAGTGTTGAAAAGCTTTAACAGAGCTAGCATTTGGTAAATCACATACACATATGATGTTGGTCCCACACTACACAAGCATTCGGCTGGTATCATCTATCAATCTCACTGTTGGATGTCATTTATGAAAGTCTACTGAGTATTGTTTTCATCTTTCCATACAACAAGAAGCAAGTCCTCATGAATACTGAAGAGCTCGCTACACAGGAGCATGTATTTGGTTTCTATAGACTCAGACAGTTTGGAATGGTACAATTTTGTTGCTGTAAAATGCATTTCCAAGGGATAATCCCTTCTCTCTTTCACTGCCCTGGCTTTATACACAAAAATGACAAAACGATTTTGCTTTTTAGCATGTGGCATGACTTATTTAATGTGGCATTGCTTATTTGAAGTACTTACTAAATTCTGTCTATGTTAGCCATTAATATGTGTACGTTGTATTTTTTTTCAAGTACTTTTTTGTTATTATTGAAGTTCTCTCTTGATATGATGTATTCATTGTTCTAAGTAATCTCATATCTTACTTCTTTCTCTGGTCTTATTTGTATATATACCTTTCAATACTCATAGTCTATATTGTATTTTTATCGGTTTTGTGAAGCATCTAAATGCAGACAATGTCTTGTTGCAGAAAAATATTTTGTGACACCTTGCCATGTATTAAATCAGACCACTGGTTCCAGTGGTTCTCAATCTTTGGCATTCCTAATGTTTTGGTTCAACTGCCAGAATCTCTGACCACTAGCCATATCGGCTGGGGTTTCTGGGAGCTGAAAACCAACACATCTGGATGAACAAAGGATATGAACTACTGGTCTACTTGGTTGTCATCAAGCCAACTTTGACTTATGGCAACCCTCTGAATGAGAGATCGCCAAGATCTCTGGCCAGTTATCCTGCTCAGATCCTGCAAACTCAAGGCTGTAGTTTCCTTGAGGGAGTCTATTCACCTGTAATGCAACCATCCTCTCTTCCTTCTGTCTTCCACCTTACCAAGCATTACTATTTTTCCTAATGAGTCATGTCTTCTCATGATATGTCCAAACTAGGAAAGTCTCTGTCATCTTGGCTTCTAGGGAGTTCTGGCTTGATTTGTTCTTGGACCCCTTTATTTGTCTTTATTTATTTATAGTCCACAGTATCCACAGAATGTTCTTCCAACACCACATTTCAAATGAGTAGATTCTCCTCCTGTCAGCTTTCTTCACTGCCCAGCTTTCGTAATCATACATAGACATTGGAAGCATAATGGCATAGATAATCCTGATTTTGGATCACTGGAACATTGGTATTCAATGATATATCTTTACCCATAAGGTTCTTTTCTGGTTCTTGCATAGTCGCCCTTCAAGTCCTTTTCTGATTTTCTGCAGTCTCCATTTTGATTAAAGACTGGTCCAAGGTAAGAAAAATCTTTAATTATTTCAACATCTTCAAGTTTATTTCAACAGCTTTCAACAGTTAAAAGAAGGGAAATAAACTGAATTTGCAAAACGTAGTAAAAGCAGATAGGTAGTGGGTTGACCCTGGGTTTTGGTTCAAACTTTCAAGAAGCTGTCCAAAGTGCTGAACCTATGTCGGGGATAGAGCTCAGCAATTTGGACAGCTCTTTTAACATTAAGGGTAAAACCTGGGGTTAATTCACTGTAGATGCCAGCCCCCATGTCAGATAGTATATATATATATATATATATATCACATACAACTCTTGGGAGAAACATCTATGTGAACATGAGGGTATTCAACGTACATTGAGATGGAGTCATAGAATGTGCCAGCCTGTATTCTCAGGCCAGAATTTCAGAGTTCAGGGGCAACCATTAAAAAGACCCTTTCGTTCACCTCATCAGCTCTAAATTCACCAAAGGTGTATCTGATAGTGCAAGTGGTTTTCTATGAAAGCTAATAACAGAGCGATATCTTTAAAATGCAACAAGACATTAAGCAACAGACATCAATAAATGGACAATTCTTTTAGAATTATTCCTTTTTGGTTTCATTTGGGATGCTTCAAAGCAATGTAAACACAATGCTGTTATTTAAATCACATTTAAAAGATTGTTTGGTTTCTGGAATGTTTCTGGTATAATGGGGCTGCACAGTTGTTCACCAGCCAACATGAATACCTCCCTATTTACTTTTGCTGTAAGACCTTAATTCTCCAATGGCAAAGTAGAGCAAGTAAATCCAGAAGCCTCCTACTGACTGGAGTGACCCCCTAAGTTAGGACAATATAAGGATTCAATATCTCCTTGAGTTCTACTTTCACCTCAGCAGTATATCCAATCCCTTTGCCATTTATTGTTCATGAGGATTTGCCTAGGTGCCGTCTGGCTACCATTGTACAGGCAGGGACGAAGGAATAGTTTCAACCTTGTCAAGGCAATGAAGCCTGCTTCCAACCCCCCCCCCCATCTTTTTAACAGCTGCCGGATGGAGTTTGGGTGCCTCCCCATGGACAATCAGTGGAAGTTGGGTGGAGCTGCACCAGTGAATGACCCAGGTGATGTTCTGCAGCCAGAGCAAAAACACTATCTGAGGACACATTGCAACATCTATGAACATACAGCACTTCTATAATGGAAACTTGCACTTGCTGACTATACTATGCTACTTCTGAATACCAGTGTCATGCAATTGATTGTGCACATGCCAATGTACTTGCTTATTGCGTTGTTGTGCTGTGGGGTATATGCAATGCCTGTCTCTGCAGGCTAGTGAATCAAATGGTACTCTGCAGCTAGTTCAGTGCTGGCTGAGAATGTGCGACTGCATGGTTACACTGGTGGAACTCTTTCTGTCCAATCACGAATTGAACTTAGCTATTGTGCAATGGTCAAAAAAGGACAACTACATGCATGCATATCACACCAACAGGATTACAGCCATTATCTCTTTATGCAATGCCCAAAGAAAAAGGAACAATCATTGTTTCTTGGGCCACGAGTATAAATACCTTGTCAAAGCTTAATACTCTACCTATGGTGGAACAGGATCTTGGTTACAGATCACAGGTGTGTGACAAACAGAAGGAGATGTTCTATTGGAAATCTTGGGCTTCACCAGTTGGGAACCCATCATGTCTTGGCTTTACTGTAACACCTTTATATGACTTTTTTGCCATAGGGCTAATAATGCAGCTGAACAAAAAACCCCAAGACACCTACAACTCCCCCCTCCCAAATATCACACTGGTTGGGGATGATCTTGAAAAAGGCATAATTTTTTTAAAAAAACAACACATTGTGACAGTAGCAATAGGGGATGGCAAGCAATGTGCTTAGAGGTATAGCATGGGTAGGCATCCAGGAGATAAAAATGTTTGCCAAATTATTCAAAACCCTCTGGTTTAAAACTCAAGTTGCAAAATCTCTTGGCAATGTGTTCTCTTTGCAATGCTTCCAAGATTTTGTTTTAGGAAGAAAAGGGTCTATGAAAATTCAAACACTGTCAGATTTTTTTTTTCAATGCAATGCCAAACAAAATCAGAAAAAGCAGGAAGAAATGATCTGAGTCCCACCATGAACCAAGTTTTGGCCTCAAAATGGTGGTGTGTCAAATGATGAGAAGAATGCAGACACGTTGTTTTTTTCCTCCCAGTAAGCAAAATATGTTTTGGCTGTTCCTGCTCTGGAACAAATGGATTAAAACTGTATAGTATATATTGAACTTAATGAGAATTACATCTAGGTAGATATGCATAGGTTTTGCAGTGTCACAGAGCAGGTAATTCTGAAGGCCTAAATCCCAACTAATAATAATAAATCAGAGTAGAGCCACCATATTAATAGAACTAACACATTACTTGATTTACCACATCCTGATTGATTCAATGGGTCTACTCTGGTCAAAACAGGCTGTTGATTTGGATTGTGCCCCCCACACCAGATTAGCACAATTGTTCATCCACCTGATTGCATGTCTGGCACTTACTTACTTACTTAATTTATTTATTCCTTTACTATCTTAGCTTTTTCTCAATATGAGACTCCAAGCGGCTTACAACAAGGTTAAAACAGGATATAGCTAGAAGCTGGATGATAAACCAGTTAAAAATGATCAAATAAGATCTTATATTAAGACACTACTGATTTAAAACAGCATAAATGTGCTTTTTCCAGTACAACAGCCATTTTGGAGGCAAAAAGGAAAAAGCACTAGGAGGGTTTTAGTAGAAAATTGATGTCCCACATAGTTCAGCTCTCAATTGTAGATACTCAGGCATCATTCTAGTCCATATTGCAGTAGGGCATGGGAATCAGAGATATTGCAGATGTTACAGAAAAGGTGGGGTAATTCAAGTAAATGAATTTCAGTTTTACTTTTTCTCTCACACATCAGTTTTCTGTGTGCAAAGAGCATGATCTACAGGGAAGCTTCCACACAACACCGCTACAGTGGGAAGTTGTCTTCTGCAAGAAAAAGTCATATTCATGGATACCAACAGCTGTGTAAAGTACTTGAGTGCCCAACCAAATAAAACATAGCAGGGATGCACTTCTGTCTAACTCTCTGTTATTGGTGTTTCCTACAGTTAGGCATCAGAAAGCTAACCAGCCAAGATGGCCAAAGACTAGCTACGCTGACTTTAGGGCAGCTGAAGCTTTCTTGAACTCTTAACTGCTCCCACTCTAGAGATGTTGCTCAGGGTAGAACTCAGGTTTTGTCTTCCACGTTAATTTTATACAAACAGCCTATGAAGAAGGTTAAGAAGAGAGTGACCAGCTGGATATTTCCTAGTGACTGAGGATTTCAGCCTGGAGCTCCCTTTTCTTAGTGTGAGACTGAAGTTGGTGACCAAACAATCCTCCCGTACTCTGGAATCACAAGGAAGATCTAGGGTTGCTTCGACTACCTTTTGCACTTACTGTTAATACAAGCTACATCCATCTATTCAGCAAGCAGACATGGGTTCCTATGTGCATGGAAAGATTATTTTTAGACTACAAATCCCAGAATCCCCAAGACTAAAAAAGTAAAAATTTCCAAGCACTACCCACCTTCATATGTCTTTGCAAGCTGCAGCAACAAATCAACTAATCCATGTAAATTGTAGCTGTTCTCCTAGCTGAACTGGAGATTTGTACAAACTGGAAATTTGTAGCCCTTTCTTCTTGTCCAGACCTGAATCCACTAAACTGCAGATTTTTCATCCTCATCTCCCAGCTAGAGATGTCCCATGAAAACTAGAAACTTAGGTCCAGTTCCTGAGATCTGGCAATCCACACCAAGGTATGGGAGGTGACAGTTTGGAGGTCAGGCCATACTCAGGCCAACAACGAAGAGATTATTATAAAGGCCTGAAGGCAACATACTCACAGCTTTCTTTAAATGGAACAGTTAACAATTAAATAAATTCCGTGCTTCTTACTAGCCCTGTTATAATAGTGAAAGCATTTTCTATGAATGACACCAATAATTTTATATTGATACTAAGAATAAAAACCCTAAAACATGCTAACACTGGAACCAAATAAACAATGGCTAAAACGTTATCTTGAAGAAAAAAAAACCCCTAAGCTTTAAAGTATGTATAAGTTGAAAATAATAAGGGTATCCGAAGGAGCAGATACAGAATTATCTACAAGTGGAAGGGTTTGCAGAATTTAATTTTCAAGAAAGCTGTTGTTTGCTTGAAATGGGAGGCAAGATGGTCTTTTTTTTTTTTTAAAAAAGGATCCTTATAAACACAAACAGAAAACACCCACCCCCACCATGCTTTGAGTGGCATGAAAATGTGAGCATTTTAGCTGTTGAAGGCCCTTTTGTGATTTCTGAGAAGGAATCTGTAGGCTCAATCTGCTGCTATTTGTCCTGACAGTTTAACTGCTGAGACAAAACTCAGTGCCAGAATTTCAGCATACTCTTGCCGATCGGAAACAAGGAACAGAAAGTCTCCTGAAAGTGTATTCATTTACACCATATTAATTAGGATCGTTATTAGGGATGGGAAGGACCAGCTGGTTCTATTCCAGAAAGCTTTGGCAAGACAACCAAGGAGTTCCACTCTGCTGTGCCAAAACACTGGAAATTATTTCAGAAACCAGAATGGATTCTTTATGGTCTGATCCAGGCATGGGTTGATATTTCAGTGTCTAAGTCTTTGATGCACTGGAGACCTTGATTGGTGAGGGTAGTTGTGGTAGTGATGATGATGTTTCTTTCAATTTATACCCTGCCTTTCACCATAACACTCAGACTTATTGTTGTAATGCGTTCAAGCCTCTTGCCTGCATGCCATGGTGGAGACAAAGGAATGGATAAACAAGGGATTGGGTAAATCTTCTACCCTTTTCTTTCCAGAAAAGGTCTAGAGTCTGGTTCTTTTCTGAGACTCTCCTGCCACAGTTGGCAGTTTGCTCTGCTTCTCACTTCCCAGTCTGCTATGTTGTCCTACTTTACACAGGACATTCTTCTGTTTGAAAGGCTGGCAGAAGACAGTTCTCTATTCAATTACATTGTTTCATTGAAGGGTTGTCCAGTCCAACTCCAAAATGGATAAAGAACTATTAGAAGGGTGAATAGGGCTTTGAAGCAGCCCATCAGGTTTTCACACAGACAGCAAACTGAAGAAACTTTCAAGTCACTTGGTTCCTCTCCATATATGATGGGGTACACTGTAGTTCTACTCAAATAATAGTAATTATTTCTAATATTTAGCCCTACCTGTAACGTAGCACATGCACATCTTATGCAAATATATGACCACTTCTATTCTCTTGTGTGTATTTGTGTACACACATTTCCTCTTTTCAGACACTATGCAAGTAGCTATCCTAGCCAGTGCCCAGGTTTCCAGAATAGATTCAGGCCAGGGTGACATTTAAGAGTATCTCTGGCCATGTTAAAACCTGCAATGACTACTTACTAGATGGATGAATTGTAGCATATTAATTTTGATTATTAGGAAAATCTTTGATATTGGTGGTTGGTTATGTGTGTTGTATGCCTTCAAGTAATTTCCAACTTATGGCAACCCTAAGTTAAACCTCTCGCAGAATTTTCTTGGCAAGATTTATTTTGAGGGTGATAGTTTGCTATTGCCTTCTTCTGAGGCTGAGAATGTGGCTTGCCCAAATGGGCTTCCATGGCTGAGTGGGGATTTGAACCCTGGTCTCACAGAGTCCTAGCCTAGTGCTCAGAACACTATACCATGCTAGCTCTTGAATAGTTGTACGTCTAACTGATATTCCTGCAACCTGGAACTTAACTGATGTTAATTGTGGTTGGATCCTGGATGCTTTGCCTCTTGCTGTAGCTTCAAGGTTAAAAATAGTCACATCATTCAGTAGCCAGAAGATCTTATTGATATTGCCACACATAGAAGTGCATTCTACAGATGCCAACTGCAAGCAAATATTTTTGGACATATAGTCAGTTTATATTAATGTATATGCCTAGTCCACAATCATATCCTTATCCCTTTCCATTTTGTTTCTTTTTCCCTTTCTCTGTCTATCTCTTTTTTTAATATTCAAATTTTTAAAATCCAAGAAAAAGTATATATAAAACATGTCTTTAAGGACTGAACATCTGAATTCTGACAACCACAAACCTAAGTTCAAAAATAGAAGACCAGACTGATCTGGAGACCCGGATTGAAAATTTATCTAGTCTCAAGATAATATAAAGTCTTTTGACAACTTAGTCTAACAGATGTTCTAAGGCCTAGGCTTTTGTAGGCTTCAGTCCACTTCATCACACTCTGCCTTGGCATTGTGATGCCTAAATGCTTTGGCAGAGCAACAGTAAGAGAAATGTGAATACTGTGCTCTTACACATAAACCATGCCTGATAAATGACCAAACAGTGGTTAGATAGCCATCTGTCAGGGATGCTTTAGCTGTGGATGCTCTGCAATGGCAAAGAGTTGGACTAGATCAGTGGTTCTCAACCTGTGGGTCCCCAGATGTTCGTGGACTTCAGCTCCCAGAAGCCCCAGCCACTATGGTCAATGCTCAGGGCTTCTGGGAGCTGAAGTCCATGAACATCTGGGGACCCACAGGTTGAGAACCACTGGACTAGATGATTCTTGGTGTACCTTCTAGCACTACAGTTTTATGGCTTTTGTGATTCTGTGATCATTATACAGCACCTATAGTAAGTGTAGATCACCTCTAGGCAACCAGAATGAGGGGTCTGTGTGCTGTAAAAGTGTTACAAAAGTTCATTTGTGGTGATCTTCCATACCTTCAGGGAACCACAGATCACTAGGATAAGCAAATCTGTGCAGGCATTGGCAGGCAGGCAATCTACTAGGCTGTTCTTATATTCTTGTGTGCAAATCCAGCCTGTGATGAAATGAGTTTCTTTTCTTTTATTTTTTTAAAAAAAACCAAAATGTTGACTTTCTTTAAAAAGAAAGAAGCAGCAGAACATTTATGTCACGCCAGTCTCCGTGTTATATGCAGCTGTTCATACCCCTAGCCCTTTTTGCATTAAAAATATCCCTAAATATCTTCCACAATTGCTATGGAATTGTGTGTGTTTTAACACAGACACCCACCCACCCCATTTTAAGAAAGTGTGAATAGTTTTCTCCTTAGTACTCTTTCTGCTCTTAAGCAAAGCCTCTCAAACTCCTTTACAATTAAAACACACAGACACACATGCACGCACACACACACACACACACACAAAAAGAAGGACTACATATCACATATATTAGGGTTCCAAACTGATGTCTTCCTTTTCTACGTCTGTCTTTGTGTTTCACGTTGCTTCCTTTACATGTTCAGTATGAATAAAATAACCTTTGAGAAAATGCTTCCTCTCTCTACCTGCACTAAGGATGCAAATCTTTATTTCATCATCATATGAAAGAACAAATAAATTCAGAAGTTGGCATAGCAGCCATTTTGTACATTTTAAAAAATATCTTTTGGATCCGGGAATTTTTTTTTCCAAAAATAAAACATGAGAACCAAAAATTGTAGGGTTTTTTTGGGGGGGGGAATGTTTTTGCACAAAAGCAGTGCCCTTTGTTCCCAAATGCTGTTTTCTGCAGAAAATATTGGCCAAGATCCTGCATCATCATTGTAACTATGATGATGAAGCTCCACTGTCATAGTTACAACTGATGATGGTCCCCAGCCTACCTTCTTAGCTTGGCAGCACCCCAGCTGAAGCGCTTCTGAGGAACTGGAGATCAAAACATTGGGAAAGGCATCTTTAGCACTCTCATGGTAATGGGGATGCTTGAGAACAGGCAGCTGGAGAGACCCCGAGGGATCCTACCACAACTGCTTGTCCCAAGGCACCCCATGACTGGGAGTACACTGTGCATGCCACTTCCCAATGCTCCAGTCTTGGTGCCTCAGAAATGCTTTGGTCAGGGTACTGTCAGGCTGTAAAGGTAGGTTTTTGGCGCTATGTTTTGGTTGTTCATTACCATAAACATGAACATTGAGCAGTTAGGGCAAGTCCAGCTTATGATAACGTAATGTAACGTAACTGCTGAACAGGATGCTAGTTATATTTTCTCTTCCACCAAACACATAATATTTTTGTTTTTGTAAAAAGTCTGAGCCATTTATGGAATGGTGTATCTTGATATATAAAGACACCCTTCTCAATGAGGATGAGAAAATCTGTGAGTTTACATGTTCATACAAACACACATACAACTTTAATTATCTCCCATTCATTCATCTTAAAAACAGCCTTGAGATTTTTTTTCAAGCATAGGTGGCCATGTGAAGCCACAGCAGTTTCCAGATTTACACAAGCCCTTTGCTAGCATCCTGTTGAGTGCTTTAAGAAAAAAAATCCTTCTGCTGCTTTGTTAGGACCACCCGGCTAGTTCTGAACCACATCTGACAAAATGGTACTGTTCGCTTCCAGAACCCATCATACAGTTATTCTTGGATAAAAGGTAAAGCAAATAGCAGCCAACTGCTCACTGCTGCAGAAACAAAGACCATCAAGCTATTTATCAAAGCTCCAGACAACCAGTTTGCTCTAAGCCCTGCCACCTTTCCTATTACAGCTTTAAACGATAACATACCATAATATCGCAAATGACAAATGGAAATGGGGGGGGGTAACCTATATGCGATCAATATCTGCACTGAAATAAGAACCATCTTTAAAGTATTGACAAAAGGAGCAGGGATACATATAAAACAGCAATTCTTGTGTGGTTTGTTTGGTATGGCCACTGTCAACATTCATTTATCTGTGACAGGATTTTTTTTTTTTAATGCATGTGGCAAAATCCTACGATGTGTAAATTTTGTGAAGCTGTTACTGCTACTAGTACCATTCCTTACTGGAAGGTAAGCAGAAAGAGTCAGCACTGCCAACTTCAGTATTGCCTTCTTCGGTGGTTCTATATTTTTCTCTATACAAGGTGTCAGGATCTTCTGTTATAATTCATGTTATTCTGAATGTTCTCAGTTAAACATTTTCTCACGTGAATGCCAGTTTGGGGGAGGGAACTGAAGTGTATAATCCTCATAGTATTCACATAATATTCCTATTGACTACTCTTTTCAGAAGCTTCAGGGGCACCATTAAAAAAAGCCACTAGTTGGTTTTATGATCCCACTGGAACTTATAGCCAGGATGATGATCTAATAATAGGGAGGCCTAATTCAAATTATTGGTCCCAATTAAGGTAAATCTAGTGAATCAACTGAACCTGTATAAGTGTTTATCTACCAAGTTTCCATTGATTCAGTGGGTATACTCTAGTTTTGCGTAACAACTGGGTTAAGGCCAGAGTACCCAATAAATTTGACTAGGTGATGATGTCGCCAAGCCAATTCAGAAGAAATAATGCCCTCACTCTGAATGAGCTCATGGGGGAGACTCTGTTCAAAGACTTTAACACCATTATAGGTTTACAAAAAGTGGGTTTTTGTTAGAATTCAACTGAGATATCATCACAAATTGGATATGGCTACAAGATTCCACCCCTCAGGGCAACTAACAATGACAGTAATGTAAAAAAACAAGCAAACCTTTGTGCAAGGAATGGCTGCAAAACTGAAACAAACAAAACTGTGAGTAGTTTCAGCTCAGTTTCAGTTGTCACTTCAGTTAAATTAGTACCAATCCTAAGCAGTTTGGGTCAGATTTCCAGTGTCAAAGGAATTAGGAAACCCATGCTTAAGGACCTCTATATATTATTCCAATATTCTTGTAGTTCCAGCTAGAAATTAACATGAGGAAAACATACTCAAGCTTTTGTTTTTGTTTTGTTCTGCATCTATGTCTCTGTGATGTTCATACACCGGGAAACTGTAATTTCTGACTTCTAAGCCTGAAAACATGGAACAAACTTGTCCTCTCATGTGCAAGTGTCACACATGGCAATTTCCATATGAGTTTCATGTTAATTCTAGTGTGGAAAATTCTTAAGTGTTAGAATTTTGTACAATCTGAATCAATCTAAGATGAATGCCAGGCAGTTATATATCCTGTTCCTTTCCTATGAGGAAGCAATTTGGACTTTTTAGTTTACTAAAAAGCTGCAGAAAGAGAGGGACATAACTAAAGGTGGTTTAGAAAAACAGACAGAGAATTTCCTCCCCTTCCTGCAACACTACAGGTCTATCCAGTCCAATAACACCATAAAAAGAAACAAACTCAGCTGATATTCATGGTGGGAGATTTACTGGTGATGGACTTAGGGGAGATAAAAGAAAGCACGTCTTCATACGGCTTACGGAATTCACTGCCACAAGGTGTGGTGATGACCATTTGTTTATTGAAAGCTGCTCAGAGATCTTATGATGTAAAAACAGACAGAAATATATTGCATAAACAAAGAAATAAAGGAAATTTGATAAATACATATATGGAAAATCTACTAGAAGCTACTAGCTACTATGGCTAACTTTAACCTTCAGCATGTCCTTGACTGAAAACTGCTATGGAACATAAGTGGAATAGAGCTCTTATGCTCAGGTTCTGCTTTGGGGCTTATTTATTTATTTTATTCATTTATATCTCATCTTTCTCCCAGTAATGAGATTCAAGGCAGATAACAACATATTTAAAAACAATACAGATTAAAACTATACAAGATCAAGTATACATACAAGAGTTATTTAAAAAGTGATTAAACAATTTATCAGTTTAAAACATTAAAATTCATCAAAACACCATATACAAACCTTAAAAACAGCACCGTACAGCATTAAAACCTCACCCCAGTCAGATTTTAAAAGTCTGAGAGCATAAAAATGGTTTGACTTGGGGACAGTAGGAGAGCAAGGACGGAGCCATCTTGGTCTCCCTAGGGAGGGAGTTCGAGAGTTTGGATGCAACGAATGACTACTCTCTTGTTTCCACCAAATGAGCCTGGGAAGGTGACGGGACAGAAACAGGGCTTCTCCAGATCATTGTAGAGCTTGAAGGGACTCATGAAGAGAGATATGCTCCTTCAAATAACCTAGACATAAGATATTTAGAGCTTTATAGGTCAAAACCAATGCTTTGAATTGTGCCCAGAAACAGATTGGCAACTGGTGGAGCTGTTGTCACAAGGAAGTTGTGTGCTTTCTGTAGCTAGCCCCCAATTAACAATCTGGCTGCAGCTTTTTGGGTCAACTGAAGTCGCTGATCACTATTCAAAGGTACTCCCTTTTGGAGCACATTACAGTAATCCACATGGGAGTAACTGGGTCATGCATCTCCATTGCCAGATCCAATTCTCGAGGAAGGGGTGCTTCCCACAGATATCTGCTGGTCCACAGGGGTGAGCAGACAGTTGTAACAGATAGACATTTAAAAATATATATATTTGATTGAGATACAGCTTTTCTCTCAAATGAGACTCAAAAGTGGCTTACAATATACCGGTAACCCAAAATCAAGCAGTTAAAACAATATGGATTACAAAAAACATTAAACTATAAATCCAATCAAAATACTAGTTTTAATATATTAACTTAAAAAGAGTTATAACATTTGAAATATTTGTATACTGTCAGAAAATTCTAACATTCTCTCCCTGCCCCCCTTGTTCTAGGCAGGGCAAGTGGGGCTTAGCTAGCATAGAATTTGTCTTTCTTTTGCATGTCAAAGCCTTTTGCCTTCTCACCTGAAACCTCAGTCTTGCTCTTTGTATTATTTAAATGCATAGCTATGGTAACCAGGAGACCAGACCATGTGACCCAGGATAGACCCTGGGGTCATTGGCCTTACATAAAAGACTATACTTCTGAGACCTCTCTCTCTTTGCCATTTTGCTTCCACTTCCTTCCCTCTGACCATGTTTCACTTCTTCATCAAGAAGATGGTGAGTTAAGAATGAAGCTACAATTTTACCCAGTGTGATAGATGCTGCTGCGGTGATTGAAGAGCAACTGACTGTGCATGGGGCCGAGCCAGAGAGTGAGCAAGTCAACCTGCAAACATCCTCTGCACTGGAAGGTCAAACAGAGACAGAGTTGCCCCAGCCAGCTCATAACAGAGAGGGAACCAGCAGTGATGCAGAGGAGTTGCAGCCAGCTGTGGCCATCAGCTCTCAGTCACACAGAAGGCTGAAACAGGCTGCTCAGAGGGAGGTTACATGGACTAGGCTGAGGAAGCAATAACAAGCAGCACCTGCTCACAGGGGCTATTTAAGTCTGCCGGCGTAACTGCTCCTTGCTTGCAGCAAATTATTAGCAAGCCCTCACGACCTTCGTGTCTCCTGCTCCCTGAAACCCTCCGGACGGATCTCTGCCTCCTGAACCTTTGGACTGGACCTTGACCTGGCTCGACTTGTGTTTTCCTGGTGTTTTGGTATATTCAGACTCTCCCTAAAGTATTCCTGACCTCTCTCCTCCCTTGCTGGCTGCTGCACAGCAGGGAGAGATTCCTGACACCCAATATTTTTGTTAACTAGTTAGGATCTAGGGTCTCCAATGAATATGTAATTGTAAAATTCATTAGCAAACTTTTCCAAGTTTGTAACCTGAAACTGTCTGCCTTGTTTTGCTTTCTAAGTCAGTCTCAGTTCAGGGAAACCACACAGAGATTGGGGCATGCTTTTTCTGCTACTCTGCTAAAGGAAGGCTGATTCATAACTGCTACTCTGCTAAAGGAAGGAGAGAAATTCCTCCCTTGAAAACCATAAAACCTGGATAGACAAATATGGAGAGATAAGGAGTTTCAGATAGTCTGGACCTAAGCCTTTTGGTTTGATCTAGCTAGGATTTTCTTAAGATCTTATCTTATACTCTTTAGGTACACATTCTTCATTTCATAAGCATGTTTTTCTTTGGCTGACGGCTCTAAGAGGCACTGATAGGTAAAACAAAAAGAGGGAGAGGCTAGAGTATTACAAGAAAATTACAAATGACCACAATTTATGGAATAATGTCTTATCTTCTGTCCTCTATGCATGCCTATGGGTTACCGTATGCACAGCAGAACTTAATATGGAAACACCAGAGCTTCTCTGTACCACCACATCAGAAGCTTCTGCTAACATTTAATATGTACATTTATAAGCACCTTCCTATATATAGCACTGAGGAACTGTTGTCCAGGAAAGTCAAAGAGCACAGGTGTACATGCGGATTTTCCTGCATACCTCTTTGGACTGAGGCCCTTGTCTGTTAGCAATTTCCTCCCCATAAATTTAACAATACTCTATTGTATAGCAAGGAGGTTTATTTTAAGGTGTTCAGTGGGCAGCAGGCTTGGTTTACATCAGTCATTCAAGTCTCTCTCTTTCCAAAAAACAAAAATAAGAAAAAAACCCACCCTAATGCAATTAATTATCCTAACTGAGACACAGCCAAATTAACAACTTGCCAACAACAACAGAGGAAGCCAGCACAAGTAATAAGAACAGAAACCAGATGGATCTCCCATCTCTGTCACTGTACTGGAAACATATTCCCCCACGCTTTCAAAGGCCTTTTGCTTTACAAAAGATGCTTGAGGTTTGCCAAGGTATGGCAAGTAGATCCAATGCTGTCCTCAATTCTGTTCCATGTGGATCTCAAAGTGTACCAAATTATCAAGGTGAAATGAGAACATGGTCATCTGAATCAATGCTACAATAGAGAAAAGTGGCACAGTATAAATATACGGAGATGGATATCAAGACTACATAGTTCCTGGATCCAAATCTCTCCTGGATCATCTCTCCTGGTGCATGAATTAAGCAGTAGCACTACAGCAGTGATTTGAGAACAAAAAAGATTACCAGGGATCCCTTGAGGAAATAAATTTCCCTAACTTGTCTGGTGTTAGATGCCTGAATGTGGTAAAATTCCTATAAAACAAAACAAATGTTCATGCACTAAAAGGGCTTAAGAGGCAATCAATCATTCAATCAATCAATCAATCAATCAATCAATCAGGCAAATGGCTTTGAATGAAATCTAACTGGTCAAGATGGCCCTTTCCATACTCTACCTTCTTGTGTGGTCCTCCGGTGGTGATTCCAGCAGTGGCTCTGCTGGGAAGGGAGCATGATGGGAGCGCTTCCCTCCATACCAGACCCGCTCCCTGCAGAAGAGAGTGCAATGGACACCCCTCTTCCTTCCTCAGCACAGCTGGGCACTCTCCCAGACTACGCTAGGGCAGGAAGCACCGCCTTCACACTTCCTACCCTTCCACAGGACAGGTAAGGGCAGAATGGTGGCACAATTTTGGGTCATTGACGGGGAAAACTTGTCAATGATTTAATCCATGATCACACCACCTTGGGACAGGAGAGGAGCAGGACTGTGATGACATCATGCAGAAGCACTGTTGCAGTCCTGCTCTTCTCCTGTCCCTGTGCCAGAATGAGAGGACACTGTGAAAAGTGCCAATGACCAAGAACTAGTTGACCCACCACTAGACAAGCTAAAATTGTCCTTAAATGAAATCCTTCTCAGCCTAGGGGTGCTGTAAATTATTTAGAACTACCTTCACCCTGGCTTAACCTTGCGTCAGCATTGTGTCTGTGTCCCTTGCCTGGAAGACATTTGAATATGATGCAACTGATCTCTTTCCTCACCCCCAGTTTTTGACTATTCTGTCAGCTCCTCTTAGCCAGCAGAGCAGTTCTGCTGACAGATTGCTCTGTCAGTAAACCTGTGAGATCGGTCTGCAAAAAAAGGATTCTGCCAGCAGAAGAGTATTTCTGCTGTCAGAAAGGGATTTCTGCCAGGAGAAGCTTGTGCTGAATAATACCCCATACCTAGTGGATCTTTAGATTAGGACTGCACTGTAGAAACTGGAAGAAAGGAAAAAATAAAATAGTTTGCACCTCTCCCTTGTGTGGAGTGCTTGGAAGAAGAATGAATAAAATGACTTGCTGAAGCTATCAATAATTGAGAAATGGTACTGTGGCCCTCTGGATTTCAAAGCTCTGAATCACAGAGGGGAATCTTCTATAAAGAACTGCAACGGACACTCTATTCACAGCTGTGCTGTCTTTGGGGGTCTGCCAGGTGTTAACTACTGGTGGTCTGTGATCTGATAACATGGTGTGATAAAGAATCCTTTCCTCCTGCCCAGACTACGAGCTGTCACTGAGTGTAAGCCTGGTTTAAAGATCAAAAACCAAGAAGAGAGCAGAGGTCTTGCAGTTCCTCATTAGCACTGAGGACTTGGGCCAGAGACAGAGCAAGTGATGGCAACTGATGGTTGCTGTGTCAGTCGGGCAATGAATTTGTTCCAGATATTAATTCAAATTTTAAAGGAGTTTCCCAGCCCTATTTTGAGGATCTGGTTTAACTCCTTGGACAGGTCCTTCAAAGGCAGAACTAAAATCCAGAATAAGTATACTTCCACATGGAAGCCACTGGCTGCTACCGGGAGCAGGTATACAGGTCATGCAATCACAGTCTTTCCCATGATGAGGAAATGCCTCCAATATCTAGTCCCTACAAATCAACGTTGATTTGTGGCAACCCTGTCATAGAGCTTTTGCTGTTACATTTATTCAGAGGAGGTTTGCCATGGCCCTCCCCTAAAGCTGAGATAGTATGATGTGCCCAAAGTCACTCATTTGTCTCCATGGCTGAGCAGTAGATGAAACCCTGTTATCCTGGAATTCTAGTCAACATTCAAACCACTACAGCATTTTCGTTCATCTGTATTTATAAATACACACAGCCCTCCATATTCATAGGTTTAACTTTCACAAATTTGATTATTTGTGAGTTTCTCCAGCCCCTGCCTACACCACAGAAAGTGTTTCTTTTTCAGGGGAGCTTTCCCTCTTGGAGGTGCTGATCAGGCTGCCCAGTCCTTTATAAACCTGTCTCTGGTCCTCCTCTTCCTTCACTACCTGACCAGCTAAGAGCAGCTTACATCCTGATTTCTCAGCACCATGAACCCTCTCCTGATGTTCCTCCCCTACATCCAAGGAAGGAGATGGGTAAGACAGAGGAAGTATAGGGCCACCATGCCCACCCACCTATTTTCCTTCTCCTTTCCTTGACCTGGCTTGGACCCTGGGTCCCCACTCTCCCCTTCCTTGGCCCCCTTCCTACAGATACACACACACACATTTTGTTATTTATGAGCCTTCCACTCTTGCAGGGGTCCTGAGCCCCTAACCCCATTGAATGCGGAAGGCTGACTGTAAAAGCAGAAAGTTGATGCACAAATCTGCGCCCTCCTTTTTCTCTCTCTCTTTTTTGGTGATGCATATCTGGCCATTGTATCTTCCACAGTAGCTGGAAATCAATAAATGCGTATGAAGTTTTTACATGAATTGGACCACAAGTCTCTGTGAAAACACAGAGATCTATCCGCAGCTGTTAAGTCCCACTCACAACTGGCAAACATTGGCAAAAGTCAGGCCACCTGGACCTTGTTGATGCTGCCCACAAACCAGAATCAGGACTAATTGTCTTGCTTCTGTTCAAGAGAAAGATGGTGGTGAACAATAGACAGCCAGCTGGGAGGAGTAGCTGGCTGCCTGTTGCTTAGCAGCCACAAGCCGGTTCTCTGTTCTCTGCCCTCCTGTCAAAATAACCCAGGACAAGCTGTGGGTTTTATATCATTAAACTGCAAAAAGGTGGAGGGGAAACTGCATAAGGAGAAAAGAGGAATGGAGCCAAGAAATCTGACTGAGGATGGTGGTAACATGAAGCTGGAAGTATACAGATAGTCAGGGTTCCTTCTTGTGATCTCCAGGTGAAAGACTACAGGAGGAAGAAACTAATGCAGACTTTTTCTTTTCTTTCTTTCTTTCTTTCTTTCTTTCTTTCTTTCTTTCTTTCTTTCTGGCTTGGTAGTTAGTTACATTTTCGTTCCTGCCCCTTCTCACATGCCAAAAGTGGTGCACGTGGCTCTCCTTCTCTCTGATTTATTCTCACAACAAGCATGTGAGGTACATCAGGCTGAGAGAGAGAGACAGAGACAGAGAGAGAGAGATTGGTCCAAAGTCACTCAGAAAATTTAATGGCCTTGGCCATTGACAAGGATCTATATCTACCAAAGTCCAAGTCCAGCATTCTAACCAAGAGATTGTGCTGGCCCTCAGTGATATGAGAAATATAAGGCATGAGAACTTCTGCACATAATTCCACTCTCATACTCATCAGGTCACCAAATGCAACCATGCTCTTCCTGCCGCCCATGTGAATGGGTGGATAAAATCCATTCTCTGGCTTCACCCTTCCCCACCCCAAGCTTTGGGGAATCTGGCAGCTCTTCAGGAAGAATTCGGTTCTATTGAGAGTAACTGAAATTTCTGAGATGGATTCAAGCATGAACCTCAGCCAATCAGTGCAACATCTAATTTATAACCTCTCCAATTCAAGAGACAATTCTTAAGTCCTTTAATTCAAAATAATGCCATTAAGGTAACACAATGGATTTAGTTCCTAAGGAAATCAAGATGTGTATATATTTATTCTGACTCACTATAGCAACTTTAGTGAAGAATGAACAAAGATGACAGGAACACTGCTGTTTCCAGCTGAAAATTATAAGGCTGTATGTCAGTTGCAGAGAAACAGTGGCCTTTCAAAATTCTTTGGACACCAAGTCCAACTCCAACAATAGTTCAACATTTGGGAGACCTTAGGTTCTCCATCCTGGTTATGGATATTTACTAGAAGTTGTTTATCATTTTTAACATTTTCATTTGTGTGGATGGGACATACTACATACACCACAGTTTTTTTGTTAGTAGTCCCTACTAGTCTACTCATTCTCCATTTCACCACTGGGTGTTATCAGTGGAAGACCAAAATTCTTCTGAATGCTTATCGCTGTCACTCACACCCTCCCTAGGGGATAGTCTTCCCCAACCTAGAGATCTCCAGTTGTGTTGGGCTGCAACTCCCATCAGCACCAGCCAGCATGACCATTAAATATTTTATCAGAGTTAAGACCTATCAAACTCAATGGGGCTTACATCTGAGTAAAATTTGCATAGAATTGAGTTGCCAGAATTTAAACTGGGCTCACCTAAGCCTGCAATTGTTTCATGGAGTTATTTAATGTACAGAATGTACACTACAGAATGCAGAGGATATAATCATTTACTTTTAATTGGGATAATTGCACATTGCCAACTGCCTGTTATGCCACTGTGCTTGCATCAAAGTTGTAAGTGAATGAAACCACAGAAGCAATTTTCTAACAGCAGTAAGTTCAGGATAATTGTGGCCAGAAATAGATAAGTATAAGTGATGGTTTTCTTTTTTTCCAGGGGTCAGTTTGAAACTGTTGCAGCAATGGAGAGGAGCCTTTCATTTGAACAAGACTGGAGAGAAACTATGGCCCACTAGTAGAGCATTTGCAGTGAATGCTGAAGGTTTGACTCATTACTAGTCCAAGAATCACAGCTATTAGGACTTCTGCTCTGGAAAACCATGGAGCTTCATCATTCACTATAAGAGACCTGCATATGTTCATGGTGCAGTTCAAACTGAGAGGAATCCCATTGGAAGAACGATACTGCCTTTCTTCTATCTAAACCATATTTATTTCAAATGGGACTCCATATATCACTTTGGCTGCACGCTGCTGGTAATGTTCAAGTATGATCCTCTTCTAGAGGCAGCCACATTGCTCTTCAGGGCAGTCAATAGCAATTGAAATTGATGAGGCAGTTGAGCACGGCCAGTTTGTCAATCTTGATCAAGACAAGTGGAGGTAGGGTCACTGTTTGTAGAGGAAGGGAGCTAAACACACAGCTCTCTGTAACGGATATGGCTGAAAAATTACTCTGGAACTCAATGCCCATGTGTCTTTTCAGCAAGAAGTAAAGCAGACCAAAAGAACATCTAAAGCCAGTTGCCAAGGTGCAAGCCGCCCTTATGACAATTTGGTGTGAGAAGCAGAAGTCCCAGTCTAACACTTAAACCACTATACCATGATGGCTCTCATACACATATATACATTTATTTATTTCCTTTTTGTCTGCTGTTAAGCTTTTGTGGGTCAGGGAACAACATGCTGCTGATGTATAGCTATGCCGGTATAGGCAGTGGTAGCAGGAGGAAATAGAAAACCCCGCCGTGTGGCAGCTATTGAACAAGTAAGGTGCTGGAGAATATATGATACATGAAATGGTCAGATTTTTTTCTGCCTTCTCTTGACATTGCTATATGACTGGGGGCGTGGGGCGGGGAGGAGGAAATGCAACCACTAGGATAGTGTACCAACTGGATTCCAATAGTAGGTTTCATACAGGGTAATCCATAGATGTTAGCATCATTATAAATTTGCTACCTTTTAAGATGCTTTGAATATGTTACTGCAACAGACTAACACAGATAGCCTTTTAGACTGCTCATATGTCTGACAGATAATTTTTTTTAAAAAAGGTTCCTGACCTAGTTTAAAAAGCTCCGTAAGACTAATAAATGGAGTTATGAAGATGAAGGACAAGGAGGAGTGGGAAAACTGAGTTAGGGTTATATCAGCAGATAATCACTACTGGATACATCTAGGGAAAGGGACAAGACTTAAGGGAAAAATGGTAGATAGATAGCTGTGAATTACAGGTTCGTAGTGGACTGAGATATGGAGGAAGTAGTTGGAAATGGCTTCAAGCGAGTGTATTAATAATGTCTATGTAATAATAATTTACAAGGCTAGATAATTTAGCTCCCTTGAAATTTCATGTGTCCTTACAAATGGCATTAACCTGCCATCTTTTTTTCTTTTTCTTTCGTAAAAGCATGGCAATGGTTTAAGCTAACATTAAACCTAAGTAGCTACTGGCTGATTCATAGGAGATGTTCCACATAGCTACGGGCTGGACTATATGATGAACTACCTATAAGTTCGATAGGACAAAGCACATATATCTGTGAAGCAGATACATGAGCTTCAGACAGATGATTCTCTAAAGCACAGAATAAGCATCCAGTTTCTGGGACTTACGATGTGGCAGTTGCTACGGTAACTAAATACAGTACTGCTCTTTTTATTTTTATTTTTTTTCCAAAAAATGATCAGACATATAAATGTGGTTGCAGCCCCAACAGCACAAGATAATCTCATTGGGTCAGCTCAGTCACCCCATTTCAACCAGTACTGAATAGGGATTTCTATCAGTTTCTATAGAAGCAATACGTAATAGGGAGGCAGGGTAATTCATGTTGCAATTCTAGAAGCTGTGGGTACCATGAACACAAAGCTGTGGGCAGAGCTCAGTTCTTATAAATGAGATGAGATGCATCAGAGTTAAAGCACCCTTTGAAGCTACAGCCTGTGATCCAGTACAGCTGCCTTTGAAACACAATTGCATAAGAAAAGCCTGAAGTTATTCAATGCTGAGATATGCGTGGAGACACCCATCTTCTGTCAGTCTGTCATTTCACTTACCCATCATATTCTTTGAGATATCATAGAATCATAGAGTTGGAAGGGATCCTGTCAGTTGTTTAGTTCAACCCCTGCAAGTGCAGGAATCCATAACTAAAACATCTCTGACAGGTGGGCATTCAAGCAATGTTAAAAATCTCCAGTGAAGAAGAGCTTACTACCATTGGAGGTACTATCAGGAAGCGCCTGTGAATGTTTAGATGGAATCTGCTTTTTCACAATCTGAATCCATTATCTCAGGTCCTATTCTCAACAGAAAACAATTTTGCTCCGTATTTCTTCTATCAGTCACTAGCCCTTGCTTAGATATCTGGCTACTTCCTCTCCTCTCCTCCTTCTTCGTTCCTTCCTTATTCACAGCTCAAGACCCAAGGTGGCCTACCACAGTTTAAACAAGCATAGCTAAAAGTTCACAGCATACAAAGCTAAGAATGTAATTAAACTATCAAATAATTAAAATCCATTAAAAAGAAAGCAGCAAATAGAAGAGGCAGCACATTATGCAATCATTCCTCAAAGGCCTGAATCAAAAGGTCTTCACCTGCTTGCAGAAAGATAGCAAGGAGAGTTCCAGTCTAATCTCTGGGAAATTTCTCAATGATCCCACCTTCTCCAATCACATTAGTCACAGGGTTCCACAAGAATTTCAAAGCCATGGTCAATAATCTTTGAGGATTTTTGGAGAACAGTAGAGGTTCCAGGACGAATGTTATCCCCATCTTCAAGGGGAGGCAAAAAAGAGGACCTGACCAACTAACAACCAGTGAGTTTGATTTTGGTACCAGGAAAGATTCTAGAACGGATCACTGAACAGTCGGTTTGTGCGCATTTGGAACAGAATGCTATGATTATTAAGAGCTGCCATAGGTTTCTGAAAATAAGTCACGCCAAACTAATCTTATCTCTGGCCCTTTTCACACCTTACCTGGTGCTGCTGGCATCGCGCAAGAAGCCTTCTCTGGGAGAGAATTGTGTCCCGTGCACTTCCCTCTGCACCAGCTCCATTCTGGACAGAAGGAAGAATGATAGCTCCGCCCCTTCCTTCCACAGCGGAGCCAGGTACTTTCCCAGGCTGCTCTGGGGGAGGAAGCACGATGGCCGCACTTCCTGATGTTCCACACGCAAGGTAAGTGCATGAGGGACACAGGAGGGACACACAATTGCGCATCATTTTTGGCAAAGAGCTGAAAATGATATACTGCACGATTGCCACGTGATCACTAGGGGAGCAACCCACGATCACGAGGATGTCATGTGGAGCTGTCCTCATGATTCCGCGTCACTCTCGTGGCCATTTCACATTCAAAGTCACGTGTGAAAAGGGCCTCTCTTTTGTTGATAGAGTTACAAGTGCAGTGGATCAAGGGAGTGCTATAGATGTATTTGATCTTGATTTCAGTAAGGTTTTTGATAAGATCTTCCATGATATGCTTGCATACAATCTGGTGAACTGTGGGCTAACCAGTGCCAGTATTAGGTGGATTTGTAATCAGTTAACAGATCAAACCAAGATGGTTATTCTTCATCCTGGAGAGAAATGACTAGTGGCCTGCCTCAGGGTTCTGTCCCGGGCCCAGCATTGTTTAACAACTTTATAGATGACATAGATGATGGAATAGAAGTCATAATTATCTGCACATGACACCAAACTGGAGAGAGGGGAGGAAGCTAATACCTTAGACATCAGAATTCAAAATGACCTGAACATATAAGACGGCTGGGCAGCAACTCAGAAAATGAATTTCAACTGTGTAAATATAAGTTACTACATCTAGGTAGGAAAAATGAAATGACCAAATCCAGGGCGGGTGACATCTGGCTTGAAAGCAGCATTGTAAAAGGATGTGGGAATCTTAGTAGACCACTAGTTACTAAGTCAACAGTATGATGACCAAAGCAAAGGAACTAATAGAGTCATTCTGTTCTACTTTGATAAATCTCACCTAGAATAATGTATCCAGTTCTGGGTACTGAAGTTCAAGAAGGATATTGAGAAACTGGGAAGTATCCAGAGAAAGGCAACTAAGATGAACTGGAAACTAAGTCTTATGAAGAATGACCTAGGAAGCTAGGCATATTTTGCCTGAAGGAGAGAAGAATGAGATATGGCATGACAGTCATCTTTAAATATCTTAAGGGATGTCATGTAGAAGATAGAGCAAGCTTGTTTTCTGCTGTTCCAGAAACTAGCAATAGATTTAAACTATGAATTAATATTACAAGAAAAGAGATCCTGCCTAAATGTGAGGAATAAGTTCTTGACCATAAGAGCTGTTCCATACAGGGTGGTGAACTTTCCTTCTTTGGAGATCTTTAAACAGAGCAGGAGTACTTCAGATGCATATTCCTGCATGGCAGGGGAGGTTGGACTACATGGCCCTTGCAGTCCCTTCCAACTCTGTGATTTTATAATCCTATGCAATCTCTGTATTTTGATTATGCATTGATTTTGTGATGCCACACTTGTGTTGCACGGCACACATATACAAATATGCTACTGAATGCATCATCAAATGTGCCTTTGCAGCTATGCGCGACAGTACTAATGTGCAGCTCTGCTTCCACAAGCTTGAATTTAATGTAGAACATTCCATATTGGTTAAAATGTCCAACAACTTTCATAGAGGAATTTTTGCACGTATAAGAAACTGACAGAATTCCAGCCATTCTTTCTCTGTCTCTATAACAAGTGCAGGGAAAATGATGCAAATGAATGCTTAGGTAGGTAGATCATGGAAGACACTCTATGCGATCGCATGTGTGGTGGGATAAGTAAGGTCAGATACAGGAGGACAATTTATGTAGTTGCAGTGACTGGTTGTAGAAAAACTACAAGGTGAGCAAGATTAACTTATAGAAATTGTTGAATCATACAATATGCAGAATGTGACATGCCAGCTTTAAAAGCAAGGGAATAATTATTTTAGAATCTTTTTCTTCCTCTAACAGCTAGTGGCAGTTATCATTAATTGTTTGGATGTCCTCAGCCTCACCAAGTGAACTACAGCATTCTGAATAAAGGACAAAATTGCAAAGATGTTTGCCATTCCTACAAGAGCTCAACTTGTACCATTAACAGCTAGTTCTGCCAAGCTGACACCTGGAAGCTTATTTGAGATAGTTGGCACAGAAGGCCTGGATCTCTGATAGTTCCATTTCCAGAGTTAGGACACAGGTTGGTAACTACAGCAGGTTTGAGGGCCAATGTTCTGACCCTGTGACTCCCTGGGGGCTGCATGGATAGGCCAAAAATGGGGAGGGGAAAATAGGAAGTATCTGGAAGTCCACTTCTGGCTTCATCCTTTTACAATGCTGCTTTCAAGCCAGATATCATCATAGGTCAGAGATGACTTGAAGGCACACAACAACATCAAATGTGTGTATATGTTTGTGAAGCTTTCTAAATACAAAAGTTCAGTACTGCATAACTCTTTGGGAAACACGGCTTTAATTTATTCTGCTTCTTAAAAGTTCTAAAAATTGAAACAGCATAATATAGAACAGAATTCCCACAACATTGGGTGGTAGGGGCTGAGGTTAGAAGGAGCAAATTGTGAACAGCATTAAGAGTTAAAACACACACACACACACACACATCACTCCCTTGTGTTTTACAATGATTTGCTCTATAGTAGTGAGGAATGAGCAATCACTATTCAAAAAGCAAATGTCCAAAACCACTGGAGACACAGAATTGATTATGTGGTTCTCTGGATTGTAGGTACAGTGTTGAGATGCACTCACGCCAATGAAGTCAATAATATAATCTGAATGTGAAGGAAGATACCGTAGAAGCTGATTCAACTCTGTATAAGCTACTGATATGAAAAGGGCCAGATGGCTTTAATTCCTTAGTTAGTTAATTTGTTAAATTCTTATCTGGTGAAATTAGTCATAATGGAAGTTCTCATTGTTCCAAGTAGATGATGCTTGGGTTTGCTTATTGTGTTTTAATTTGACTGTATTTTTAATTATGGTAAACCACCCTGGAATCAATTTTGATAAAGGATGGTGTAGACTGGGCTTGGAAAAATTCCTTTTTTTTTCTTTTTTTTTTTTTGAACTAGCAGCTCCACAGATCTCCAGTCTGCATGGAGAGGTATGGAAATATTTTTTTTAAAAAACATGAAAAATGTCCTATAAAAGTGACCAAAGATTACCATTACACTACAAAAGGAATGAAGTTATCTTTCTTTAAACAACAATGCCAATATAATGTAAGTTATAGCTTCATTAATGAAGAAAAAAAGAAAAAGGAATTACAAGTAAAAGAATGAAGAACATCCCCAGCACTGAGATTTTCTAGGGCCAGATGGAACTGCATTAGCTCTAATGATGAGCAAATCTCACTAGGGATATAATTCTTCATTGATTTTCTTCTCAAATTACTCAAAGCAATGAGTAATTTTAGCAATTTTCTTCCCACTGCAAGAATGTTGTCAAAAATTGTGCAGTTTTAGAAGTCTGTTCTAAATTTGGGACTCACAAGTTGTTGTTTTGCACAGAAAAGAACATTTGCTGCACATGAAATAGCATCTTCTGCCTGGAAAATAATATTTAAATACATAAATATTATTTCCTGCGGAGAAAATGTTGTTTCCTGCACAGAAAATTCTATTTTCTACGCAAATCACCCACATGCAAATTTTGTGCAGAATAAGCTCACAATTACAATATTTTCTATGCAGGAAACAGAAATTTCTGTGCTGGAAATAATATTTCCATGTAGAAATTTCCTGCACAGAAAATGCTGTTTCTCACATAGAAAATGCTGTTCTCAGTATTAAATAACCATAGGCAAGTTTTGCACAAAATAAGTGCCAAACTTTGAAGATTCTAGTCATTCCAGGTTTCTTGACACTCAAAAAAACCAAATTTTGATCCTTACACACACACAACAATGGCGAAGCTTGGAGTGTGTAGAGAGGGGGTGGGCTACGGTGCAAGGGGTGTAACCATGGCCAGGGCACATAGGGGGCATGGCTATGGGCTGAGACACCCCAAAAACATTGCCGCCTGAGGCACACATACACCCCTGCAGATGCATACATACATTCTTTCCATTTCTAAATTTCACTGGTCTGGACCAGTGAAAAAGGCAGGAAAGTATCTATTTTTCTTTTTCCCACAGCCCATTCCAATCTTTAGATCTCATTGTGTTTCCAACTGCATGACTGGGGATGCAACAAATCTGTTAATTTATTATATTTATAAGTTAGCTTATAACCTTGGTTTTCAGTAACATGCACAGCAGAAACGAAACTGTAGGATCAATCAAATAACTTCTCTTTTTGCCTTGAAATATTTGTAGAGCAACACCTTATTATATGGGGAGGAGGTAGAGGAGGGGGTTGTGGACTCATGGCTGACTCAATGGAGCAGTGGGAAAATGGAGTTGAACCCTCAACTCAGATTCTAGAATAACTCACTTTAGAAACTCTCAAAAGAACCACAACACTCTGTACATATTTAAGAGATCATAACATAGTGACATGGTTTGTATTCATAAGCTGTGTGTGTGTCTGTGTGTGTGTGTCTTCAAGTGCACACAATGAACAGTGCTGAGGCAAAAAACAAGCAGGAAAAGAATTCATGCTTTCTTCTTCTGTTTCAGCAGCTGATTATGGCCATTTCTGCACTACACTGTTATAGGCCCTTTCACATGGCATTTGCCTTGCGAAAGGGCCTCTGAAGCATCACGCAATTGCGAGGAGCCGTCCACACGATGTCCTCGTAATCATGCGATGCTGCCAGGGGCTGGCAGGCACTGATCGCACGCTATTTCATTTTTGGGTTGTAGCCAAAAATGGTGCGCGATCACACATCGCTCCAGGGCCCTGCACACACTTACCATGCGTGCGGAGTCTCTGGAGCCATGGTGCTTGCTCTTCCTGCCCCAGCACAGCCTGGGAAAATCCCAGGCTGCACTGCAGAAGGAAGAGGCGGAGTCCTCATGCTGCCTGCTGACCAGCAGCTGCAGAGCCGAAGCAGTGGGGACATGAGAGCCTCTTGCAAGAGGCTGCTCGCGCGGCCCCGTGCCCCAGCGCCAAGAAAAGGTAAGTTGCAGAAAGGGCCATAGTGCTATTATTCCACTTTCAACATCCTATCGAATCTTGGGGTTTGCAGTTTAGGGAAGGATGTTTAGAATTTTCAGTAAACTATAAACCTCAGAATTCCACAGGATGTTGAAAGTGGAATAATAGCACTACAAAAATGTAGTGAGGAAATACATCTCAATTCTCCAGGAAACAGCCTACAATCTCTCCTGTGAGATCCAATAACAGTGTTACTGAGTGAGGAGGTAAACTACAGTGGAATGAAAAGCTAAGGAAGTCCAGAGAGACCCAGTAGTATGGAGGAGTCCAGACCAAGTTTCAGTGCCCCTTAATATAACAAAAAACTGAGAATAATGTTGGAGAATTTTTTTTAATTTTTTTATTAATTATGAAAGAAAAAGAACAAAACATAACACCATGTGATTTCCATAAAAGTGAAAAAAAAAACATTACAACAAACTAGCTTACATTATTATTTCTTTCCAGATCCTTTATCATCATATACTTATTCCACGTTATATATCATATTGCTTATATACTTTTGTTACATTCTTAACTCTATCCTTTTCAACTATATTTAACATATTGCTGTTACTGAATATGTTCCTATTTCTAAGCACATTAATACTAACCCTAACCTTAAATATAACCTTAAATGAAACATTAAATGTAAGCCCTAACATTAGGCCCTTTCCGCATGGTATTTGCCATGCAAAGGAGTGCTGGAGCATTGCGCAATTGTGAGGAGCAACCTGCATGATGCACTCACAACCACGTGATGCTCCAGGGGCTGGCAGGCGCTGATCGTACACCTTTTCATTTTCAGCTGGAAGCTGACAATGGTGCGCGATCACGCATTGCTCCCGGCCCTGTGCTCACTTACCTGGTGTGTGGAGCCTCTGGATCCGCACTGGTCGCGCTTCCTGCCCAGCGCAGCCTGGGAAATTCCCAGGCTGCGCTGTGGAAGGAAGAGGTGGGGCTCTCGCGTGAGCAGGCAGCTTGTGCGGAGCTGAAGCAGCAGGGACAAGACAGCCTCTCGTCGGAAGCTACTCTCACGATCCCCTCACCCCAGCGCCAGGAAAAGGTAAGGCGTGGAAAGGGCCTAAGTGTTAACCCACCCCCCGAGCCAATTATCTTTCAGCTTACTCTACTTTCCAAAATTGTAATTCTTCCTGTGGAGGTGTGACACTTTCCTCTTTTATTAGGATTTTTTCCGCAAATATCTTCCATATTTCTTCAAAATCATTCCCTTTCATTATTCCTTTTTTGAATTTAATTTGACATGTTAACTTATCATTAATCACTATTTTCCACACTTCTTTATACCAATCCTTTATTTGAAAATCTTCTTGCATTTTCCATTTTCTTAATATAATTAACCTTGCTGCTGTTAATACATTTGCAATTAAATCCTTCATTGCCTGGGTACAATTAACCTTATCAAATACAGATAATAATGCTATAATCGGATATATCTGTAAGTCAATTCCTGTTATCTCTTTTATCTCTTTAAACACAATTTGCCAAAATTTCTGTACACTTTCACAACTCTACCACATATGAATATATGTGCCAATCTCTTGGCAATCCCTCCAACATAACCTTGAGTATTTCTTATCTATATTTAACCTTACAGATGTTAGGTACCATCTCCAAACCAATTTATAATAATTCTCTTTTATCCTTACCAATAAATTTTTTAAATGATGCTGATTCCAAATCTTTCCCCATTCTTAAATATCTATTTTTTGTGGTAGTTCTTCCTCCCATATTTTTCTAAGACATTCATCTTCATCTTCATATATTGACAATATTTTATATATTTCACTTGTGGTACCCTTCAATATTTCATTTTCCTCCATTCTATCTCTTTGCTTAATAATTTGTTCAAATCTAGTGTATTCTCTAACATCTTTATTATTACTTTTCCAATTCCTTGTCCACTGCTCTAACTGAATATAATTAAACCATGACATCTTAGTATCCTGCAATCTCTCTTTTATTTTATCTTTGTCATTATATTCATCCAATATTTTAACTTATATATTCTCTGCTTCTTTAATTCCTTCTCTAATTCATCTCTCAAATTCTTTGGAATTTTTCCCATCACCACTGCTGAGGTTAATGGTGAAATAGCCAGCATTAATTTTTCCTTATTTTTCTTCCAAATTTCTAATATATTCTTCAAAATGAGGTTTTCTATTTTTTCTATTTCTCTCACCAAAGTTCCAAAAGAAGATATTCTCTAATCTTGTCTCAATTTCCGTTGTTCCCATCTCTAACCATTTTAAATCCCCTTTCCCAAGACTCCATCTGTAATATACCTCAATTGATTTGTATTATAATAACCATTTTAAATTTGGGAGGCCCAATCAACCTTCTTTTGGGGGTTTGTACCCAAATTTTTTATTGATTCTGCTGGAGAATATCTAAGGAATATATACAGAAACTTACTTCATCTATTGACCAGATATTATGAGGTGTATTGGAGCCAATCAGAAGCAGCATTAGAACAATCTCGAGGAGAATTCCAGTCCGCTGGACCTGCTAGCCTGGCTCCAGTTTAAGGGTTTTCTACAGAAAATTCTAAATAACAGAAAGTGGTTTTTTAGTTAAGCCCACTGTGTGAGATGCAGAGATTTACTCTTCCTCTGTTTGGCATAATCAAAACCTACAAATTCCAGAGTTCCTTGCACATAGGCAGGAAGGAAAGATGCCTGATGAAAAGGATAATAAAGCGAAGTACCATAGACACTGGGAACAATTTCTTCTGCTACTTCCTCTGATAGGGTTTGCAAGCCTCTGAGTAACTGTCTAATTCACTCACAGTGAATTCACTCACAGTCATAGTTTCAGTGTTGCATTGAGCAACCTGTGCATTAGAGTACAGATTCAAAGTGACTGGTATTTGTTCTATATTGCATTCAATCCTAAAATATTTATTTTTATTCTTTATTTTATTTTATTTATCTACTGCCTTTTTCCCAGGAAGATCCTTCTAGGCTCTAGTATCATATATTAAAGATTAATGTATGATATTATAGCTTGGAAAAAGTATCTGAATGTCTCCTTCATAAATATCCCTCAGATCTTTCTGATAATTTTGCTTGTGAAATGTTGCACCTGAAAAAAAAATCTTTTAAGTCTGATTTTGGAAACAAATGTAAAACATCACATCTGAGATTGCAAACTAATATTTGCAAGGAAAAACTGCAAGTACTTTTCAGTAATGTGAACATAACCCGATAGATTTTTTTTCCTATGCTGCCACTGACTATGACAAAAGCTGAAAGAAGTTTCAGCAAGCTAGCATGCCTTGAGAACTGCAGGCTTTCTGCAATGGGGTATGAACAGTCAAGCTAGACAGCCTGCCTCCTTACTGTGCGGGCTTGCAAGAGCAATTGACTCCGAGGGAGTTAATTCATGATTCTACAATGAAAAGGTTAGGAAATATAAAGCTTTAAAGTTAACTGACCTAATGTTTACAGCCATGTTGTTACATTAGAATATTTGAAGGACTGTATCTTCCCATAAGAGTCTGCCCAATCTTTAAAATCAGCAGGGGAGGCACATCTCTCTATCCCAGTGCCTTTACAGGCACAGTTGTGGGGGGAACATATTCCATTTCTGCACTACACTGTTATAGTGCTATTATTCTACTTTCAACATCCTATGGAATCCTGGGGTTTGCAGTTTAGAGAGGGATATTAAAATTCTCAGCAAGAGATCTCTTTGGCCTCAGTAAACTACAAACTTTCCTTAGAAGCCAAGATGACTAAACTGAGACTTTTGTACTTTGGACGTATTATGAGAAGGGATGACTCACTAGAAAAGACAATAATGCTTAGCAAGTTGGAAGGCAGTAGCAGAAGAAGAAAACCACATTGCAGATGGATAGACTCTGTCAAGGAAGCCATAGCATTTGTAAGACTTTAGCAGGACTGCTCATGATAGGGTGACTTGGTCATCTCTCATTCTTAGGGTCAGCATAAGTCAAAGTTGACTTGACAACTTTGACTTGACAGTTAACAACAAAGTTGACTTGACAGTTAGCAGCAAACTGTTTTCAATATTTGTTTAAAAGTAAGATTTTAATTGCTTTTAATTCTGTTTTAATCTAAATTTGCTATTTTTTTAACAGCACATATTTTTATTGTCAGCTCAAATATCATAAACACACTAGATGTCATCTGATCTTGGAAACCAAGCAGGGTCTGGTTTGATTAGTACTTGGATGGGAGACAACAACAAACACCTGGTGTGACAGGCTATATATTTCAGAGGAAGAACTTGCAAAGACACCTCTAAGTATTCCTCACCTAGGACAACCTTATGAAATTTGTGGGGTCACCATGAATCAGCAGGCAACTTGGAGGCACGCAAATGGACACTTTATTGTAATTTGCTGCCTTTTTGTAAGCCACCTTGAATTCAGTCCCATTTCCACACTACAATGTTAAGAGTGCTTTAGTCCACTTTCAGCATCCTATGGAATCCTGGGGTTTGTAGTTTAGCGAGGGACATGTAGAATTCTCAGCCAGAGAGTTCTTTGGTGTCAGTAAACTACAAACCCCAGAATTCCACAGGATGTTGAAAGTGGACTAAAGCACTCTTAACATTGTAGGTCGAGTCGAGGCAGGATATAAATGAAGTGATGCATGTATGGATTAGAAGTTTCATTCTGTTTTTTAATGAAGAAAATAAGTTCATCACACTATTAAAAGTTACAAAATAGTTAGCAAACTTGGAGAACATGTAGGCAAATTAGCAAAGGTGGGTGTTTTCCAGAAATGTAAACTGTGACATCAGGGTTAAACTTGTTTCGTGGCCTAGGAAACTACATACGCATGTGAGGAAGGATTATGGTGCTAGTGTGGAAAAGGGCTCTGTGTGGCACATTTTTGTATAGTACTCCCCACAATGAGGTTTGGGTCTGGTGAGGGAAGTCTTCAAATGAAATACATTATGGCCCCAAATAATTATGCATTGGCAAAATATCAGCTAAAAATAATCATGGAAAGGGTGCTATAGTTTGTCACATTTTACTGCAGATAAAAATTCATGGTGATACAACGGTGATGGTGATTGTATTGGAAGGCCAGAATGTCGTAGGTAGGTTTGTCAATGTAGATTTGTAGAAAAATGAAATCCAGGTAAAAAAAATTAAAATCCATCATGGACCTGTAAAGGTACTTCCATGAATATCAATGGCTTCTTTTTTCCCAAAGATTCTCCACACAGTAAAACTAGAAATAGCTTAAGCTCCCAAGGAACTTTTTGGTGCTTTCTGGCCAAAGAATATCAAGAGACTATGGAGGTATGCTTTTCTTCTCTTGTCATTGTGGCATATATAGATTTCACATAGAACTCAGATTCAATTAATTTAAATTAATCATTTGTATAAACAGTCTAACAAAATTTTAAAGGGTATTAAACACCCTGTTTTATAAACATAACACTTAATTTGGGGGGGGGACATTTAGAAGGTAATGCATTTAGGATAAGTGCACAACACATGAAAATAATAAATGAAATTTTCCCAGTTTAGAAAATGAATGTAATTAATTAACATTTAAATTACATTTTTAATTGCAATCATGCCCTCCCAGGGGACTCATAAGGGACCATAATTGCAATTAAAAGCATGTGGATTAGATAATAAAACAATGCACACTGTCTGAAATGTGCGATTTAAAATGGAAAGCAGACATTGTTATCGGCACATCTAACTTAATTGTAGCCATAAAGCAAATGTGCTGTACAAAATAAAATTCACATACGGGAACATTTAATTCTTGAATCTCTTAAAGGGGACACGCTTCAGAGCACATTTTATGACAGGTTCTGTTTGAAACAGGCCTTTAAGGCTTTCAGATTCCAGCCTGGTGCTTTAATGTTTTTGCATTAATAAAGGCATTGCTGAATGTTCCCTATTAAAGTACACAGATACATTTAAGTAAGAAATGAGACTGAGTGTCTAAAATTTAAGCTGCATAATTATAGCAGGGCGGATGTTTTTGTACTGTAGATTTTTGTGAGCTGCTTTGTTTTTTTTGTCAAAAGAGTTTACAAGGGTTCTAGATACCCATTTTGCAAAGTATAGCAGAATGTCAGCAGCAGGAAGGTGAGGAAGTAGTCATATTTTTTAAATCTAGGTATTTACCCAGCTGCAAATACGTTCCTTTTTTGCCTTAATCACTTCGCCAGACACTGGACCCCCCCTTCTCCAATTATCATATCGACAATCTGCTTTTTCTCAGTGTGATGCCATTGCTTTTTGATAAATACCAAAAGGTTTCAACCTTACTGCTATTAATTGCCCATCATTCACTCACTTCCTCTTTTATCACAGCACAGGCAGTGAAAAAGAGCCGCAAACTTGGGAAAGATGGGCACAATTTAAAAGTCCTCTATGGAGACCATATGTTCAAGTGTGCTGCAAGCCATTTTATCAGACTTACAAGCACTTTCTTTAAAAGCATGCAGGTATGAAACAGAAGGGACAGAGCTGAAAAGGTCACCCTCATTTATCAGGAGGATACTCATCAAGGAACCTGGACAAAGCAGGTTGGAGGGGAGAAGAGAAGGGAGTGCTGTTTTCAAAGGGCAAAAGACTATTACTAAGTTTACCTAGACTATTTTGGACTGCAGGCACTGCTTTGCTAGCATACAAGGGCAGACACATCACTCTGTTTCTGGGGTAATGGCCATAGCCCAGTGGCAAACCACATGTCTGGCTTGAAGAAGATTCCAAGTTCAATCCCCATCACATTCAGGGAGAGCTGGAAAAAACTCTCTGATGTTCTGGAGAGCTAGCGCCAGGTATTATTGATACTACTTTGTTAGATGGTTCAGTGGTGTGATTTTGAGGGAAACCAGATTAGGTTATGGTCATGTTACAGAGCAGTGTTTCTTATCCTGTCTGATGCAGGGCACTGGCAATTCCCACCCCGCCAGTGTGCCAGGGACTGGCACTAGATTTGTATTCATTGCTACAGTTCTTTTTTTCTTTCACAGAAATTTACCAGAGACCAGCGGCTAATGGCATACGGACTGGCACTGGTCCCAGGAACACCAATCTGAGCAGGACAGTTCTAGAGGAATGCACATACGCATGACTCTGTGTGTGTGTGTGTGTGTGTGTCTGTTTACTGGCAATCAAAACAATGCATTCTTTGTTCCAATTTGTACAGCTCCATTTCCTGACATCAATGACATTTTTAGCACGCCACAAATAGGCTAGTAATTAAAAAATAAAATGAGGCAGTTTGATGCTGTTCATTCCATCAGTTTTCTCCCTTTAGAGTAGTGTGTGCATGTTTGTGTGTGAGTGTGTGTGTGTTAGAGAGAGAGAGATGATGATGATGATGATGATGATGGCATATGTAGTGTGCCTTCCATTTTACCCAATAATAGCACTATAACTCCACTTTAAACTACTATTGCCCCATCATATGGAATTTGATGGAGTTTCAGAAGTATTTAGAAGTCTCACCAGAGTGCTCTAGTGCCTCACCAAACTATAAACCCCAGCATTCCACAGGATGCACAATTGCAGGTAAAGTAGAATTACAGTATTTGTATAGCATGAAAGGTCTTCAAGTAGCTGTGGGTGTCCCCCTAGTTTGCTGACCTCTACTCCCTCCACCCCATTATGATTTCTGGTAGCCTAATAGATCTAATTTGGTGACAGAATCATATATGCCCTGAATTCCAGTGTTATGATTTACAAAGAAATAACATTTACGTCTATCACTACTCACTATCTACTTTGCCTGTCATGGTAGATATTACCAGTCTCCAGCGTTTAGTGTGATGGGGTGAGATGAGACCAGTAAGTAAGAGAATGGTGCCATGCCATCTTAGCACTATGGCAGCAAGGCATGTACTCCAGTATCTTTGTGGGCATCTTCCTCTGCTGCCAGCCTCCTCCCACTGTTACGATTTCTGGGATCTGTGAGATCCAAACTCCATGGAATAAGATGTGACTAGTGGTTAAGAGAACAGTGCTGTGTTGCCTTAGCACCATCGCATCTAATCAGCGCATTTGTGCTTTGTTGTTATTGTGTGCATTCAAGTAATTTCCAACATATGACAACTTTAAGGCAGAGTTTTTCTGGTTTGTTCAGAGGGGTTTGCCTTTGCCTTCCTCCGAGGCTCAGAGAATGTGACTTGCCCAAGGTCACCCACTGGATTTCCATGACTCAGCAGGGATTTGAACATAGGTCCCCAGAGTCATAGTCCAAAGCTTAGACTACTACACTACATTGGCTCCTGAGTTGTGCTTGAAATGCTGCTATTTCATTCATCCTTGAGTAAGTAGCAAAACCAGCAAGTGTGATCACAAGTACTGTCTGCATTATGGTGTTTGACCATATTTACTTCTGCCTCTCTGACCCCACTGATCAGCACCTTCCCCTTTCATTCTCCTCTTCTCAGGAAGAGTTCAGGGACAGGGTAGAAGGAAGCCTTATATTGAACAGGGTGGCGGGGAAGATACTTTTAGAGAAAATGGGTGTCAGAATAGGGTGGAACAACAGTAGGACACCATAGTACATCCTTTTGAATTATAGTTGTGAAAAGAGAGAAGTTGAATCTGTTGTTGGCAAATTGCAGGCAACATCACAACAATAACAGCAACCTGTCTGGTTTCCTCCTGTGGATAAATCAGCATTCTTTGCACCACTCACACATCCATTCTGCCTTTCTCCTGTATCAATCTGGGATTTATATTTAATGCTAAGAAAAAACTGTATTTAAATATATATCTCAATGCACATTTAAAATATATTTGCATAGGCATTTCTAAATTTATTTTTTTCTCTCAAGTTATATATTCTTAAGCGTACTTTGATAACTTTTTAAAGCCAAGAACTGCACAGAATGTTCAGGAAGTGTGAAAGTTGGTGGATGATTAACAGCACAATCCAATGCATGTCAACTCTGAGAAAACTGGGTTAAATAGGTTCTACTCACAGACAAGCATCTACAGGATTGCCGTTGTTCAATCCTAACTGAAAGAGGTGCCAGCTGTATTCCTACTACAACTCTTACTTCTACATTCCACATTTTCAAAATAACAGTAGACAATACTGCACATTATTAAAAAGTCCTTTCCCCAAGCTCTTCTTGGCTCATAAAAGCAGCCGGGGAAACTAGTTGAGTGTGTAAGGCGTCGCTATGGCAAGACAGGTTTCAGACTTGCCTAAAAGAGGCTGTAGTGGGGGTGTTGCTGAAAAAAACCCTCTATAAATCTTGCCACTCTAGAGAACTACCATCCTGTCTCCAATACCCCTTCCTTGAGCAAGGTTCTAAAATGAACAATAGCCTTCCTGGATGAGATGACGTATGTAGATCTATTTCAATCTGTTTTCAGACCTGGTTATGGGATGAAGAAATCATTGCCTACCTTGGAAGATTATCTAGACCAGGAACTAGACAGAGGAGTGTCAGCGGCGGCCGGGGTCAAGCAGGAGCCAGACCAGAGTCGGGCACAAGCAGCATTTAATGCAGTCTGTAAACAAAGGTGCTGCAGTACACAAACAGTCTGTAACTGAAAGTAAGCCTTGGCAGCAGGCTCCAACAGAAAATAATGATGGGTTACCTCACCCAGAACACAAAGAGGTTACTTCACCCAAACGCAGGGGGTCGGTCTCGGGAGGGCCGGGCGGCAGGACGCGGACTCAGGCTGGGCTGGAACAGGGCACGGGCGACAGAGGCACGGTAGGCCGACGGTTGTTGCTCCGTGCCCTTCCCAGCCCAGCGCCCACCCTAAAAAGACCCCTCGAGCCGCCAGTTGCCAATCCGGCTCGAGCACGCGGCTGGGCTCTCAGCTGTGTTACAGCTGGGAGCTCCCAGCCCCCAGGTGTTTCTCATGCAGCCGCCGGGACTGGCGGCTTGCTTCCTTGAGCCGCCGCCGCCTCTGGAATGTAGGCGGCGGGGTGGAGGCTTCAGCCTCCTCAGGGTCGACATCGCAAGTAAGCGGTGCCCCGGGATCGGGCCCAGGACCCGCCTCCTCCGGCGAGCCACTGCCCGTCACGCCCACTGGCACAGGGGCTGGGCCGGCGGCCTCCGCAGTGCTGTGATGATCCCCTTTGGCGGCGGCGGCCTCCGTCACACCGGGGAGACCCCCATCGGCGACGGCGGCCTCCGTGGTATCTGGGCGATCCCCAGCGGCGGCGGTGCCCTCCGCGGCAACCGGGTGATCCCCGTCGTCGGCAGCGGCCTCTGGAGTGCCTGAGCACCCCCTCCTCGGAGGCGGCTGCTGCATCGGCCCCGGGGATGCCCGTGGGCGCGGCCACGCCTGAGGTCCTGACAGAGGAGTGTGCTGGAACTTCTTGGTGGTTTTCATGACCATTGAAGATAGTATCCTTCTGGGCTACTCCATAGGATGAGTTTCAGAAGATAGCGCTAGGGAATTTCTGTTTTGAGTGCCATGTCATTGAGCTGTGGAGTCTTCCAGACACTGTTCTGTCCCCCATACAATTTATATATACATGAAATCACTGGGAGAGATTGTCTGGAGTCCTGAGATCAGGTGTCAACCATATACTGATAACCTCCACCATTATTTTTCCTTTCTACCTACCTCCAAGGAAGCTGTTTCTATGCTAAACTAGTGTCAGTGATGAGCTGGATGAGGGTGAACAAATTGAAACTGTGATCACCCTAATCTAGACTAGACTAGAGATGTAATTCTTTATTAATTTCACTCCTGAGAGAAACAATGAGTAATTGTAGCAATTTTCTTGCTACTGTGAGAAAGCCTTCAAAAACTGCGGGACTTCAATGCAAAATCTGCACATCATATTTCAGCACAGTGTCATTAATACGTTGCACGCGAGCTACAAGCACAGCATTATTAAGACATAATTGTCAATGTCACTTAATTCTTTTTTTTTTACAAAATAGCCCATCCCCCCCACTCAAAGTAGCATTTCTACAACAAGTAAAATCTTACATGTCACTAACATTTCCCTCTTTTTCACAAAGAAACAGTTACGGGTAATGATGCTGTGTTCATTATTTTAAAAAAGAGTAATGAGTAAAAATATAACTTTTCTCATCAAATATATAAACTTATCCTCCAACATTTCACACATGAGAACTGTAACACGTGTGGCCAAGCGACATCAGAATGTGGTCAAGATGGCAAAGGCTATTAATGAGGAAGAACACACAAGCTAGAAGAGGCTGCAGAAGTTCACTTTTGCCTGAGCCTACAGGGAAGGACAAGGTTCTACCTCTCCCCTCTGCTAATTCAAACGAGTGCAAACTACTTCCCCCGCCCCACATTCCAAAAGGCTGAAATGCCCCTTCTAAATACACTCTCCAATTTTTCATAGATGAAAACCAAGACATGTAGCCAAAAAACATCAGAGCATGGTTACGATGGCAAAACATACAAATGAAGAAAAATGCACAAGTTAGGAGAGGCTGAAGCAGTTGGCTTTTGCCTGAATCTACTGGGAAGGGCAAAATTCTACCCCCTCCTCCCCTCACCCCTATGCTGAGTTATTTGAGTGCAAACTACTTTTGCACTTGAACTCAGTTTGGAGCAATTGAAGTAAGTTGAGGACAAAATGGGGAAGTGGGGAGGAGGAGAAAAGAAACGGAGACTTTTAAAAAGGAGCAGAAAAAAATGGGATGAGGAAGGATTAATCAGTACAGTCCCTAGTTGGAGGTTATGATCTCCCACCCATGCTCCCCAGCAAGTGATAACACAGAGTCATATTGCCTCTGTCTCTCAGCTACTGTCTCTCTTCTACTCCAAATTATTAAAGAAAAGCCTGAAACTTAAGCTGATTTGTTTACTCAAGGTATTGGCATGCTGCGTTTCTTTAAACCAAGACAGCACAGAAGAGACCAAAATATTAAACACGGCAACAAAAACACTCAAATTAGCAATAAAGACATCATTAAAACACTTTTTTTAAAAAAGAATGATTCTGATGTGAAATAAGAGAAGATGTTTTTTCAAATGTTAAAAGCAACTTTGAAAAGGGGTCATTTAACCTTTTTTGAGGTAGATGTGAAATGATTACAGAAAGGAGTTTAAAGAGTTTTTTTTAAAAGTTACTCATCACAACTGTTTTGTATGACAAGAAACTTCAAATTTACTCTGAATTTAGGGCAGAAATATTAAATTCTAATGTTTAAGGAGACTTGCAGCTTGCCCCAAGAGTGTTCCCCTCAGAAGTTAAGTCCCACTGAGTTCAATGGGACCTACTCCCTAGTCACTGCGCATAGGATCAAGGTCTCAGTCTTTTTCCTTGACTTCTGGAGGCTTGCAGTGATAAAGGATGAAAATCTCTCATCTAGAACTCCTGCCTTTAGGCTCTGCATTGCTATGCACCCTCAAACCAGAGCCAAGCGTAGGGGGAAAAACAGGCGCTCGCCTCCTTCTATTCTGTGAAGCTCTCCTTTTCAAAATGATTGGAAGACCTTGAAGTTCCTCCATGCAGTCTTTCTCGCTAGCTCTCGCCACAGTAATTGGACAGCACGATATATATATAGTCTAATAAATAGTGATTGGTTTTGAAGGCAATGAGGGACACCATATTTCTTAAGGGTTAGAAAAGTTACTGAGAGTGTGAAATGATGCTGAAAGCTGAATATCACGATTGGAGGCAACTTTTTAACCCAAGGCTAATATTTTGCAGCTCAAGGAAAAAGTTACCATTCACTTTAAACCATTTTTCTCCAAAAGGGGGGAAAAAAAATCAAGAATAGTATTAATGGCACAAAGTCCATGAAAAAAGGGATAGATGCATTCCTCTGGCCATTTTGAAAACACACAATTCCCATTATATTCAGGAGTTCCGAATTACTGGGGCTTTAGACATCATCTGATGGAGCAAATTAAGTCTAAGAATAATAAGAACTGCCAACCAATTAAGCATTTTTTAGTTAGTTAATCATCTGATGTCTAAGCAATTGATCAACTGATTAAATGAAAACAAATTTGCAGATTAGCCGAACTACAATACACAATGCTTTTTGAAAATGGTGAAGGAGGTTTGTAGTTAACAAACAACAGTGGCCACTCATTTTTAGCAGGAAAGTCTGCCTATATTTTCTCTCATTCATTATAACAGTAACATGTAAAACTCCTGGTTACTTGCAATCCTCTCCCAGCTTAATTTACAGGATCAGAGATTTCACTCAGCCATTTAAATTGCTGACCAGCAGTCAACCTTCTAAAGCTGTACAATGGTATCCCACTGATGCCTACTCAGAAGCAAGCCAGTGTCCTTTGATACAAGGAGTTCTCAAACATTACAGCTGCCCAAGGAACAAGCTCACAATTCTGCAAAGGGAGGGAAAGGACTCAGTGGTCTAGGATTAAAAGTTTGTGTGGAATTTGGAGGAAAAATATAGGTTTCTGTGTCAGACTGAGAACTAGTCAGATGGTTTTCTTGGTATGGAGGAACTTTCAATAGTATTAGTTTCATGGAAAAGCCACCACCTGGTTGAGACCCGAGGAATTTACTGGAACTCAGAACCCTGCAAAGGTAGAGGACTGATTAGGCTGGTTTGCCCCAAGAGACTGATGGAACGAGATGGGTTCCTGCCAGCTCCTAGAGATTTTCCTGTTACCTCAGCTTGTGATTCTGACAAGGCCCTGCTTGATCTCTGGAATGTAGTAGATACAATCACTCCTGAGCACCCCTTTTCATGGGGGAGAACCAATCCATGGAAGCGATAAAACAAATGAGACAGACTAGAGCAATGTTGGCAGAAGACTTGGAGTGAGTCTGACTGAAAATGGCCTAGGGCTTATTTGAAGGCCTACTCCATGACAGCGAAGGCAGCAAAGAAATGCTTTCTTATTTGCCAACATTGTATTTATATGAAGGCATCCAGCAAAGTTGTTTTGAGTGATCAGAGGTCTATTACATGCTAGCCCCAGAAAAGAGAATGTAGACTATTCAATAGCCCACCGTGAGGAATTCGCTTGGCACTTTACAGATAGAATCACTCTGAACCTCTCGAACTTGCATGCTATAGTTGATATAGCCCCAGTGGATGTACCCTTTGTCCTTGCTTGTCCAGTAATACTGTATTCTTTTCAACTGGTACTGCCCAAGGATGTGGACAGGATAACTGGAGAAGTAAGAACTACAATATGTGTTCTAGACCTTGCCCTTTTTGGTTCATTTAAAGCAACAAAAGGAGAATGGCCAAGTGGATGAAGAGAGCATTCAGTACCTCCATACAACAAGGCAGGGTTTCAACATGCCTAAAGGAGGCAGTTTTAAGGTATCTACTGAAAAAGCCTTCTGGATCCCTGTATAATGGATACTTATTGGCGACTGTCCAGCTTTCCATTTTTGAACAAGGTACTGGAATATATGGTAGTATCCTAGCTCCAGGAGTTCCTGAATGGTGTGGATCATCTTGAGTCTACCTTTCAGTCTGGTTTCAGGCCTGTTTATGGGACAGGGAAAGTGTTAGTTGCCTTGGTGGAGAACGTTACCCAGGAAGTGAACAGAATGAGTGTGTTCCTGTTGGTTCTACTGGATCTCTCAGTGGCTTTTGATACCATCAGCCATAGTATCCTTCTGGGTCATCTCCTGGAATGGTATCTGGAGGCAGTTTTACAGTGGCTTTGTTGCTTCCTGGAGAGGTGAGCCAGGTGGTGGTGCTGGGGGATTCCTGTTCAGCTCCTTGGCCACTGGCCTGTGGAGATCCTCAGGTCTCTCTTTGTACACCATGCTATTCAATATGAAACCACTGGGAGAGATTATCCAGAGTTTTGGGTCCAGTGCCACCAGTACATTGATCACAACCACCTCTATTTCTCCTTTCCACAACACCCCAAAGAAGCTGTTTCAATTCTAAGCAAGCATCTGGTATCAGCAACAGATTGGATGAGGGCAAACAAACTGAAGTTCAATCCAGACAAGATAGAGATGCTTCTAGTCAGTCAGAAGACAGATCTGGGAATAGGGAGTTGGCCTGTGCCAAATGGGATTACACTTCCTTTGAAGACAACTTGGTTATACTGCTACACTCACCTGTGAGGCCCAAGTTTCTGTGGTGGTTCAAGGTATTTTCGTACACTTACAAGTGTGTCAACTGCACCTATTCCTGGAAACTGGAGCTGGTTACAGGGAACATGCAACTTTGTTGTTGCAACAGATCCAATGGCAAATGGTCTTTTTTTAGGCACAATTCTGAATGTTGGCTATCACTTACAAAGCCCTATACAGCTTAGGTCTAGACTATCTGACAGATGATATTTTCTCATATAAGCCTGCTCGGGTCCTGATATCCACAGGAGAGGCCCTTCTCTCAGTCCCATCACCTTTACAGATGCAACTGGGTGGGACAGGAGATGGGGCCTGGCTGCCTCAGGTTCTGGAATTCCCTTCCTAGGGAGCTATAATGTCCCCATTCTTCTATCAAGAGACCAAGGCCCTTTCCACACCTTGCCTGTATCCTGAGATGGCCTGGTGTCATCCCAGCAGTGCCTTTGCTGGGACGGGAGCATGTCCCAAATGCTTCACGCTGCATCCAGTTGGCTGCCGGCTGGATGGTAGCAGTTGGGACACGTTCCTTCCTCTCGCAGTGTAGCTGGCCTCTTCCTGCAGTGAGGAAGGAAGTGCCTAGATAGCGTTTCCGCCCTTTCTGCATGGCTCAGCTGATGCGATCATCATGCAAAAGGGCCTATTACCAGATTTTTTCCTGTAATAATATAATGCACAATCACAACAGCTGGGGGACATGACAGGAACGGGACTGTGACAACATTCTGCAGTAGTATGCGTTGCAGCCCAGCTTCAACACGTCCCCTTGCTGGGATGGGGACACAGTACAAAAATGGCCCAAGACTTTTTTAAAAAAAATCCAATAGTCTTTTGAGAACTGAAACTTTTAAAAACAAGGGGCTTTTAAGAGGAAGCTGTACTGTTTTAATTGTATTAATTTTTCTGCATTGCAGTTGTGCACTGTAGTTGTACACTGTGTATTATGGTTGTGCACTGCACAATGGCATGCACTGACACATGTTGCACAATGTTGCTCTTGTGCATGGCAGTTGCATAGTGCTGGTGCAGCACATATCTGCATGCAGATGTTCCTCTACACAGAAGGGAAGTTGGATTGCAGCCTGAGTATCTTTGTAAGTAAAAAACCAAACCTAAAGCAACAACAAAACAAACAGTATTTTTGTGCTTTTTTAAAAATATAAGGCTTCGAATCACAGTGGTTGACCAGTATGCCGATATGTCAAGACACATTTTGTCTTCAACAGCAAGAAACTTTTGTCTTTTTTTTTTTAAACTTTCCCAGCCAGGAGTCAGGTTTGATAGCAGGTCAATGCTTTCTGTACTCCTGGTGCCTTGATATAATCAGGCTTTAGTTAAGACAAGCCCTTCCCTGCCTTCACTGGACAGCTGAGAGGACAAATGCAGTGAAGACTGCAATGCCGCAGTTAAGAGACACCACAGACAGAAACTATATCTCTGAGTCAATCGTCAGGCAAATTAACTCCCCTCACCGTTTTATTTCTCCGGTGGAACAGATTTGAGACACAAGGTACTCCTTAACTGTGGTAGACTTAACTTTTGCTGATCCCATTAGTTGCCCAATTGGGCAAAACACAATTTTAATTGCATGCCAGGAGCTGAATTTTTCTTGCCCCAGGCAAATAGTTAACCACATTAGGACTTTTCTTGCATTAAAAATGGGTAAGCCCAGGAAAGTACAATCACCATTGAGCAGCAGTTGCCCGCTGAAGTGCTCTGTTCAATTCGATTTAATTTTGATTGTCAGAAAATAGGGGCACCTGTCAGTTTCCAGGTTACAGAGGGATGTTCTTTCAACCATTACTTTCTACCTATGGGGAAGGAAAACTCCCTCTTTCTTAAACTTAAAAAAAAAATCCTGACAAGGTAGAACTCAGGCACTGCACTGCACAGTGTAAGAGTGGTTTACATTGGTTCATGTCTTGTCATATGACAATATAACATGACAGAAAACTGTATGTACATTACATTGGAGATTTATAAAACAAGGCTTTCTGGGCTCAGAAGCAGAAAGGCCTGTATCACAAAATGGCTCAGGTAGGTCTTAGAAGCAGGCGAGTGGAATTACTGACGCAGCCCATAAAATATGCAGATCCAGTCTTTAAGGCAGGCGCTAACTCATACAATAAAGGAATGGAAGAACTTTTTCATTCCAGGCAGGATATCAGGTAATGGAAAGGAACTTTGTAACCTTGTGCTTTGATTTTGTTTCTTAATTAATTTCAGGGATGCTGAGAAAATGGCAAACAGAAAACATAGGGTAAGAGGGAAGAAGAAGGTGAGGGTAAAAAAATTCAAAGAAAATAGAAGGAGAGATAAAAGGCAGAGGAAAATGAATTCTTAATTATTTATTAGATGGTTCATTCGCTCACACCTGCATTACTGAATTACTGTTTCAACCCCCGAGGTTCGTTCCACAAGCTTGACCCGGGTTGCAACGTTCCACAATTTCCTTTGCTTTTGTCATACCTCATTAATTTCATCTGCTGGGTTTAAAAACAACAAGGAATCAAGGTAGAAACTATTAAATGTATTGAGACACTTGCTGATCAGTCTCCTGGGAAACTCCTTTTCTGACAGTCAAAGAAAACAGTGAGCAACCCCACAAGTGGCATTAACAAGATTATATGATGTTCACCAGGATGCAGTATTTATCAGTTAGTGGAAATGGAAAGGAAAAAAAATGCCCATTTCAAAGTCAGATCCTTGCAGTACTCTTGGGCCACAGCTCTCAATGCAAGTGTGAATGCTGTCCATTTTTAAAGACTTCAGTAGACTTTCCCAGAATTATTTTTCTTTTACTGATTTCTTCTGCTTTAAGAAGATAAGAAGACATCAGACCATTTAGATCCATTAGGTTCAGTTAGGGATGAGAAAATTGGCTAGTTTCCCTTACTCTATTTTGCAAATATTAATTCTTTGCAAATGAACTGGAAAAAAAAAACCTTCCTCATTGCACCATCCAACAGGCACACCTATTCTTAGCATGGAGTGGACCACTTTTGCATTTCACCACCATAAAGATGTTAAAGACAAGAAACCTCTCAGAAAAAAAAAAAGAGTTGACAACTCTGATTCCCCACCTTGGCTCTACCTTTCTGCAGAGATGGGATAGCCTCCTCCAATGAGATAAGAGGTCATACTTATGGTGGCATTGCTACTAACATCATTTCTCGAGTCAGACAAGTTTTGCTGAGAAATCCACACTGAGGCCATTTCCACACTACACTGTTATAGTGCTATTATTCCACTTTCAACATCCTGTAGAATTCTGTGGTTTGTAGTTTACTGAGAATTCAAAATGCCCCTCCCTAAACTGCAAACCTCAGGATTCCATAGGATGTTGAAAATGGAATAATAACACTATAACAGTCTAGTGCAGAAATGGCCTAAATGTGCCAAACAGTGACTGGACAGCAATAATGGATTGATTCAATCAAGGAAGATACAATTCTGTGTTTGCAATACCTGAACAGTGCTGTTGATCACCAGGGATTATGGAAGTTTTTCATTCATAGGGTTGCCAAATCTTGAAGCCAGTTTGACAATATATAACAATAATAGCAGCAGCAGCACCAGCAACAACCCTGGTTCAAATATGATTGAATAGTAATTGATTGATTTGATTTATATCCTGCTTTTCTCCCAAAAGAGACTCAAAGCATCTTACAACATAATTTGAAACAGAGCATCTCAACAATATGGAGTACAAGTTTTTTAAAAAGTTAAAAAATAAACAAACATTAAAACTATACATTCATTTAAAACATTACCCTCCACATTCACTAGAGGTAATGGTTTAGGACCCTTTCAAAAGTGAAAACAATTGCAAATATCAAAATGTCTGTGTATGGCACAGTGGGAAGGGGGCTGAGGCATGGTTGGGAGAAAGGAAACCCAGGGTTCAAACCAGGTCAGCATGGTGGACCTATACTTCTTCTGTCTCATCCATCTCCTTCCTCAGGTGTTGGGGGAGCATTGGAAGACAGTTTGTGGTGCTGAGAAGTCGAGCTGTGAGCCATCCTTAGCTGGCCAGGTAGCGGCGGGTGGAGGAGGAGGACCAGGGGTGGGTTTCTAAAAGGCTGCACAGCTTGAATGGAGTTGCCAGGAGGGAAGGTTCCCCCAGAAAGAGCACCTGAGATGGGGGGGCAGGAGCTGAAAAAACTTACAGAAAGTCAAATCTGTGAAAGGGAAACCTGCAAATGTGGAGGGCCAACTGTATTTTTAAAATATTTAAAATTAAAACACTTAAAACACACAGAACATACTAAAAACAGCCCACCCAACTGCACATCACTCTTCCCTGGTCAATCAAAGCTGAAGGCCTGTTTAAACAAGGTTTTTGTCTGCTGGCGAAAAGATGATAAAGTGTATGCAAATAATTAATGCTCACCCTTTTAAGAGTTAACATTCAAATCGCTGGATCTAGACAGACCAGTCTGACTTTTTTCAGCTTCTCCCACATTCAAATTATTTTAACCTCATATTTGAAGATGATGTTGGATTTTGGTAAATTCTTATCAAAATGAATTGAACGTTGATGTTCCTAAACATTACTTCTTTAACAGAAAATTTGGTACTAGAAGCAGAAATAACATGGAAAGAATAGGGATAGGTTCCTATACCACATACACACACACATGAACAGAAGTAATTTAGCATGTATCAGCAAACTTTATTTCCTCAAACTAATAACACACACACATGTGAAATGAAACAACCAGGTCCATTTCCCCACTAGACTGTTATAGTGGTATTATTCCACTTTCAACATCCTATGGAATCCTGGGGTTTGCGGTTTAGGGAGGGGCTGGAAGCCTGAGGCCCCTCCCTAAACTGCAAACCCCAGGATTCCAAAGGAAGTGGAAAGTGGAATAATAAGACTAAGGCCATTTCCACATGGGGATATAGCCCACGCTGGATGACCTCACCAGGAGGTCGTCTACACCGCAGGGTGTGCTGGGGCGGCTTGAAAAGGTGAGGTTCTACACCTCAAAGCGCCCTTGTGCGGCCGCAGGAGTGGTGCCACGTGTTTTATAAAGACCACCTTTCAAGTGATCTTTTTAAAACAAGATCGCGCTAGCCCGTCGCAGCGCCCTGTGAAGAACTGCAGGGGCGCACAAGCACGTCCCTGCAGAGCTGCCCGGGGGTGGGCTTCTGGCTGGCATGCTGCCCTGATTGGTGGAGCGCTGCTGGAAGCCACCGGACGCCATTTTGGGTGCCGCCAGACGCCGGCGGCGTGTAGAGTGGTGAACGCGCACTGCTCTCCGCGGGGACAGAGCCACCCGGATTAAGGTAAGCTCTGTTCCCATGTGCGCTGCCCCGTTTCCCCGCATTTCACGCCCCCTCGTGTGGAAAGGGCTTATAACAGTCTAGTGAGGAAACGGCCTAGGTCATACAAGCCTTTAAACCTTCTAGAGACCACTTGAAAGCTTCTTCCCAAAGCATCCAGGTTTTTTTTTTCTTCTCTTTCACCAGCCTTGACTTATCTTATAATTTACATTTTGATGGGCAGACTTCCAGATCTATGGTTTTTTAAAAACTTGCTGGGGGATAGCTGCTAAATCAGGCTTACCTGTTTGTCCTTATCTCTGTTTTGCTCTTCATTCATAATCAGTAAAGGATTCTGGAGGCAACTACTGTTTACCTTGTCTGTTTTAGGCAGGCACACAGGCAAGAGCAGGATTTATTCGTTTGTTTTATACTCTACTTTTCTCTCAAATGGGACTCAAAATGGTAGGACTGACTAGAATAGAATCCCATTCTTTCCCTACTCAAGTTTACTACATTGTTGACTGCAGACACTCTGCTATGTTTCTCCAGTGTCCCCAAATGTGTCAAGAAGGAAAAAGGCTGAGCTAGACAGGCATAAAAAGTCTTTGTAAAAAGGAGCTTCTTTGTCTGAGGTTTTGTTAAGTGAGGTTTGCTTGTATAATGCTGACTCATCCCAAAAGCTGGCATCCACCTCTCCACAGTGACCAACTACACACTTTTGGGAAGTCCACAACCCAGGGGGAGTGAAGCCAATAGTACAGATCGGAAAGAATGAGGTTGCATCTCCCTTCCACCCCAGCCAATAAAACTAGCTCTGTTGAAAAATCCAGTGACTGAGAACATGTACTATGCTTCAAACCAGACAGAATGAATAACAATAAAATAGTTTTGTGTGGCTGCAGCTCCCTCCTTAGCCAAATCTTGTACCATTCCAGCACTTGACATATGTTTCCAGTGACCCTGAGTTATGCTGACTCCATTCTCCATGCTCTGTTCCTGCAGAGCCAAAGCCGTTATGAGAACTCTGACGCCTGTGCTTAGCTCTTTTAAAAATTGTTTCTTCACATTTAATTTACAATATGGAAGGGGGGGGGTGAGGAGAGAAAAGAAAAAGAAAAACTTCTCTTCTCCCCCCCCCAGTGGTGATTTATTATGTATTTTCTAAGCAAAACACTTTTATCTGAAAGTGTAGGTCAGACAACAGAATAATGTAATCAAAGAGACACTTTCCGAAACATTATAAATACTGCACTATACACAGGGAAGAAATGGGCTCTGGGTTGTCAGAAATGACTAGCTGTGCATGAATGTTGAAATGCGTCAGATTTTGGCAGAGCAAAAACTGCAGTCAGACTGGCAGAAGGGGAGAAACATCACTTCCTCCCCTCTCTCTCAGCAGTAGATATTTGATTTCTTTTTTTTTTAAAGAAAAAAAATCATCCCAGGAGGCTTTATTAGAGAAGATGCATTTTTGATGCCTAGAAATTCCTCTTCTCCTGCCCAATCCCCTCTCTCTCCTGTTTCAATTTACCAAGCCATGGTACAGAATTACTTAACGGTAAGTAATTGGTTACTAGTAAGCCATTAGTATTTTCCAGCATTCAAAGATGAATTTTGATTTCAGCAGGAAAGACATAAAGGCCTTCAGAGGAGGCAAGAAGCTGTGAAAAGCAAATACCGTCCCTGATACATCAGTGAGCAACAACAGTACAGGAAAAGGAATAAGAGGTCCAAGTCCATCTGAAAGTTTAAGAACTGCTACACACGAGAGGGAAAACTTAATGGCATTAATTCATTCATGCATTTATTTATACCCCACCTCCCCCCCCAAAAAATGGGGTCTCAGGGCAGCTCACAACAAGGTGACCTAAAAAGGTGCAGCACCCTCCCTCTTCAGATTATAATATTGAGACAGGATTAAACAAATTATAGTATTTAAACACAATAGGATTAAAAGCACATCAATTATGTATAGCACCCTCCTGTTAAAAGTTAATTTCTTAGCAACTTCTCAGTTGCTAAAAGCTTGTCTGAATAAAAAGGGTCTTTGCCTGCCTCCAGTTACAGCACATGCATGTCTGGCATGAAGGGTCTTCAGTTCAATTTCAGCCACCTTGACTTCTTTTTTTTTTAAATGACCACAGTTGGCAGGGCTGAGAAGTATCTCAAATGTAGCCAGTGTAAGGCATCTCTATATAGTTGACTCTCCACATTTGGTAGCGCTAGGGCCAGAGGATCTTTGCAAAAGTGATAAAATCACAAATATCAAAATGTGTATGTGTGTCTATGGGAAGGGGACTGAGGCACGGTGAAGTGAATGGGCATCCAGGATCCAAAGCAGGTCAGGGCATGAAGAGGGAATGAGTTGGCCCATCTCCTTCCGTGGTTGTTGGTGGGGAGGACTGGCATTGGGAAAGGGTTTGCGGTGCTGAGACGTTGGGCTATGAGCTGTCCTTAGCCAGCCAGGCAGTGGCTGGTGGAGGTGAAGGAGGAGCAGAGGCAAGCTTTTAGAGGGCTTTGTGGTCTGATCAGAGCAACTGAGAGGGAAGGTTCCACCAGAAAAGAAGCACCTGAAGGGTTGAAGAAAATCGCAAATAATCAAATCTGTGAAAGTCAAACCCACAATGTGGAGAGCTGACTGTATATTGTTTCCCAAGGGACAGGCAGGTTTCAATAAAAGCAAGTCAGGCAAAGGCAGACAGAAAGAAAAGAAAGAGCTTCCCTGGAATGGGCCTGTTAATCAACCAGTATTTGTCTAATCCAACATAGCATAATTTTCTCCAGATAGCTCTTCTTGGAAGCTGAAAAACCAGACGATTTTCAGATTTTGTAGGCCTTAGCTCAGAACCTCAGCTTCTTCATCACTGCTCTATCAGGGTTTCTCATGCTCCACCATATTAATGGACCCAGAGAAGACAACAGAACAGTCCTTCCAAGTAGGGTTTCCACGTCAGGACAAGTCCCAGGCCCGGAACCCTCTGTGCCAAAACCGGAAACTTTGTGATGTCACGCAGGTGGGCCCTGGTGATGTTACAATCATGATGTTACAAGTTACATGTTTGCTCAAGTGAATGTACGGATGTCATAAAGCATGATACATTAAGCATCAACCACAGCTGCACAGAGTACAGCATGCATCTTCCTCTCACCAAATCTAACAACAAATACACAAACACCCCTTTCAAACTAAAGGCCATTCACATATCACCCCAAATCTCATAAATAAGGAAGATATATACATGTACCTTTTTCTCCAATGGACTCTTGCCCTGAGATTTCCTCCACCACATCCTGAGAAATGGAAAAGAAAGGCCAGGCCCTGAGGTCTGGTATTCCTACTTCCGATCCCTTGCATTTTTGTTAGAACTGGATTTGCGTTGCTCGTTCAGGAGTTTCACCTTTATTCTCCCCAATGTGACTTAAGCTGAATTTCTGTACATTCACTTGAGCAAACATGTTTCCCACTGAAACTTATGGTACATTCCAAGTCAGCTCTTTAGGATTAAATTGTATTTCTATTTTCCAGGATGCTATGCATATTGTTTTCCTGATTTTATCTTCACGACAGCCTGGGGAGGTATTTTAGGCTGAGAAATACAAGCCAAGATTCTACATGGCACTGGCAGAGAATAAAGCTCTACCAGATATGGCTCTGCATCCTCTCCCTCTCCTTGTATATACAACCTATCTCTCTGCTACTGTTGCACCATCCCATGGTCATATAGTGGCTAAAGATTAGCCAGCCAGCAGTCAGTAGTGTTTCTCTAGCAGGACACATGAAGATGACATCATCTTCCTAGATGTCTGGAGGGCCAATGGGGAGGTCCACAAAGATGCATGCATCTATCTACAGCAGTGGTTCTTAAAGTTTGGTTCTTCAGGTGTTTTGGACTTCATCTCCTAGAATTCCTGCTCAGTGGCCAAGTTGGCTGGAGCTTCTGGAAGCTGAAGTCCAAAACAACAGCAGGATCAAACTTTGGGAACTACTTTCTATAGAAATAAAGCTGGACATTCGCCAGCCATTGCCCACTTCCCCACATCACTAAATGGCCACGAGGCATCAGGGAAATAGATGCTGAAGAGGTCGCCACATCCCCACTCCTGTAACAACTTTAGAAAGACACAACACCTGAACATGCCACAAACTGGATTCTAGCCATGGCAAGGTTTTATGTTACCCAGCAGAGATCTGAACTCAAGTTTCACAGCCTCAAGTCCCCACACCACAACATACATCTTTCTGCTGATCTTGAGTGCTTGAATGTAAGAATTAAGGGAATCATTACGGTCACAGAATAAAAAACAAACAAACAAATAAATAAATAAAAGTAAAAAATGGGAAGTTTTCAAGGGGAAAAACCATAGAAGTACTGCATGGACTAGAACAAAAATCTTTAAGTAAAGAAGCCAATTGTTACTTTTATTCTCTGATATTTATTTATTCACAGATTTCACAGAACTGAGCATGCACACAGAGATGCATGCATCCATACACACACACACAACTGTGTGTATGTATGTGCATGGGTGTGCAGACACTGTTAATGATCATACAGAGTAGTGAAAGTTAAAATAGAAGCCTGCCTCTCTCCTGAGAGCCAGAACAGCGTGCACCCACAGGATGCAATATATATAAATAACAAAGACTTGGCATAATAACACACTCTATTTCCTCTCTTACTGGAATATAAAAGCAAATGTGAACCTATAACAAAAACTTAATGCAAGTCAGATATGAAATAAATAAAATCCACAATGCTTCAGATGAATTTGAACTATCTAGGCTTCATCAAAACATATTGGAAAAACCTGTGATAGGAGCAGGGAAATCTTTGCATATAAATTAGAGCCATGAAAAGATTTGCAACTTCAAACAAAATGTACGGAGGAACTTACACACAGACACACACACACACAGCCCTATCCTTGTATTAAAATACATACATAGATTTTATATATACTGCAAATAATAATCTACATTTAAATAGCCCTTTCCATTCAGAGAGATACCAGTACCTTTTTTTTTTTTGGAAAATGGGGGTGAAATTCATTTAAATGCAATAAGTCCACACAATTCCAGCAATGCTGCTTAAGTTCAATGAGCAAAGAGGAGAAGGAAGTCATAAATTTAAATATGTGCCATTCACGTGTGGGGCAAAGACTGACTTTAAACAGTACCAGAATGTCCTCGGAAAAAGTTATATTTAGAACAGGTGTGTCAGGATTAGACAGGATTCAGGCTTGTGCTCCTTATAGTTGAGGCAATAATGGGGGGAGTATGGAGGAATCAGATAAGGCCAAGCAATAGTGAAAGAATAGGACAATTGAATGCTTCTCATAAAGAACAAAGGACACAACTATCCACTCACACAAAAGCAATGAAAAATATTTTAAAGCAGCAATTAGTTACAGTTATATTTCCAGGCCCTAGAGTAGCCCACTGGATTACAGTTGTGGTTTTTAAATAAAAGCCATTATTTACCTTCTTTTTTCTCATAAGTAACTAAAACGGTTAACCTTCAGTTACTTGCAAAATCAGACCATAAACCATATGGTTTGAGAAGGTGATGCATGAGAAACACAAAGTATGCATCACTTATAAGGACAAATAAAGAAATAAAGTAATTAGGTATGAGTAGGTGTTTGTATTTGTATTTGTGTTTGTATGTGAGGATTTATTGTATGTTTGTATGTAAATGTAAATGCTGTGTATGTATTGTTTTTGTGATTTGAAAGAATTTGCTGTATAATAAAATTTATATATAAAAAAAAGCAAAATCAGAATGTTCCGAGCCACTGGCCTGTGGTACAAAATCTACCCCCATGCCGCCCACCTCACTGCAATCTCAGGCTGTTTCCACACTACACTGTTATAGTGCTATTATTCCACTTTTAACATTCTGTGGAATCTTGGGGTTTGCAGTTTCAATTGCAAGTTTGACTTCTGAGTTACGCATCTTTGAGGACATCCCTCTGGGGCAGGGGAAATGGACTTATTGTTGAAACCACACACACACATTTCCCTTCATATCTACTTTGACGTTATAGGATGTTTCACCTATGCTCGTTTAAGACATAGGAGTTACAGGTGCTTAGCTTTAATTAAATTATGGCTTATATTTGTAATTAAAGGCCAACATTGTACATTATATAAGAATGAATCTTCTTTCAGTATACTAAAGAATAAATAAGGTTTCCTGTCAAATTTACTTCTCCCATAAGCATGCTATAAAACTGTACTGCGCTGTTCTTGAAAAGCAATATCCAATCATAGCTATATTTCCAGAAATACACATTTCCAGAAATACAAGAAGAATATCTAATTATGCATCAGTCCTATAGAAACTTTTCAAGGATAACTCTTACACCACAGAAGGATAACAAGTATGGGCACCAAGCTACCCTCATAAACCTCCTTGTAATATCATTACAAATATATCCAGTCTAAAGCCTGTGCTTTCAAAAGGCTATTCAGTGTGGCAATTACCTGGTATAATGTGAAAGTTTAGCTATATCAACTAGATTACCTCCTACAAAAATCTGCTGTCACAGTAGGGCCCCCATAACCATGGGGCCAGTATCCATGGTTTCACTTAGCCATAATCTGCTCCAGGGCCATAGCTGCCACCGCCAGCAAGGGTCCTTGCTCTGTGCAGCTGAGACAAGAGAGGCACACAATGAAGCACACTTGGACCACCTGCACCTCTCTTGCCAAGGAAGGAGAGGAATGCTCCTTCCTTGACAGAGAGACGCACTCAATTCAGAGCAGCCAGGCCTCACCCTGGATCTGGCTTCCCAGGAGGCGGCTATTGTACACATGTGTACCTCAGGAAGAAGCAGGTGAAAAGTTTGCAGAAACTAGACACGTTTGAAGGATTCTGGAAATTTTCCACACACCATTGATATAGGCCCTTTCCGCAGCTTACCTTCTCACGCTGCTGGAGTGTGGGCCTTGCGTGAAAAGCCTGGGCAGGCAGGCTCTCACAAGCCTCCTGCTTCTTGGGCTCCGCAGCAACTTCCTGCTCACGCGAGAGCCCCGCCTGCGCCCCTTCCTTCCTTCCTTCCTTCCTTCCTTCCTTCCGCAGTGCAGCCTGGGAGTTGTAGGCTGCACTGAGGAGTGGATGCGCGACAGGCCTGGCTCGAGAGGCTCCGCACTGAAGGTGAGTGCGGCCCAGGCCTGTGAGCCTTGCACAAGTGCGGCTTATTTTCGGCTAAAAGCCAAAAATAAGAAAATGCGTATTTGCTGCGCTTGCGGGCCTTGAGTGTGGCGGAAATGGGAGTGTGTCATGCAGACCACTCCTGACAAGGGGCCCTTTCGCTTGTACACTGCCATGCGAAAAGGGCCATAGTGTTGTTATCCCACTTTCAACATCCTATCGAATCCTGGGGTTTGCAGTTTGGGGAGGGGGAATTAGAATTCCCAGCCTGAGAGCCCTTTGGCCTCAGTAAACTACAAACCCCAGAATTCCACAGGATGTTGAAAGTGGAATAATAGCACTATAACCGTGTAGGGCAGAAACGGCCTCTGTTTGGGGCCCATTGGAGAGCAAACTAGCAGTGCAGAAACAGGATAGGATAGACTTTAGAATGAACATGTGAGAATCTACCATGGCATGGAAGATAAATTGATCCATCTTTCCTTACTAGAAGCCTCAATGAAAAGTACAGTGGAAACAGTTGAAGAAGAAGACTTTCTCTGATGATTCCACAACATGCTGATGAGGCAAGCAATCCACTTCTCAGTTAAATATTTAAATGGAAAAGACATGTGCCACTTTAGAAGTGTTCCTGACTTCAGCAAATAGTGCAAGGAAGCTTCAACTGTGTGAATAATTCCACTGTGCTTAATGCAGCAGGTTAGTTTCAGCCGGGAAATTCTTGCCTCTTTTCACATGCTGAATATGAGGTAAGGAAATGGAAGCTAGCATAGTGTAATTGTTTGAGTGTTGGACTGGGACTCCAGGAAACCAGGGTTGAAACCTCCACTTGGCCATGGAAACCCCCTGTGACCTTGGACAAGTCACACTCTCTCAGCCTCAGTGGGAGGCAATGGTAAACCCCCTCTTGCCATGAAGACACCTGATAAGTTCAACTTCAGGTGGCTGTAAATCAGGAATTACTTGAAAGCATACAGTAATAAAAAAGAAAACAGGAGACAAGCAAAATAGGTCACTGGTCCTCACCATGGATGGAGGGACTCAAGAGGGGGCAGGGAGGCTCTGCCCCCTCAAATTAGACTGCGGTGGCTGAGCCTCCTACCAAAATTATCTGTGAAAGACTCCTATGTAGTTGACCCTCCTTAGGAATGATCAATCCCCAATGTACAAAAATGATCAAACACTAAGAAATATTAAGACAACTATTATGGTTGACCTCTCCCAGGAATAATAAAGGCTTGCTTGCAACCTACTCTATGCACACTTACTACAGAGTAAGCTACACTGAACAAAGGAAGGTACTTCTAAGCACACATTGTGCTTTTAAGAATCTTCATATTTAAGGATGTTTCAGTGATGATGGGCAGAAAAGTAATTCGCCCTTCACCTTCAAACCTACAAGTAGACAAAATTTAACCATCATGTCAGTGTGGATTCCACCACCCCCCTCCCAATTTTAAGAGCAGTCCTGGAGTCCTTGGTCCTCAGTAAGCACGTGGTAAGATCTATTGAATTCTACAAGTAGAATAAACCTTATTTCTAGACAACAGGGGCACTGTTCCCTTCCAAAATTAATCCTGCATCAGTTGAGGATGCCATGAATACAGTGGGCCCTCATTATCCACTGGATACCAGCAGATCTCCTGTGGATACCAAAATCCATTGATTGCCAAGTCCCATTATATACAACGATGTAGTAAAATGGTGTTCTTTATACAAAATGGTGAATGATTCAAAGGTTTGCTTTTCGAATTTTTTTTTAAAAAATTTTCAAGCCATGGCTGATTGAATCTGTGGATACGGAATTCGTGGATATGGAAATTGACTGTTATCTGTCATGATTTTGTGCTTCCAACGCTGCAGCAAGTGAATGCTTCAAATAGTGAACAGAACAGGTTGGGGAGGGATAGAATATAGTTATTAGACATGTTAAAATAAATTCCCAATTTTATACACTTAATGGAAGAGTGATTCAAATCAGAACTATAGCACGTGAAGGGTATCACTGGTTTAAAACAGGGAATGTGATGCTCCCTTGTAGCAGATAATACTTCTAAAGTGTTGAAGCAATCTATTTTTTTTTTCCAAAAGTACATATTCCATATCCAGGAAAGCAGAAATACCAGCAAAATATACACCCCTAGCATCAATAAGTCATTTGAATGAAAAACAAATAAACACTCAACTGCCCAGGAATGGACCAAAGACATGACATTGATGCTTTATGCCATCTGTTGTTTCCCTTGAGATTTTCAAGTCCATGACAAGTCATCAGTTTTCCATAGTTTTTTTTTCAGAGTCCCTATGGGAAATGTATCACAGGTAAGCCTTCAAACAAAGACAAACAGTGGTACAGGTGTAGTCTGCCGAGAGTGACAGGGATGGCTTCTGTCACCCCACAGAAAGAAATGTCAACAAAGCCACATCCAAGGCACGGAGACCTCATATTCTGTTTTGCTTTTTCCAGTGTAAGAGGCTGGAAACAGCAATATCTATTTTGCACCAGGGATATGACATTTAAACCATTATTCTGACCCAATCTGCTTCACATAGGGAAACGCTACAACCATGGTCCAGAATCTCTAAAAAGGAAATGTCAGAGGAAAAGAAAACAACCTATTTATCTTCAGCGAGTGCAAAATGCATTATGAGTGTCTGTTTAAGAACAATAACAGAAATAAAATAATACAAAGGAAAAATGTTCCGCATTTTCAAATGCCAAGAATAAAGATAACACAAAAATCATGTTACGCTAGTGATGAAAACAACTGCAGTAGTTTGTGGCACTTTGTGAAAAGAATATACATGAGTGAACACCCACGGGGAAACGTGTAACAATTGCATCACCCAGCATCAGTAAATTTACAAGTAATTGGTATAACTTCTATGAGTACATAAACACAGACAACGAGGGTATGGATTTGCTAAACATGGGGAAGTGTGCTTGTTCCTTAAATGTGTGCTAAAGTTTTGTAATACAGATGCTCAGAAAATTTTCAGCATTATGTGGCTACTGTTATTACACCCAAGTTATTGAGCTGTTCTTTGAAGGTTTTGGTTCTACCTATCCCTTTGCGCGTGGTTGCAGTTTTATGCTGCAGCTTCAGGTTCTTTACATTGTTGTAGTTGCTGCTGTTGCTGCTGCTGTTGTGTGCTTTCAAGTCATTTCCAACATATGGTGACTGTAAGGTGAACCTACTGTCGAGCCTTCTTGGAAAAAATTTTTCAGATGTGGTTTGCCTTCCTCTGAGGCTAAGAGAGCGTGACTTGCTCAGGTTGCTCAGTGGATTTCCACAGCTGAGTGGAGATTGGAAACCTGAGTCCTTTCCACAGGTTACCAGATCTCAGTGGCATCCTGTGGGGATCCTGGTACAGCCTCTCCCGGGAGGGAGCGCAGCACAGCTGGGCACTGTCCCAGGCTGTGCTGGGGCAGGAAGTGCAGCCATCATGCTTCCTGACCCTCTGCAACTCAGGTAAGTGTGGGAGGATGGCGGGAGGGCTGCACAATCGCAGTTGATGCAGTTTTACCTGTCAATGATTAGTGGTGCAATCACACCACCTGGAGACAAGAAAATGACAGGACAAAGATGACAGCATGCACAAGCATCGTCCAGGTCCTGTCCTTCTTTCATTCCCAATGCAGGCCAACGACATCCTGTAGAAAGGTCCCAGGACCCCAGAGTCAAAGTCCAATGCTCAAACCACTACACCATCCTGGCTCTGTAAATACATGTCTCAAAATCAAACTAAGCCAAAAGAGATCTAAATCTTGTTACCCTCAACTGGAGTAGATGCACTGCATCAGTGGAATTTGCCTATGCATTCATCATTCAACAGTTGATTTAATGGATCTCCTCTAGCTGGGACCAACTAACAGGAGACCCGTCTGATACAGAGTACTCATAGCTATAAAACTTTCCACAGGACTCTGGTGTTTTAGATCTGATTCTTGTTATGCTAATAGCTTTCCCTTCCATCTCTCATTTTCAACCAGTGACAAGGGCACCTTCGAAGTCCTGGACTGTTGCTCAACGACTGAGATTTAACAAACAACTTGGGGCTCAGTCCAGACACATTAAAGATCTTCCTGGTCAATAGATGAGACAAACCAGGATGGGGAATAAATAGATAAAATACAACTTCCTCTGGACAACAAGGCATGAAGCTTAAGGTGATGTTGGATCCAGAGTTGTCCTGGCAAGGCTAGGTCCCTATAGTGCTCAACTGTGTCTTGGTCTAGCTTTTTTTGGTTAATCAACTGAATCCTTTCCTGAGGATGAAAGATCTGCTCACAGTGAACTCAATGGTGACCTCTTGTTTAGATTACTGTAATGTGTTCTATAAATCAGCATAGTGTAGTGGTTTGAGTATTGGACTACCACCCTGGAGAGCAGGGTTCGATTCCCCCCTCAGCCATGGTAACCCCTGGGTGAGCCTGGGTGCATGACACACTCTCAGCCCCAGAAAAAAAAATGATGGGTTCACCTTAGGATCACCTTAAGTAGGAAACAATTTGAAGGCATGCAACAACAGTGTGTTTTGGGTTGCTCTTGAAAAATGTTCAGAAACTACAGCTAGTGTTAAATGAACTCCACAAAATATTGTTTCATATAATTTTCAGACTGCATAAAACCAATCTTAGATCACTGACTATCAGGCCATTTCCACACTACACTGTTGTAGTGCTATTATTCCACTTTCAGCATCCTGTGGAATTCTGGGGTTTGTCGTTTACTAAGGCCAAAGAGCTCTGTGGTTGAGAATTCTAAAGAGCCCTCCATAAACTGCAAACCCAGGATTCAATAAGATGTTGAAAGTGGAATAATAGCACTATAACAGTGTAGTGCAGAAATGGCCTCAGTTTATTTCCAAACCCAATTCAAGGTGCTTCCCCTATGGAGTCCTAAACATTTTGAGACCATAATTGAAAAACTACCGCTTCTCATATGAATCTGTTTGTAATCTGCAATTATCATTAAAGACCTTGTTTTATACTCCACCACGCAGACAGATTAGGTTGGTAGACAGCGAAACCAGGACTTTTTCTGTAGCAGCCCAATTGTAGAGCTCCCTCCCAAGCAAGGTCAGATTGGCTCCCCCTTTATTATGTTTTAGGCAGGTCAGTGAAAACTATATTTTACTGTCGTGCTATATTTCACTGTTGTACTTTTATATTTCTCGTGTTACTTTTTGATTTTATTGTCATATATGCCCTGCTTCTGTTATCATTTTCTTGTTATGATATATTAAGTTATATTACATTTTGACTTTTTAATCAGTATATTACCCCAATTGTCCAGTTGCCCTAGGGGCATTTTATAAATATGTCAAACAGAATAATATTCACATGAGTTTTATTAAAGTATTCCATAACTCATACTCTTTGGAATACTCTACACACGCATGGAAACTCTGTGGTACTAAAAAAATAAAAATGAAAAATGAAACCACTTCAATTCATATGAAGTTCCACATCCACCCAGCAATCACAGAAGAGTATCAGTGTTTTTGCATGAGCATTAATATATTTTTTCTGATATTTACCTTGCCGGAAATTACTAATCTTAGGGTCAAAGTAGATGTTAAAAGAGAACGTGTATTCTCTACATATAACCTATCGCACCAGAATTTGCTCAGAAATATGTATTTCAGCAATCAAATTTCCAAATTAAAACTCTGTTTATCTTCCAATGAACAGTCAGAAAAGCGAACAATTTTGTGTCCTATTTCTGGAGGCAAAGGCAAGGAAAAATAGAGTAACCATGACAATATCAACAGTTATAATACAAGAAGTGTAGATCAGGAAGATCATGTCCTATGATAAACTGATGCCTTTCTCTAAGAAGATGCTAAATATGTAATCTAGTTTGACTCTTGTGATCATAGAAGATGACATTTAGGCCAATAGTATACCTGATTCGACTTTCATTTATTTCCTGCTGGTTCTGCTGTGTCTCTGACTCAAAAGGGGTGGTATACTGATCAACGAAGGAATTTGTATCACCATGATATAGCAAAATTTTTAAAAAGTAAGAAAAAAGTTTAGTGAGAGCAGAAGCATTTGGAATTCATCTCCAGCCACATAATCTCTCGTGCCACCCCGGTTTATCTTTTGGGTCTAGCCACTGCCTAGAAGTAGACCTCTAGATTCCAAACAGCAACCAAATTAGGAAAGGTCATAGCTCTTGGAGCCCTTCATATTGTACAACTATAGTGGGATGATTCCACTTTAACTCCCATGTCAATATCCTATGGATTTCTGGGATTTGCAGTTTAGGAAGGGATATTCAGAATTCTCAGCCAGAGAGCTCTTATGCCTGACTAAACTACAAACCCCAGGATTCCATAAGGTGCAGCCATGACGGTTAAAGTGGAATCATAGTGCTATAGCTGTGGAGTGTGCTAGAGTCTGGTTAGAGCAGTGGTTCTCAACCTGTGGGTCCCCAGATGTTTGTGGACTTCAGCTCCCAGAAGCCCCAGCCACTATGGTCAATGCTCAGGGCTTCTGGGAGCTGAAGTCCACAAACATCTGGGGACCCACAGGTTGAGAACCACTGGGTTAGATGATCCCAGGGTCAATCTTTGAATTTTCCAGATGTAGCTGGCAAAATCCCATGTGTGAAATGTAGGAGAGATACTACTAGCCAGTGGCCAGAGTTCTCTTAGGGACTTTGCACATGTACATGTCTCTGACATATGGATGTCATTTCCTCCATTTGCAGCATTCAAGCGCCCCCCTCCTTACTGCAAAGCTTTTGAAGCTGCTTCCACAGAGCCACCCTCTGCTTCACAATGAGAAGGTAAGAATGTACAAGTGATTGGCTACATGCCCATTGCTGGATGTACAACTATAACATCAGCACAGATTCTGTGGGGTCCTCTTGGGAGTCTCAGCTCTTCTATAATCAATGTACATCTGGTACCTGATCCTGCCTGCTTGCTGAGAAGCATGGCCTGGCTATGAGGGGTAGCTTCAAGCCCTTTACAGTAAGTTGGGTAGAGGTTATATGGCTCAGCATAACATAGGCCCTTTTCGCACGTTACCTGTTCGCGCAGCTGGGTTGGGGCCCTCACGCGAGAAGACCTGAAATAAACGCTGCCGCTTCCCTGCTGCTTCAGCTCCGCAGCTCCTTCCTCTTCATGCGAGCACCCCGCTTCTTCCACTTGCAGTGCAGCCTGGGACCTCTCAGGCTGCACTGAGGAGAGGACGTGCGACCAGCCCGGCTCCCGAGGCACCACACACCAGGTAAGTGTGTGCGGGGCCCGGGAGCATTGCGTGACGGTGCACCATTTTCGGCTTTAAGCAGAAAATGAAAAGATGTGTGCCCACTCTGCGTCCGGCCCTTGAGCATCGCATAAATGTGAGTGCGTCATGCAGACCACTCCTCACATTTATGCGACGCTCAGGGGGCCCACGCGCTTCCAAAACACCGTGCGAAAAGGGCCATGGTTTCAGTGTGGATATTTATACTATGCTGAGGTGCTATTGGATTGAGACCAGTGTAGATAACATAGACCTTGATGGACCAGTGACAGCTTCTTGTGCTTTTAACCACGTCTTAATAAAGAAGCCAAAGGGTAAGATAAAAATACTTAAAGCTTCATTATTCTGGGTTCATAAAAGATGAGCCCCTTCCCCCATATACCCACAGAAGCAATGAGACTGAATGCCACCTTTCCCAGAAAAAGGAATGACTTAAAATAAATGAGGCTGTACTCAGAATCAAACAAACAGGTCAAGAGAGTTCAAAGACCAGCCAGATGGCAATCCTGCTGGATGTGCTTAGGGACCATTCGTAAAATAATTTTTCATGTGTTGAGGTCAAAACAAGTTGACTTTTCCCAAATGCTGCTTTTAAGCACAGAACAGGGATTTTTTTTTTTAGATATAATTCCCTCCTCCCATTTTCTTGGTATGTATTCTTTTGGGTACATGCACAAAAAGGCCTTTGGGAAGCATCTTGTATTTTACAAAAAAGGGAACTGTAAACAGAAGCCTTCTTCTCCTTACTTAAATGTTTACATGCTACAGAGATTTTTTTTTATTAAAACAAAACAAACCAAGCACGTGTGTTCACCTTTTTCAACTTCGCGAAATTTTGTCTTTGCACTCTCTAGTAGATAGTGGGTGCACCCAGACCAATTTAAAAGACCAGAAAGTACCAGGTTTGGTCCCTGTTCTTTTCTATTTCGTTCTGTTTATCCCAGAATATTTTCTATTAAGTTTCTGATATGATCAGAGCTTTTTTATATCAGTTTTCCAGGTCAGTTTATGCTTTTGTTGTTGCTGTTGTGTGCCTTCAAGTCATTTCTGACTTATGATGACCCTAAAGTGCACCTAACACAGGGTTTTCTGGGGCTGAGGGTGTATGATGCACCCAAGGTCACCCAGTGGGTTTCCATGACTAAGGCCATTTCCACACTACACTGCTTAAGTGCTATTATTCCACTTTCAACATCCTGTAGAATTCTAAGGTTTGTAGTTCACTGAGAATTCTAAATGCCCCTCCCTAAACCGGAAACCCCAGGATTCCACAAGATGTTGGGGGCTGTAGCTATGGCAGGAGGAATGAGGGTATTGCTGATCCCAAATAAGAATTGTGCCCCTCTCCAATAAATTTTCCTCAGTCCTCAAATATCTACCATTGCAGAGTGAGGCATGGAAAAGCATTCACAGCTAGAACACTTCTATTTGTGCAGTTCTCATTCTGTTGATAACTTTGCTTGCTTCTTTTACTTGGGTGCCTAAACAGTATTTCCAAATGTTCAATGGTAGTTTTAAGATTCCGCAAGTCTACATATTTAAGAACTGAGGAAAAAATTCATTTGTCGGGGAAAAATTCTTATTTGGGACAAGCAATGATCTCATTTGCCCCCTCTCCCCTTGCCCTTGGCTGTAGGCTAACAAGGACAATTTGCAAACTCTTATTTAAGATGGGAATGGGATATGCGCTCCAACTATTTCGATTTGGTAGAGGCAGTCCCAAATAATCCTCTGTCATCCTGCTTTTTCTGCTGCTTTAAAATGTCTCAGGCCCTTTTCGCACAGCATTTTCCATGCAAAAGGGCGTCTGGAGCACTGTGCGATTGTGAGGAGCGATCTGCATGACACACTCACAATTGTGTGATGCTCCAGGGGCCGGCAGGCACCGATTGCGCACATTTTCATTTTCGGTTAGAAGCCGAAAATGGTGCACGATTGCACATTGGTCCTGGGCCCTGCGCACACTTCCCTGGCGTGCAGAGCCTCTGGAACCGTGCCAGTCATGCTTCCTAACCCAGCGCAGCCTAGGAAATTCCCAGGCTGTGCTGCGGAAGGAAGACGCAGGGCTCTCGCGCAAGCAGACAGCTCGTGCGGAGCCGAAGGACACTGGATGCGAGAGCCTCTAGCCAGAGGCTGCCTGCATGATCCCCACACCCCAGCGTTGGAAGAGGGTAAGGTGCAGAAAGGGCCTCAGTTCTCTCTCTTCCTCCCTTCCCCCTTTTCTTCTCATTTTACTTCAATTGCTGCAAACAGTTCAAAGTGCAAGAGGAGAGGAAAGGACAGGGAAAAATCATTTCTTTTCCAGTAGGCCCAGGGAAAAGCAAAATGCTGCTGTCTCTTCTAGCTTGTTCTTCCTCATTAATAGCTTTTGCCATCTTGACAACACTCTGATGTTACTTGGCACATATGTCCTGGTTTCCATCTGTGAAATATTAGAGGATATGTAGGAAATGTTAGATTGTAAATCCCCCCCCATTCCTTACTAGTATTTATTATGATGGATGAGGCTGAAAGGAGGTACAGTCCAACCACATCTGGAGGATCACATGTTCCCTATGTTTTGTTTAGACACCAATCTAAAAAACTAGAATTACTAGGCACACAACAAAAGAGTTATGTGTAGGGTAATGTGTAGTGATTTGCACATTGGATTACGAAGACCAAGATTCAAAACCTCATTCAACCATGGAACCTTGGGCAAGTCACATATTCTCAGTCTCAGAGGAAGGCAAAGGACCCATTCAAACAAATCTTGACAAGAAAACGCTGTGCTAGATTCGTCTTAGGCCATTTCCACACTAGAATGTTATAGTGCTATTATTCCACTTTCAACATCCTATGGAATCCTGGGGCTTGCAGTTTAGGGAGGGGCCTTTGAGGCTTCCCAGGATTCCACAGGATGTTGAAAGTAGAATAATAGCACTATAACAGTCTAGTACAGAAAGCGTTGCCATAAATGGGAAACAACTTGAAGGCACACAAAACAACACCAACAATGAATGGGAAGATTTCTTATGTGATTCCTGTTCATTCCTGCAGATTTCTGCCTGCTGTTTCTGTTCTGGTCTCTTTACTGAGAGCTTTTATACCGCAAGGCAGGGGGTGTCAATAAAAACATTTTGTTGCATAAGAGGAAAAAGAATATTTTTTTAAAAAAAACGTGCTGGCCTAAGGTTAGAAGTTTTATCCCAGAAAGCAGAACGGAAGGTGCTGAAATTAAGATGTTATGGTGCTTTTGGTAAAAGTCCTTATGCAAACAGGATGTTGTAAACGTCTCTTTGAAAAGGGGCCTTGTATCAGGTCTCCCTTCTGCCCTTTGATTTATTAGGCGTTTCAGCTGCAGACCAAATAGGTTTTCCTGTTCCTGCTTGCTTCCCGCTGCAGTTTTCAAGTCATTATGCTCAAAGACATGCATGCTCCTGAAAGTGCAAAGTCTGTTACAGTGCCTTAAATAATATGTGATGTGAGAAAGTGCTGTTAAAGGAGTTTCCTGTTTGGGTTTGCTTGCTGGCGCTCCAGATGAAATCTCTAAAAGGTGTACATGCCATGTACATATTGAAACAGAATTTCCGTTCTGGCCCCCCTCCCCTTCCCCTCACAAAGGACTTCAGCATTTGTCACACTGTCTCTTTAAATGCCCCTGGCAAAACCTTTTGCTCAGTGCCCCCCCCTTTTTATAAAATGTTTCTTCTTTCTCTCAGCTTGTCACTGATGGTAAGTGCAATCACATTACACACAGCTTTCTTTGGAAAGCCCCCCTTTTAATGATCTGGCAGCCTGTAGACACTGACTGCTTCCAGAAAAAATTTCAATCCTTCCCACAGCTTCCACCAGAGCCGGTGATAAATGACACCTGTCATTCTGTCACAGACAAACAGCACAGATGGGAACCTTAGTGATGTATGGTTCACCCAAACAGGAAATCAAGTTTGGGTTTGTTGTGGTTCCCTCCCACCTTCCTAACTGGAAAGGCCTGACCAGTGTCACGAGGCCTTGTTCCGGGGGCCTTGCTTAGGGATAGAAGGAAAAGCTAGAGAGGCACACAGACGGTAGAAGCAGTTTTAATTTTGAAGGCCTTGCTTTGGTTGAAAGGGACAGAAATACATCCTGGATGTTTCCAAGTCTCTAAGACCATTTCTGCACTATACTGTTATAGTGCTATCATTCCACTTTCAACATCCTATGGAATTCTGGGGTTTGTAGTTTACTGAGGCCAAAGAGTTCTCTGGCCAAGAATTTTAAATTTCCCTCCCTAAACTGCAAACCCCAGGATTCCATAGGATGTTGAAAGTGGAATAATAGCACTATATCAGCGTAGAGCAGAAATGTCCAAAGACCTGCTAGCTTTTCTTGTCTGTTTATGCACAACTGGTAAGTTGAGAACCATGGAGTAGCAACTTTCATTGAGGTTTAAACATCTCCAATATTCTTGATAACATATGCACACATAACATGGGATGATGCACATATATGTATTTGTTCATAGGTTGTTTAAGGAGGTATTCAGTGGATGGTATCCTATGTCAGATAGTTCCGTATCTGCCCTCTTCCTCTGTGTATGGTTTAATTTGGATAGAGAACAAAGTGGCTCTCCTCTAGCCTTCCCCTTGGAGAAGAGGGAGCAGGGAGGCAATTCAGACATTTAGAGTATCCACACTATGCAAGTATAATGCCTTGATATTATTTTAACTGCCATGGCTCTTTCCTGTGAATTCCTGGTTTTGTATTAATTTGGTGAGCTATCTAGGGTCATCTGTCAGAGAGCTCAGGTGAGTGTTTTAGAGAGTTCTAGGCACCTTGCTGAACTACAAATACCAGAATTTTATGGGATGGAACCATGTCAGTCAAAGTGGTATCAAACAGCTCTGCCTGTGCAGTGTGGAGACACCTATCGATAAACCAGTTTGTCTCACCTCAAGGAGGAAGGAAATTAGTGTGTGTACACAGATGGGATGTACCCTCCTATACCTTCCTTTCAAAATTTTAATAGTTAAGTTACCTCCCTACTCTCTTCTCTCTCTTTTGGCAAAAAACAGTGGCAGCTCTTCCCAGAGTTTGACAGCTTGTGGTGGTGGTGGTGGTGTTTTGGCAAGTTGCACTAAGGTCTACAGAATAGCACCTTGTGCTTTCTTCAAAAGAGGTATGCATGCCTTTAAGCCACACTCATGTGTGTTATGCATATAACAAGATTCTGCCCAGTGTTTTCTTGAACAATGTTAAATTCCTTCTTTACCCAGCAGCTTCCCAAATGCCTCAAGTGTAGTACCGTGGCCATTTACTATCTGGGTAGGGTGGAGTGGGGAAGAAATCCAGGCAGCACCCAGCTGAAGCTTTTCGGCCAGGAGATTACTGTTGATGCCATCCTTCCAGATCTCTCCAACTGGATATGCCAGAAGCTGATATGGTGAATAGTATAGGAGGACCTATTTTCCAGTTCAGGCATGAAACTCACTTGTAGATGAAAAAGTTAATCACTTTTCCTCTGCCTAATATACTTCACAGAGTTGTGAACTCAGAATAAGGAACACTCACGTGTGTCACCCTGCTGCCTGATCACACATGCACAGATGGATGCAAATTTAAAGTACAACTTGCATGTGTCAAAGGGGCAAGAAAAGCATACTGGTGCAGATAGTTTCCTATCACCTTCAATGGTCTTTGGCTGTACTTTCATTTGCCAGTTATCAAACATGTTGTGAGCTTTTCTTCAAGGAAAGGTTGAATCCAAGTACGATAAATATTATGCCCCAAATCCTGCTTCTCTGGATGAGTGTTCAGGCTCCACGGAAAAGTCAGCACAAACTGTGAGGCGTCACAGTTCTGAAGTACATATGCTTGGGCTGAATGAGAATGTCCTTCCAGAGTGGGAATTCTTTGAAGAAGACAGATTTCATGCTGAGCATAATAAGGAAAGGAATTGAAAACAAATCTGCTGATATCATGTTGACCTTATACATATCTACAGTGCAATCACCACTTGGCTTCTGGCATATAGTTTGGTCATGGCACCTCAAAAAGGCTATTCTGCAGCTGGAAAAGAGCAACCAAAATGATTGCAAGGAGAGAGTGACTTCTTGAATGAGGAATGGCTACATGATTTAAAGATATTTTACTTAGAAAAAGTGTGACTAAGGAGAGACGTGATCAAGGGATATAAAATTACACATGGTATGGGAAAAGGGGTCTAAGAAGTTTTTTGTTCCTTCTCTTATAAAGCTAGAATGTAGGAAGCTGAATGGTGTAGCACTGGACTATGACCCTGCAAGACCAGGGTTCGATTCCCCACTTGGCCATGGAAATCCACTGGGTTTCCAGTGGGAGCATCACACACTTTCAGCCCCATAAAATCCTGTGTAGGTTTGCCTCAGGATTGCCATAAACCAGAAACAACTTGAAGGCACACAAAAACAACAAAAGAAAGATACTTCTTCAAGACATAGCAGCATTGAATTATGAACTTTGCTGCCATGAGATGTAGGGATAGCTACCCATTTGGCTGACTTCAAAGGAGATCAGGCAGATTCTTGGACAATAAAATCATGATGGTTATGTATTAGCAGAACTATCACATTAGTTGCTGGGGAACATGAGCAGAAGCATGCTAGTATTGCATACGCATCCTGGCTGTTGGCTCCTTATGGGTATTTTCCTTTATTTATTTATTTCTATTTATTTATTCCACTTATAGGCCACATTTCTTATAGGGACCCAAGGCAGCTCACAAACTTCGAATGAGATTAGCTAAAACAGGATGAGCTAAAACCAAGAAAGTGGTTGTTCTCTGTGGTAAACAGAATGCTGGACTAGGTAGGTCTTTGGTTTTATCCAGCATAACAGATATAATATGAGAATCATAGAATCACAGAATCATAGAAATGTAGAGTTGGAAGAGACCACAAGGGCCATCCAGTCCAACCCCCTGCCATGCAGGAAAACCCTCAAAGCACTCCCGACAAGTGGCCATCCAGCCTCTGCTTAAAAACCTCCAAAGAAGGAGACTCCACCACACTCCGTGGCAGCACATTCCACTGCCGGACAGCCCTGACTGTCAGGAAATTCCTCCTGAGGTTCAGGCGGAATCTCCCCTCCTGCAGCTTGCATCCATTGCTCCTTGTCCTGGTCTCAAGAGCAGGAGAAAACAAGTCCACTCCCTCCTCGACATGACATCCCTTCAAATATTTAAACATGGCTATCATGTCCCCTCTCAACCTTCTCTTCTGCAGACTAAACATACCCAGCTCTCTAAGTCTGTCCTCATAGGGCATGGCTTCCAGGTCCCTCACTATTTTGGTTGCCCTCCTCTGGACCTGCTCCAGCTTATCCATATCCTTCTTGAATTGGGGTGCCCAGAACTGGACACAGTATTCAAGATGAGGTCTAACCAATGCAGAATAGAGTGGTACCAATACCTCCCTCGATCTAGACACCATACTCCTATTGATGCAACCAAGAATTGCGTTGGCCTTCTTGGCTGCCGCATCACACTGCTGACTCATGTTCAGCTTGTGGTCTATGAAGACTCCTAGATCCCTTTCACACGTACTGTTAGCCAGCCACGTGTCCCCCATCCTATATTTCTGCATACCATTTTTTCTGCCCAAGTGTAGGACCTTACATTTCTCTCTGTTGAAGTTCATTTTGTTAGCCTTGGCCCAGCTCTCCAATCTGTCCAGGTCCTTTTGAATTTTGATCCTGTCATCAGGCGTATTAGCAACCCCTCCCAATTTGGTGTCATCTGCAAATTTGATCAGCGTGCCCTCTATTCCTTCATCCAAGTCATTAATGAAGATATTGAACAGCACCGGGCCCAGGACAGAACCCTGTGGCACCCCGCTAGTCACTTCTCTCCAGGATGAGAATCTGCCATTGGTGACCACCCTTTGGGTACAGTCAGTCAACCAGTTACAAATCCACCTGACAGTAGCCCTGTCCAGCCCACATCTTACTAGCTTCTTTGCAAGAATGTCATGGGGAACTTTGTCAAAGGCCTTACTGAAATCAAGATATACTGCATCCACAGCATTCCCTTCATCTATCAAGCAAGTAAATAAAAAGAGATAAGATTAGTCTGGCATGACTTATTTTTGAGAAACCCATGTTGACTTTTCGTAATTATGGCATTGTTTTCTAAGTAATTAGAAACTGACTGTTTGATGATTCGCTCCAGGATCTTTCCAGGTACTGATGTCAGGTTGACTGGGCGATAATTATTTGGGTCCTCTTTTTTCCCTTCTTGAAGATCGGGACAACATTTGCCCTCCTCCAGTCTGCCGGAACTTCTCCGGTCCGCCAAGAGTTTTCAAAGATTATAGCAAGAGGTTCCGCAATGACCTCTGCTAGTTCTTTTAAAATCCTAGGATGCAATTCATCTGGCCCTGGAGATTTGAATTCATCCAGTGTGGCCAGGTATTCCTGTACTACCTCTCTATCTATTCTGTGCTGCATTTCCCCCACTTCCTCACCTGCTCCCCAACTGCCAGGTTGCGTGTTTTTATCCTTTTGGGAAAAAACTGAGGTGAAGAAGGTGTTGAGGAGTTCTGCCTTTTTTCTTCTTCCTGTTATTAATTCACCATCTTCCTTGCGCAGTGATCCTATCGTCTCCTTCTTTTTCCTTTTGCTGCGGACGTATTTAAAAAAGCCCTTTTTATTGTTTTTAATGTCTCTGGCCAGCCTAAGTTCGATCTGTGCTTTAGCCTTTCTGACCTTCTCCCTACATCTCCTGGCTACTTGCTTATAATCTTCTTTGGTGATTTCCCCCTTCTTCCATTTCCTGTACATGTTTTTCTTAATACTTAGCTCAGCTGAGAGCTCTTTAGTCAACCATTCCGGTTTGTTCAGATGCCTTCCATTTTTCCTCCTTAATGGCACAGTTTTAGCCTGTGCCTTCAGTACCTCCCTTTTAAAGAACTCCCATGCATCCTGAACTCCTTTCTCATTGACTATTCTTGACCACGGGATTTCAGCCAGCAGCTCCTTCAGTTTACAGAAGTCTGCTTTTTTAAAATCTAAGGCGAATGCCTGGCTACACTTTCCTTCTCTTCCCCACTGAATGCCAAATTCTAATAGGGCATGGTCACTCTCTCCTAAAGATCCAACCAGTTCTACGTCATTAACAAGGTCTTCCCTGTTGGTCAGGATCAGATCCAGAATATTTGATCCCCTTGTCGCCTCTTCCGCCTTCTGGACCATGAAATTGTCTGCAAGACAAGCAAGAAACTTGCTGGACCTTGCCGCCTTTGCAGAGTTTGACTGCCAACATATATCCGGGTAGTTGAAATCTCCCATTATTACTGTATCTCTCCTTTTTGAATGTGCAGTCATTTGGTCTATGAAAGCGCCATCGAGGTCCTCAGTCTGGCTTGGAAGTCTGTAGTAAACCCCCACTATAATATCCCTATTGTTTCTCGCTCCCTTAATTCTTACCCAGATGCTCTCGACCTGGTTTCCGGTGTTCAAGTCATGGATCTCTTCACAGGTGAAAACATCCTTGACATATATGGGAATATGGGAGAGTTCTCTCTCCTCCAACATTTGGAATCTCCCTCTTCAAGGACTATTAAGCAACATTGTAAACCACACTTTCAATAGACCCTAACAGGGCTACAAAAAGTGAAGGTCATTTTGAAGACTGTTTTTCCAATCTTGACCATTCTTGACTTTGTTGTCTCATGTGGGTGGAAGTCCTGGTTTCTCAGAGAAAAAGAGTGTGACAGGAAATGACTCAAGCCAGTCAGGAAGGAGATATGGCTAAAACACTAAAATTCTGAAAGACAGCTGGTTTCTTGGGACAACTTTGAACTAATAAAATTTGAGTTAACCAGAGACAACCTTAAAACCTTACTGGTCCATGTATTACTCTGTTCCAAAAAAAAGGGGAGCAGAAATATGATGTTAACTATCTTTTTTCATCAGCTTTCAACAACTGTGGGAGGTATTGTTTAGAGAAATTCACCCACCTTCCTAAACGCCTTCCTTTATTTCCTCCCACAGTCTTGCCAAGTCACAGCTATCCAACACATTATGTCATTACCCCCTTCTCTCACAAGGTGTTGTTGCTGTATGCCTTCAAAGTAGTTTCTGGCTTATGGTGACCCTAAGGTGACCCTATCATTGGGGTTTTCTTGGCAAGATTTGCTCAGAGGGGGTTTGCCCTTGACTTCCTCTGAGGCTAAGAGAGTGTGACTTGCTCAAGGTCACTCAATGGTTTTCCATGGCAAGGCAGACATTTGAACCCTGGTCTCCTACTGTCCTAGTAGAACACTCAGACCACTAGACCATGCTGGCTCTTCTTGCAAGGTCTAAGGTGCCAAAGAAATGAAAACATCCGCATGGCCCAAAGGAAATGTACATAGTCATTTACAAATTTACATAAATATCTCCCAAAGCCACCTTGGACATATACACACAGACACATGTAGACACATACATTTCTAGAGGAGCTATTCCCAAACTAGGCTTTTTAGGCATGTTGGGCCACAGTTTCTCTTATCTCCAGCCAGCTTGGCTGTTCTTGTGCTGTTTAGGAATGGTGGGAATTGTAGTCCAATATACTTGGAAGTTGTCAGGTTGGGTGAGGTTCCCCTAATTCTGAGAAGGACTAGGATCAAAGGCGCATAGAGTCATTGAATATGACGCCAACTCTTGTTCTGTAATACAGAAAAGCTTGCTCCAAATCCAATTCAGCTTTGAGAAGGCTCAAACCTATAACTGGAGCCAAACCCATCTGCACCCAGACATATTTTCCTATTTCTTGTATTTAAATGCTGTATCCTGACAATCTGTACGCTTTAATAAATTGCAGGAGCATGATTAAAAAAAAAAAAACCCTAGGAAAATCTTTCTGAGTGAAACTTGGAACACAAAACAAACCAAAGCACTTGGGGCAAAGTCTTTTTTCTTATTCTGTTTCCTGAGCATACAGCTGAGCCCAGGTTTTCTGGCATGTACAGTCAATACTCAGTTTGAAACAGATGCTGATTCTCACAGATGCACACATAGCACATTCATGTTGAACTTTTAACTGGAGTCTATTGCTAGTCCTCTTTCACACAGGGGGGAAATAGCCTAGTATCCATCAGGAAGAAGCATGGGGAAGAATACTACTTCTTTTTTTTCTGAAAAGGGGTGAAAATATGAAACCAGGCCATAAAAGAACAATTATCCCCCATGTGATCTTAAGCACATGGAAAGAAACATGTGACTCCTACTAGGTTCTACACCATAGCAAGGAGATTCAGAGTTTGGAGAAATTACGTTTTGGGGTTATTGCTTCCAGAATTTCCCCAGCCAGCATGGGCAGTGATCATGCTAACTGGAGTCTAGGAGTCATAGTCCAAAGAAGTAACTTTTTCTGAGCTCTGCAGAGACCAAATACATAAAACAGTTTCCCCTTTCCAGTCATTCCCCCTCAGCTGGGACCCATTCACATTATGGAATTATCATTCTACTTCATCTACCATGATTCCATTCTATGTGATCTTGGGTCTTGTAGTCTGTTTTGCTAGTAGACTGTTCTAGCTGAGAATTCGAGATACCTGTTACCATACCTTACCACCACTACAAGGTAAGCAATTTTCATAAATTGAACTTATTAATGATCGGAGAACACAATCAGGATCACACTGTCCAGAGAACATGTTTGAGGTAACGCTGAATGGAGATGTATTTGAAATTATGTGGAGAACCTGATGCTGATGAGTTTGCGCTAATCCCTTCACCACTTCAGGCTCTTGGTCTTTTTGAATACAATGAAAGATGAACTGCCCAGATTGGTGAGCAATCAGAGACCATCCCTTGACCGTACCCTATAGAGATCTTCCTTATACATCCTACTGGGCCAAACATTAAGAGATTGTCATGAGTCCCATCAATGTTTTGTCACTCTGAATTAAACAATCAGCCCATTCAGTACTCTTTCCCCATGAGAAAGCCATTACAGCACTGTCAACGCACCCCTTCAGGGTTTGAAATATGGTATAAAAACCCTAGCTTCAACCCCAGCCAATTGTAGTACATAGCACGCAGTGCTCCAAACTGCCATTCCTCCATGCTACCCTCAGATGCTGTCTGAATCCTTCTGCTATGACCTCCTCTTCAGGACTGGTAACTATCACCCTTTTCACCACTAATCTTCCTCTATACAACCTTTCCCACCTCATCTTCTGATAGTCTTGTACGGTTCTTAAGAGTGTCTGATTTCTTGTATGTTTGTCAATTCAAATAAAATACTTTTTAAAAGTTTAACTGGAGTCCTCTCTACAGTTAGTAATGGTATATATAAGTGAAAAGATCTCACCATTACTTTCCCCTCACAGGCCTCTTTTGAGCTATAATTCCCCCAAATTCTAAGGAGAGATGCAGCATTAGAGGTGAACCCCAATGTCTCTCACCTCTTAGGCCAACATGCCCCTCCCTAAACAACCAGTCCCAGATTCCATGAGATTGATTGGTTATTGACTATAGAATCCAGGCTAGCCAGAGGGAAGGGTTTGGTGGAGAGAAGAGTCAACCTAACAGAAAAATAACTGAAACAGTGTTATGAAGAGAGAGTTTGGAGAGAGTTTAAAGAGACCCATCTGAGAGGCTGAGGAGAGAGAGAGAGAGATTGTGAAAGAGAGTTAGAGAGTTGGGGAAGTGTTTGCTGGTTTAGAGATAAAAGTGTTTTGCTGTTTGATAACCTTTAAGTTGCCAACTACCTCTTCCCTTGTCAGTTTGTTCAATAAAGATTTCATTATAATTTTGTAAAGAGCAATCTCCATAAAGGATCTGGATCAGTTACACATGCTACCACCAGTGATACATTCATTGGGATAAACTAAAACACACTTTGCCCAATATCTACAAGGGTGCAGATTTAGGGAAAGCAGTAGGGAGAAATAAATGTGAAGAGGGAGCCAGGAAGTGGCAAAAATATAGAATTCAAAGCAGAAAGGATTGTCATAGCCCTAGCTTGGCCCAGAGCTCCACGTTTTGACAGGAACCATGGCAGGTAAAGTAGAATCATAGCATTGTAATTATGTAAAGTGAATGGGTCCCCAGACTGAGGAGGAGAACATCTGAATAGATCTTGCCTTACATTGTGGTTGTAGCTTAATTTACTCAGAACAAAGTGCCTGTGATTTCAAAACTATTTGCTCTGATAGAGAAAAATGAGAGAGACATAGAAGAATGATGGGGCTTTACCACCATATTGTGACATTGCCTCCCCATCCCACCCCACCCTGGTTGTGTGGTCTTGCCCTGACATTGTGAGGCCTTTGAGAAGAAAAATTCATGTTTTTTAAGTAGCTGTAATGTGGATTGACGGGTGCATAGGTAGCTAAGCTGCATCTCGATTTACAGTGGCTTTAATGGACTTTATTTGCATCAATACTCAATAAGAAATGCATACAGGAACCTGTTATCTTCAGTTATAGCAGTGTCAGTCATGGCTTATATTTGCTTAAACCATTCACTTTTTTTTTTTTACCTCTATAAAATCTACCCCAATCAGCAGCTTGGAAAAATGAACAGGGTCTCAAGTAACACAATCAAATATCTTTAAGAACAACAGTAACAACAATGCAATGCCCTATGTCAGCATTTGAAGCAATATAAATAACACAATGTGATGTGACATAACTCAAGCAATGTAATATGACATGACACCACAAGTAAGCACACACACACTTTTTTTTTAGCTGAGATGCTCATTATCTTCCAATGTCTGATCTGAATGTTTTGTGATGGACTTAAGTGGAGTGAATGCTGTTATAATTTGGCTGATGTCATGAGTTTAATGACGATCTGGATTCAGCCAATTTTCTGGCAGCCGTCAAAAACCCTGTGTCCTTTTAAATCAGTCTTTTAAAAAGATGACAGAACCCAACAGCATTGACATCAACTGCTTCATTTACAACAGCAGCAATGGTTTGAGATCACAATCTAATATATTATAATGAAGACTGTTAGCACATCAGTAACAACCAACAACATTAAGTATCAAGCCCACAAAACTTGATTGAGAAAAATAATTCTTCTTACCTTATGGTAAATGGCCATAATAAATAGCTCTTACACGAAGAGAAAGGACAAATTAGGAGGGGTATCTAACACTGCAGAGGACAGGATCAGAATTCAAAATTATCTTAACAAATTAGGGAGTTGGGCCAAAACTAACAAAATGAATTTCAACAAATGAATTTCAACAGGGAGAAAAATGAGATACTATACCTAGGCAGAAAGAAAGATAAAATAAAATGCACAGATACAAGATGAGTGACACTTGGCTTGACCATAGCACATGTGAAAAGGATCTAGCGGTCTTAGTTGACCACAAGCTGAACATGAGTCAGCAGTGTGATGCAGCAGCTAAGAAAGCCAATGAGATTCTGGGCTGCATCAACAAGAGTATAGTGTCCACGTCAAGGGAAGTGATAGTACCACTCTATTCTGCCGTGGTCAGACCTCATCTGAAATTCTGTGTCCAGTTCTGGGCACTACAATTCAGGAAAGATATTTAGAAGCTTGAAGTCCTGGAAACCATGTCATATGAGAAGCTTAGGGAACTGGGTGAGTTTAGCCTGGAGAAGAGAAGGTTAAGAGGTGACATGATAGCTATGTTTAAATATTTGAAGGGATGTCATATGAAGGATGATGCAAACTTGTTTTTTGCTGCTTCAGAGACTAGGACACAGACCAATGGTTTCAAACTTCAGGAAAGAAGATTCCATCTAAAGATTACAAAGAACGTCCTGACAGTAAGAGCAATTCTACAGTGGAATATGCTATCTTCAAGTGTGGTAGAGTTTCCTTCTTTGGAGGTTTTTAAACAGAATCTGGATGGCCATCTGTTGGAAATGCTTTGATAGTGTATGGCAGCCTTGTGGGCTCTTTCAGTTCTATGATTCTGGATCTCAACTGGAACAGAGCACTATTTTTGTTGTCAGTCATTAGTGCCAGCATGGAATAGTTTACTTATTGTCATATACCAGCAAATCTGGCCTCAGCAAGGGTTAGGCTCAAGGAAGGATCTTGGGATCATAGAAAGCACAAGAAATTACCTTTATACTGAGTCAGACCACTGATGCATCTAGTCCAACTCATGGGCAGCAATGGTTCTCTCAGGTTTCAGGTAGGACAGTGTCCTGCACCAATCTGGAAATTCCTTGTATTCTCTGATGGTGTCCCACTTAAGTACTAACCTGCTTACCTTCCAAAATCAGACATGATTGTGTGCATTCAAAGTGGTATGGTGGCACTGAGGAACCAAAGAAAGGAAGTGATGGGAAAGAGCTGTGTTTCCTGTCAGAATACAAGAAGGAAATATACATTGTCCAAAATAAGTGTCAAGTTATAGAGCAACAGAAAAGGTAGAAAATAATATATACCATATATCACTACCACTATGAGAGAAAGTGTGATCAGGTGTATTAGCTGCTGAGAAATACAACAGGGAAGTTGCTACTGTGTTCATGTCCTGCTTGCATGGACTTCCCATAGTCAACTAACTGACTTCTGTGTAAGTGGAATACAGAATCAAATGGACTGTTAGCGTGATCCAGCATGGCTGTTGATAAGTAGCTGATGTACAAGTGCACAACATATAAATTGTTTGGGCTAAGGAGAAAGCTCTGAGATTTAGGGTATTACGGGGCCTGGTCGGCAGAGACTGATCTTTGCAATCAGCAGAGTAATGTTGAGGCAGCCTGGAACTGCAACCTAGGGGGTGTCCTCAACGTGCAGAGTTTCCTCTGTTAGGTTTTCAGTAAAAATGGAGAACTTCTGGTATAGGAAGCTGAATAGTGGAGCTTCTAGTTTGACAGCCCTGAGCCTAGTGGAGGCTGGTGGTTCTGATGTCATTGGGGCAGTGAATTTATTCTGTGTTTTAGTCAAAACCCAGGTGCTGAACCTGTTTTGGGAACAGAGTCCATCAATACAATAGATAGTTCAAAGCTCAAACTAAAATCCAGAATGGATTAGCCATCTCAAAGACATTGACGCCATTACCCACTATTGCCCCAGCATCTTACAGAGAGTGGTGTGTGTCCAGAAAGAATTAGTGATGGAAGGAATATTTGTAAGTATCCTTTCCAGATTTTTTTTTTAAAACATTGGGAAACCACACAGGGAGGAATAGTAGACAAGTAAGAGCTTTGGGCTAAAGCAAGGATGTAATTCTTTGCTAATTTTTGTTCTTGAAGGAAGCAATGAGTAATTTTAGCATTCTTCTCTCCCCTGTGGAAAATCTTGTTTGTTAATTAAAATTTGAACTTTGTTAATTAACGTTTGAACTTTGAATTAACTATCCATTATATTGGATGGACCCTGTTCCCAAAACAGGTTCAGCGCCTGGGTTTTGACTAAAACACGGAGTAAATTCACTACCCCAAGACTACTCAGAACTCAGGATTTATTCTGTGTAAAAGCCATACTTGATATTTTTTATTATTTATTCAATGCATACTCTGGCTTCTTCCCACCATGAATACAAAGATGACTTAAAAATAAAACAAAATATAAAACCCATCATGTGCTTCCCTTTTTTATTTTTTTTTATTAATTATGAAGAAAAAACAAACCATTACATCACGTGATTACCATAAAAGTGAAAAAGAAAACATTACAATGAAATAGCTTATGTTGTTATTTCTTTCCAGATCCTTTATCATCATATGCTTATTCTACATTTATGTATCATATTGCTTATATATTTTTGTTCCATTCTTAACTCTGTCCTTTTCAACTATATTTAACCTATTGCTATTGCTGAATATGATCCTATTACTGAACATACTAATACTAACCCTAACTTTAAATGTAACTTTCAATGAAACATTAAATGTAAGCCCTAACACTAAGTGTTAACCCATCCCCCAAGCCAATTATCTTTCAGCTTACTCTACTTTTCAAAATTGTAATTCTTTTTGTGGAAGTGTGATAACTTCCCTCTTTTATTAGGACTTTTTCCACAAATATCTTCCATAATTCTTCAAAATCATTCCCTTTCATTATTCCTTTTTTTGACTTTAATTCGACATGTTAGCTTATCATTAATCACTATTTCCCACACTTCTTTATACCAATCCTTTATCTGAAAATTTTCTTGCATTTTCCAAAACTCATCATGTGCTTTCCTGCAACAAAAAATACTGCTTTCTACACAGAAAATGCTGCTTTCTTTGTAGAAAACGCTACGGTTGGATACTTCTTCAGTGCAAAATAACGCTATATTGTGTGCAGAAAACATACTTTCTGTGCACCATTTACCGCACAGAAAATAATACTGGGCAATAAAACCATTGAACTCTCTTGTTCCTCCAAACTCTTTCTGTGTGACAGTAAGAGAATTGTTCTTGTTGTTTGTTGTTTTTTTAAAATATGTCTATACACCATGTATGCACAATTCTGATTTTTATTATACAGTATAGTTGATGGAGATCAGGTGAATCTGGCTTTAAGTTTATATTTGTGTATCCAGTTTTATGTTTTCTGCATCTTTCCTGTATATGAGTGAGGGAATAACCACTCATCCCCTTGCAGAGGAGGGTGATTAGGAAATGCAACTGTCTCCTTCTCTCCCAGGCTCAAGACTGGGACAAAGAGCTGGAAGGAGTGAAAACATGGATGGGATTTTTCACCCTGTAAGCTTTTTAGTAGCCTAATATAAAGGTAAGCATTAAGTTAGAATTAATACAACTGCAATGAATATCCCCCTTTCACTATAAATGCAATGCAAGCAAGTTTTTGTTTCAAAAATAGATAAGGTAATGACACTTTTTCACTAACTTGCTGTTTCATTCACTCACTGTCTTTATGTGCACCTTGCCTTTGTCCCTACAACTGTGACTCAAGGTGGCTCACAATTTAAAACAAAAGCAATAGAGATAGAAACATTAAAAAACATCATTAGCGTGCAATTAAATTATCAGTAACACTCACTGAGAGACAAAATAGAAAGTGGTTAAAAAGACAACAATACAGAACCTTCGTAAAAGCCCTTTTTTCAAACACACCTACCGGTACTTTTGAAAGACTGTTGACTAGAAAATTATTTGCCTTCCTTCCGAAGCACAGTAAGGAGGGGGCATTCTAGTCTATTATCTCTGGACAGAATACCTGGGACAGAGGTAGGATGCCTGCCATGGACCAACTTTTGTTTCTGCCATCACTGTCACTTCACTGGTTTTTTTTCCCTTTGAACCCAAGCTTCACAAAATCTCAGAGCCAGAAGGTAAAGGAAACAGTTGCAGTTGCCCCTTCTCCTTTTTTCTTATCCATGTTTGCCTGCATGCTTAGACACCACAAGTCAACAGGTAACGAACGGAAAGAGGGAAACAGAAAGAAAGTCAAGGGTTTGGCAGCAGATGTGCCCCTGCTTGGATGTGGGCCTCAGCCGGAGCCCATTGATGTTATCCATGGTGCCAACCCTGACCTTCTCTGTCCATCTTCCCTGTCCTAAAGACACACGCCACAAGCATCAAGCTCCTGCCACAATCCCCTTGTTAGCCTTTAAGATGCCACAACATTTTTGTTGTTGTTGTTCTTCACGAAATGTCCAGTAGTTTCAGGCATGAAGTGCTAACTCAGCTTTCAGGTTGTATCAATGTTATGTCCAGTAGATTCTGCCATGTAGCGCTTGCTCAGCCCTCAGCTCATATCAACATAAACACTTCACCATGCCTGACACAATGATATACTGAATGAGTATCATCAAAGCACTAAGGGGTCATGGGGAAGTTAAGGGAATGGGGATTATAAGGGACAGTCAACACACCTCACCATCTGGAACTTGTGGGGTAAAGCAAACCCCCTAAAAATATTGCTCCCAGATTTGCAAATTCCCCTGATTTCTTTCTCTCTCCCCTCCCCCTCGCTTTTTTTTAAAGCCCTGACAGTTGAGTTCTAAACAGTTAAATATGAAACTGTCAACAAGGGCCTGTCTTAATAACCAAACTTGAGGCCTTTTATCCTGGAAGATTTATGAAGTAATTTTAAAGAGGCCCAAGCAAACATCTGTCAATAAATTGAATGCCGGCTACAGGATTTACAAGCAAGACAAGAATTTCTCATTAAGTGCACATTAGCACTGTGGGGATCATAAATAGTAAGAGGCCAGGATGCTGAGCCTCTCAAGCTGTCATTAAAACACTATCTAAGAACTAATGAGGAAGTGATGGAAGGGTACTAATGATCCCTCAGGCTCCTTTCATTCTGCGGCGGCGGCAGTGAAAAAGAAGAGCATGCAATCCAAGTCCTCAGCCTGCCACAGCTGAAGCCTTCAGCAGAAAGGTTGCAGGGAACAGTGTCACGCAGTACAAGCACAATACAAGGCAGATTCGCCTGCTGCAAACAGCTTTCCAAGTACTATAGCTAGAACTCATCCATGGCAGCTGGTGAAGATGTTATGCAGGAGAGGATCCCAGTAAACGGGCAGAGCAAAGCGGTGACCAAGAAGGAGGGAGCCCACCAGATCTTTACTGCCAGTTGGCCCCAGGAGGCAGGGGGAAGCAGGATCTGCGCAGACCACTCCAGGAAAGTCCTGTTGCTAATAGATGCCCAGGAGCATCTTTTACTGATGCAGGATGATTATGTCTTCAGACTCTCCAACATTTTACAGAAGAAAACCAGGACAGGTGACAAGCTGGAACGTGTCCAGACCAAAATGGTGAAGGGTCTGGAAGCCATGCCCTATGAGGAGAGGCTTAGGGAGCTAGATAGGATTAGCCTGACAAAAAGAAGGTTAAGAGGAGAAATGATAGCCATGTTTAAATATTTGAAGAGATGTCATGTTGAAGATGGAGCAAGCTTGTTTTCTCCTGCTCCAAAAACTAGGATACAGAGCAACGGATTCAAACTACAGGAAAAGAGATTTCATCTAAATATCAGGAAGAATTTCCTGATAGAGCCATTCGACAGTGGAAAATGCTGCCTTGGAGTGTGGTGGAGTCACCTTCTTTGGAGATTTTTAAGCAGAGGCTAGATGGGCATTTGCTGGGACTGCTTTACGTGTTTGTTCATACATGGCAGGGGGTTGGACTCAATGGCCATTGTGGTCTGCACGATGCACTCACAATTGCGCGACACTTCAGGGACCGGCAGGCGCCGATCGTGCACCTTTTCATTTTCAGCTAGAAGTTGAAAATGGTGTGTGATCATGCATTGCTCCCAGGTCCCGCGCATTTACCTGGCGTGCGGAGCCTCCAGAGCCGTGCTGGTCATGCTTCCTGCCCCAGCACAGCCTGGGAAACTCCCAAGATGCGCTGCGGAAGGAAGAGGCGGGGCTCTCACATGAGCAGGCAGCTCGTGCGGAGCTGAAGGACCCTGGATGCGAGAGCCTCTTGCCGGAGGCTGTTCGCATGATCCCCACACCCAAGTGCCAGAAGAAGGTAAGGTGTGGAAAGGGCCTATGTTTCTATGATTCTAGGTGCTGTCAAACAACATCAGAGTGTGGCCAAAATAGCAAAATTTATTTATGCCAGTTCACTGTTAGTAAGAATTCACAAATGTCTTCATAAATGTGAAGGAAGAACTTAAGATGGGGGACACCTTAACTGACAACTCTGTCCATGTGAGATCTGAGAAAGGAGCTATCCTTAGAGCAGACTTAGGAATATGCATCATGGTCTTTCTTGGTTTGAAGTAATGAGACTGACTAGTGGGGGGATTATCACAAAGTCTCTTGCTGCCAAGATTCAAGCATCACCAGCAGTAGAGGAGGCCCAGTGGGTGATGTGATAGAAATACTCCAGCATGCAGGTATATCGTGTCTTTTGTCTTTCGTTGACTACTAAACCTAATATCACAACTATGGCAGCCAGTAAAAAAGCATGAAGGATGGATTTTTTCTTTTTTCCCAATTTCACACCTCATTGCAAGATAAAGAACACTTTGCCTCAGAATTTCATATCCCTGTGAAATTTTCAATAAATTTCATATACATGAAGATCATCTAGCGTTACTATGTATCTTCAAAGTTGTTTCTCGCTTATGGTGACCCTAAGAGGAACCTGTCACAGGGTTTTCTGGGCAAGAGTAGTTTTGCCATTGGCATCCTTTAAGGCTGAAAGTGTGTGACCTGCCCAAGGTCAACCACGTAACTATTAAATCATGTATACTTTTAAAAAATTTGAGTGGTTCAAAATGTGGACAATATGCACAAGCAGAGCAATGGGGAAAATGTGGGCAAAATGTGTTTAGTAGGAAAAGTGTGTAAATGAATGTGGGCATCACCAAGTGTATAGAAAATGCGTATGAATTTCCACGTGGGAAGAAAAGCAAAAATTTCACAACCTGATATGGAAAAAACCTAGGACAGGAATGCTGTGGGATTTGGTAAAATACAACAAAAAGGAAAGTTTTTTTTTTTTTTTAAAAAAACATTTTTGTGAGGCTTCTACTGGCCTACCTGAGGAATATTACTCCTCTAGTGTTTGAGATGTACTGATGACACCCTGTTACAGATTCCATGGGATGTGGCCTTTAAAATCTACCAGGGTAATGTCTTCTCCATTAGGAGCCCCAATACTATCAAATCTGAAGAGCCTTCTCTCTGCTTTCTGGTGATAAATTTACTTTATGGCATACCCTCCAAGATTTCACATATGAAAACTGGGACACATGTATGGCCATATTTCTTAGGCCCTTTTCGCACCTTACCAGATCACGGAGACATCCAGTGTGGGTCCTGCATCGGTCCTGCCGGGGTGGGAGAGCACAACATGAGCGCTCCCCTCTGCACCAGATACCTCCAGGACCCAGGAAGCACGATGGTAATGCCTTCTCCTGCTGCAGCTCAGCTGGGTACTGTCCCAGGCTGCACTAGGGCAGGAAGTGCAGCCATTCTGCTTCCAGGGTCCCCACAGGGAAGGTAAGTGCAGGCATGCAGAGGGATGGTGGCACGACCACCAGTTATTGATGGGAAAAACCCATCAATGATATGTAGCGTGATCATACTGCCTGGAGATGGGAGAGGGATGGGACCACACAACATTGTGCATAAGTGTCGTCATGATCCTGCCCTTCACCGTCCCTATAGTGGATTGGGAGGGTGGAGCAGAAAGGGCCTTAGAGGGTGGTCAAGGTGGCAAAAGCTATTAATGAGGAAGAACATACAAGCTAGGAGAAGCAGCAGCGGTTTTGCTTAAGCCTAGTGGGAAGGGCAGGATTCCGCTCTCTTCTTTTCTCTCCCCCATTTGCTGAGTTAACTTTATGGAAATTACTTCTGCATTTCGAACTCATTTTGCACCAAGTAAATTAAGCTGAGGGTGAAGTGGGAAAGTGAGTCAGAAAATGTAACATAGGACTGTTCCTGCCAAACCAGGACAATTAGAGGGTATGTTATGATTGCTATTGTCCTTTGGGGATTCATTGTGATTTTGCTCTTTGCTACATGATTGTTTTGAGTTTATCTTTTTTTTATTGTACTGTTTAGTATTTTAATTGCTATAAACCCCTTGAACTGTTGCAAAGTTTGGTTACCAGTGGTATAGAAATATTTTAAACAAAACTTCTTGCCTGCTGCTAAATAAGACCTGAGGTTCACGTATGTTTCCAACATGGTGAAGCTACCGCAAATAAATTGTCCCATTGTCTGTTCTTTTTCTGCACAGTGATTTTTAAAATCGTCTTTTCAGTCATATGGTGAAATCTGGTACTTCATTTACATCAGAGAACACCAGCAATTCTCTTCTTTATGGGATATATATCAAAGATCACAGCACATGAACGAATGCTTTAAAAAGAAACTGGCTTGTCCTAAAATGATAGAGAAAGTCATTTTATGTTCTAGCACATCAAGCAGGAATGTGAAAAACAGATGCAGGGGTTTGGCAACTACAGAGGGGCAAAATGAGGGCATTATTTCCCCAAATGAGAATTTCTCTCCTCAATGAAAACTTATTTCAGCCTCCAAATTTCTACAATGGCAGAGAGTACGACACTGAAAATTATTCATACCTACAAGTCTTACTATGCTCACATCTACAACTCACTATGCGTGCATTCCCTTGGTGACTTTGCCTCTCCCTTTTATTTGGATGCCCAAGTAATATTTCTAAATTCTCAACCAAACTATTTAAGTTACTACAGTAGTAGAAATTTTGGGAACTGAAGGAACATTTTCATTTGGGGGTGGCAATGCCTTCATTTTATCCTCCCCCCACCCCAAATCTACACCCTTGCTATGCCTCAGACTTGAAAGTGGGTTTGCTTTTCTTTAAATGTAATGAATTCCAAATCCTGTGAATTTTCAGAATCTGAAATGCAGATTTTCGACATTTCCATATGTAGGTGTGAGAATATTTTCACATGTATTTTTCATTATGTCTCAGATACACACTGATTGTTGCAACATACACCTGTCATGAAAACCATAGAGGACACACTTTTTGGGAAGCTGGACAAGAACTTTATTATCTCCTTAAAACAGAACAGAACAAGAACAGGAAATTCCTGACTCCATCAAGATGGCAATGAAGTCCGGGCCATGTAACGACAAGCCCTTACAAGCAGGCTATTCATATATAAGCAAACTTAACAAAGAACACAGTGAAATACGGAGGTTAAGTATACCATGTGGTAACTCAGAACAAACTACCTAGGCAATAACAAGTCCAACAGTCTCCTCAGCTGTTTGTGGATATGATGTATAAAGTTGGTTCCTAGATCTAAAAGGATAGTTTATAACAGAGTCGGAGGATCTGGGGACGTTTCACAATATACAATTATGACTGAGCAATATTATGATTCCACTGTAACTGCCATTGCAACACTCTATGAAATCCTGAGGTTTGTGGTTTGGTGAGGCACTAGCTCTCTCCAGCTACAAATGCTGAATACCTCTCCTTAAACTGCAAATCCCAACTTTCTGTACGGTGGAACCATGGCAGTTACAGTAGAATCATAGTGCTATAATTGTGCATTATGAACAGGGCTCTAGACATTCGCCTTACGTTCTGCTCCTTCATCAAGCTAAATATATGAAATAACTTCCAGAAATTTTAAAATAATTATTGAGTAAGATTACAGAACATGATATGAGAAATATTTAAAATATCATGAGAATAACAATATGATGACAATACATATGAGTCATTGCTAAGGTCACTAACAGTAATCGGTGCAATAGACTGCAATTTCCAATTAATATTCTGACTTCTCAGAATCACGTTCCCCCCACATTTCTGCTATGAATGAAATTCATCAGAATCTTTACTTCAAAGCATCATCCTTAATGACTTTGCTTCTAGAAGAACACCACCACCACTAACCTATTTATGTCAATAATAATAATAATTATTATTCCTATGTAGTTTCAGTACATTGGAACTCAAGCCAAAGCTGTTGTAAGATCTTTTTTTCTCCTCCCATCTCCTAACAGATGAATTTTAAAACTCTACTTGTGACATTAATAAATATACCTTTCTCAGATTTCTGTCTACAAGGAAATGTGAATCATTGTAATTAAGGTGCCAATAATGTGCACATTTAAAAAATTTAATGTTATATTATTATATAAGTTATCAACAAGTTATTACCCATTTCCCAAACTGACTCTAAAAGATTATAGCTAAAACATTTAAACATGCAACCTCTTAGACGAGGTTATCTATAAACGTTAATGGTCTTTAATTTGTACTTAATTTATACTTCTCCTCATAGAAAATTGCCTCACAAGAATTAAACCTTGGCTCCACCAGTAAAAGCTAATAACGACAGTATACATTTCAAAACTTTTGCCATTAACCTTAACATTATACTGTTGCTGAATCTCCTTTTATTTCCCTAAATCAAGAATAACTTTAGTGACATTGGCACAGAGAAGTATAAAAATATCACTGAGAGTTCAGAATTAATCCACTCTTCAAGATTTTTTTTAAAAAATCTATTATAAAACATCAGCAACTTTTATACAACAAATACATATGCACTTTTACAGTGTGGAGCAACTGTACGTACCTGGATTAAGGAAGAATAGCATTTTCCCCATCTTGACCAATAAAATAATCCTTCCCTTCCAGTTACTCCCTCCCCACCTGTCCATTCCCTCGCTATGTGCACACTGCTGTTCAGCTATAGCATAAACACAAAAGGATGAACAGACTATTAATATTAGGAGCAGAGCACGTTTTAAAACAGAGGAATAGATGCCCAGATGAAGAGACCAGTGAACTTAAAGCCAGGTAGGAGGTATTCTGGGAACAAACAGATAATATTTTTGCATATACTCCAGTTCTCCCAGTTTGGCAGAGGCAGTCCCAATCAATCCTCTGTCATCTGGCTTTTCCAGTTGCTCTTAAAAGGCCCCAGTCTCTCTCTGCCTGACTGCCACTTTCCTCCTTTGTCTTCAGCTTACTTCAGTTGCTGCAAATTAAGTTCAAAGTACAAAAGTAGTTTGCATTCAGTTAACTCAGCAACAGGGTGGAGAGAGGAAGGGGAGGAATTTCACCCCCTTCCTAATAGGCTCAGGCAAAAGGTCAACTGCTGCAGCCTCCCAATAGCAATAGCAATAGCATTTATTTCTATACCGCCTATTAACTAAGTGTTATCTAAGCGGTTTACAATGTATTTTTAGCTAATTGCCCCCTTGAGCACCCCCTGATGTTGCTTGGCCATATATATTTGCAGTTTTATGTGTGAAATGTTGGAGGGTATACTGTTGTGGCAAAACCACAAGCTCTGTCATAAGCAGATCATGTAAGTATAAAACATCCTCCTCCTCCTCCTCCTTCTCATCAAAAATGGGGCCCTGAGTATCCCAGGCAATAGCCTGCATTCTTACCAGTTGCCAAAATCTAACATGGGCCATTTCCGCCCTACACTGTTATAGTGCCATTATTCCACTATCAACATCCCATGGAATTCTGGACTTTGTAGTTTATTGAGGCCAAAGAACTCTCTGAATGAGAATTCTCAATGTCGCTCCCTAAACTGCAAACTTCAGGATTCCATAGGATGTTGAAAGTGGAATAACAGAACTATCACAGTGTAGTGCAGAAATGGCCTATGCCTGGAATGTAATATTAGAAGTTGATATATATGGACAAGGTACATAATTGAGTTTCAGCAATTATGCGCCATGCATCTGAGAGAGTGGATTGTAATCCATGAATGCTCATGCTCCAATAAATATGTTAGCCTTAGATCTGCCACACAACTTCTTGCTTATTTGTTTTGCTGCACCATAGACTAACAAGGTTCAGAGGGAGTATGCTATTGATGCCATTTTCTCAGCTGGATCTTTGAGAACTATCCAGTTGACTACTGTGAGAAACAGCATGCCAAAACAGCTAGAGCTCTAGGTTACTCCACAGTGTCATTTCTCATGATCTTATGGCCTATTCAAGATTATATCATAGCCCAAGTAAGGCTAGCCCAAGATATTCTGCTTCCAGAAGGGAAGAACAAGATGTTGGCTGCCTCTATTTTGACTAGAGGAGCCTACTGGACTGGCCACTGAATTTTCTTTCAATACTTTCAATAGGATATCATCCTGCAACATATAAGTGTAGCGTGCTTTAGTGGATGCAAAGAAAGCTACGTTGCACCAAAAGTTTTGTACTTCAAGAACGCAGAGTTCACTCACTGCTGCCTAGCAGCATCTGCCTGCCTAATAACAGGGTTGGCCCTGCCTGGGAAAGTCAGACTTTCAACTAAACTCTAGACTGCCAATCCTAGCAATCTACTGCCATAATCTTTCTGATAAACTTCCCCTCCTCCTCCCATCTTTCTCTCTTTAACTAATGCCTGCCTCAGAGTCTCCACAATAACAATGATAAAAAATTCACTATGTAGCTTTTAAGGAGCTTAATGCAAAGACCTTCGGTGTGCACAGTTGTTCTGCTTTTAACTTATTTCTGCAAAGCAGGTATTTTTGAAACCAAGAATTAGAGAAAGTGGCCTCAGGCTAAATTGCAGGGAGTCCCAAATGAGTGTACCCTTTGAGGAGAGAATCAGTGAAGAAGAAAATGAAGATGACAAGGCTGTTGCTTCTTAATAAACATTATCGCATTTCCAGCGTGTATTATTTATTACTTTTCTTTCACTGATTTATGTTCTAAAGCATTTAATCTAATATGTATATCTATATACATATATTTCATTCTGGCTCCCGCCCCCTTTAACAAATCTCGCCTTAAAGCGCCTTCTGTGCTTTAGTGCAGCCAAATTAAAATGTTAATTTCGGCAATTTTCTTCCTCACCCCCCCCACTCCCCATTTCCAGTAAGTCGCAGAAATATGATTACATTAAAGGCTTGTGATTGAATCTTGTTGCGTTATAAGGTTTTCAAATTAAAATAGAGCACCAGATTTAGATCCAACACATTTGTTTGGCATGGTGTTAAGTAAGGCTGCAATTTTATGCACACTTACCTGGGAGGGAGTTGCATGGGAATGGAGTGGGACCTACTTTTGAGCAAACATGTGGAGCTGAGATAGGCAGCAATGGCAGCTCTGGAGGCCAGTTCCTGGTCCCTGGGACTTATGAGTCTAACTGACTGCTGAACGTTCTAAAATATTTGGAGGGAGAGGGGAAAACGGAAGCGGCCAGAAATCTACTTCTGGTTTAAAAAACATGGACTTAGTCCTGCATCAAAAAACAGAACAGTAAAATCATAGAGCTGGAAGGATCTAAAAGGGCCATCTAGTGCAACCCTCTGCCAGGCATAAACATAATCAAAGCATTTCTGGCAGATGGCCATCCAGCTTAAAACCTCCAAAGAAGGAGACTCCACCACTTTCTGAATGTTTACTCTACTATTGAACAGTCAATTTCTTTCTAATGTTCAGGTAGAATCTCTTTCCTTGTAATTTGAACCCTTAGTCTCTGGAGAGCTAAAAAATAAGTTTGCTCCATCTTCTACAGGGCATCTCTTAACGTATTTAAATATGGCTATTGTATCACTTCTCAGGCCATTTCCGCACTAGACTGTTATAGTGCTATTATTCCACTTGCAACATCTTATGGAATCCTGGGGTTTGCAGTTTCGGGAGGGGCCAGCCTCAGTCTAGTGAGGAAACAGCCTCAGTCTTTTCTTCTCCAAACTCAGCCGGCCCTCCCGAAACTGCAAACCCCAGGATTCCATAAGATGTTGCAAGTGGAATAATAGCACTATAACAGTCTAGTGTGGAAACAGCCTCAGTCTTCTCTTCTCCAAACTCAGCCGGCCCCTCCCGAAACTGCAAACCCCAGGATTCCATAGGATGTTGCAAGTGGAATAATAGCACTATAACAGTCTAGTGCGGAAACAGTTTCAGTCTTCTCTTCTCCAAACTCAAACCCAAACTCAAACCCAAACCCAACTCCCTAAGCCACTCCTCATAGGGCTTGGTTTTCAGACCTTTTACGATCTTGGTCACCCTCCCCTGAAGAAGACATCAATTTTATGCCGAGAGTTACATGATGACTGTGTAAGAGAAGGCTGGAACATTGTGCAACAGAAGGTGCAACCAAATGTGAAATGCAGCATTGCAAATAATCAATACATGTCAGGATACACAATTCACATTTGTGTTTGTAATGCATTATGGCACCACATTAGCCATGGCAGCTTAAACTCAACTCTGCTTCCACAATCTTTAGCTGCATACAGATGTAACACCATGGCCAAAATGTACAGCCAGATGTGTATAGATAATGATAGGATGCTAGCTATGTTTTTTAATATTAAGCAAATTAGGAGAGTGTTCTGTTTTAACTTACTGAAAAGATGAAATGTCAGTCCTAGCAGCTTTCACTCTCTTCTGTGGCCAAGGAAAAGGTTGCCCAGAGTGTATGGAGGGGTCAAGAGTTATAAAAGCAGCCTTGAGAGCGGCATATGGCCATAAATGTAGACTTGGAGACAACTGGGCTGCACATTTATTATAACTTGTTGTAACTCTCACTTTTCCAAAAACAGCCCAGACAGAAAAGAAAAACTGATTGTGTACATGTTTCACTTCCTGAGGCTGTCACTATTGTGAAGTGCATATTTTCATTGAAATCAAATTTCTGATGCTGTGATACCATTCACAGAAGAAAAAGTGTGCATAGAACCATGCATACATTTGTAAAATGAGTGTAACTAAAAATATGTATATGTGAAAACAGCACTGAAACAGCTGTTAGTCCATAAAGTGTATGTGTGTGGGGGAACATAATAGTTCATACACTGGGAGAAAGATGCACAAAATGCGTATTTCAGAAAAATGTGTAACAAAATAATGCATAGATCCTTGGAGGAAACATTTTCACAAGCAAATAAAGACTTGACATGAGCGAAGAATACAGTGAGATTATGAGAAACACAACAAAAATGAAACAGACTTTCATATCCTGACTGAAGAGTTTTCTTTCTGTAGAAGCAATATGGGCACTTGGGCACACAGATTTTGGTAGGCACACTGATTTCAAGGGGCATGTCCAATTTTTCCCATTGAAAGTAGTAAGACGTTAAAATGTTCAGCTTTGGCTGGAATTTGATTGCTCATATAGCATCATCAATTAATTAATTAAATTGAAATAAGGTTGCATTTTACTCCAATATCAGTTCCTTTTGAGATATGGAAGGAATTATGAGATAATTTGCAATTTAATAAACAAAAGCTGCCATGCTCTGTTAGAAAGGTCATCCCTTCATGCTCCCGTTTTCATTTCCAATTTCAGTAATACACTAGAAGCAAAGGGCCTTAAAAAACCCAAGAAAACTGGCTTACTCTGAACTTTTGGCCCCACTAATTAAAATTTACCTTCAATGAATAAAACTGGCAACTACTGACTAATCAGTAAGGCATTTGTTGTATAAACCACCAATTAAATGCATGAAAATTTTCACCTCCAGACAATACTTGATCAAGTTGAATGTAGCACTAAGTATGAAAGGTCAGTAACAAAAAGATGCAGGTGGAAATGTTCACTGGACAAAGAGTTTTGACTCTAAAAAGCAGACTCTTATGCACTAATAGAGAAAGGGAGCTGTCTAATTCAAACAGGTATGGAAGAGAGACTGCTGTTGAAGGGGCTACAATAAAAGAAGTTAGCAGAAGAGGATGAACTATGTGTTTTTTTCGTGGAGTGAGATTGTAATGGGGTGGTTTCACAAAGCCGAGGCAGTCAAGCAAACAAGCAAGCTATCAAAGTCCTAGATAAGAATTTTCTAGGTCCTACACTGGGGGAGAGAGAAAGAGAAAGAAGAGAGAGAGAGAGAGAGAGAGAGAGAGAGAGGTGACCAGTGAATTTTCCTCACTAGCAAAATAGAAGCCACTAGCCATCCTTGAGGACGAATTCATTTCAGGCAGCAGATGTTGTGGGATGGCAGGTAGACACATCAAATTTTCCCGCACAGCCTGTCTTTTACCCTCTAAGTTAGCTTGCTGCTCTTTGGTACAAGAAAGGACACTGTCCCATTACCAATCTTGTATAAAAATTCAACTGCCAGTCTTGTCATCTTATGTACATGGAACAAGAGAAAGGCATGATCTTGTCGGACAGCCAAATGTCTTGAGGTAGACCTCTCTGAGCATTTCAGCTCTAGATGCTGACAGATGAAGGAAAAAAAGGGACCTCATCATAATAGTGGAATGGGCGTTGAGAAGGCTAAAATGATTGCAAGGTTAAGATGACACCATGGGCATGTGATCTGGGGATAGGCAGATAGGGTGAATTCAGGAATTATCCTTGGGGAATCTTCTGCCCAGTTTGAAGGAATCTTGTCTATCCTCCACAATATAATTCATTCAGTTCAACAGGACCCACTCCATGTAGCATTTTTCAAGAGACAGGCGAGATGTTATGGGAAAGAAGATGTAGGGAATTCCAACAGCCTGGCTGTATGCACCTAATACGGAACCCAACCTAGTGACACGATAATGTGAGAGGTCATAAGGGACAAATATGACATAAGGAATGGATAAGATTTCAACAACTGAGGAGGTACAGTTGATTTTTGGGTAGGTGTTCCTTTACACAAATGTTAAATATCCACAAAGAAAAGAGGAGTTATAGAGGTGTTTAGCTTAGAGGCCCGTCCCTAAACAGCAAACCATAGGATTTCCATAAAAAACCACAGGATTTCCATAGGATGTTGAAAGTGGAATAATAGCACTATAACAGTCTAGAGTGGAAATGGCCTCAGCCTTCCATCCTTCTGTAGGTCATTAAAATGAGTACCCAGCTAGTTTGTTGGGGGCAATCAGTTAAGCACATTGTAAACCGCTTCAGAAGTGCTTAGCACTGATAAGCAGTATAGAAATGTACCTGCTATTGCTATTGTTCGGGGGCGGGAGGAGGCGAATAGCAAAGAGTGTTTGAGTCCTTTCACAAAATCTGTGACAGAAGGAGGGAAAACTAAGAAGTTGTATTTTAAAGGATTTCTTTTTCCAGACTTGGAGATGTTTATATACTTCATATAAATATTGGAAGCCAGTCCCTCCTCCTCGCAGCCCAGCAATGGGACTGGCACTGTGTTTACAAATGCTTAATAAGTGCTCTGCTGGAGTGCAGCCAAGATTAGCAAAACCCCACAGGATAAAGTCCACAAAGAGCCTGGCAGTCTTAAGCAAGGCAAGCAATCCTCTCTGTCTCGACGTGTATCTCTGCCTCTGTTGTCCTGTCATAGACTCTAATTAAACAGTTATTTGTGTCATCCAGAATCTAGTTCCATTATTAGTCTGACAAAATCTAAACCATCTGTAGCTAGGGATGAGAGAAAGCTCTCCAATTCAATTTCACTGAATTTTGCAAAACCCTGCCTACATGCACATCCTTTCAATTAGGTTGCAAGACTCAGGACAGGATCCTATGGAGGTAAACCATCTGCATAATGGATGTACCCCCATTGGTTTTATCTTCCTACTGCTCATGTGCGCAGGCATCCAGTGCCTTAATGCACAAGCAGATGTTGGATTTCTCCTTATGAAATGATGAACAGGGCGACCCAGCAGAACTACTTTTTTAGCCTTCAATTGGATTTTTTGCCTTGGTTCAGTCTTCCTGTATTGAAGTTTGTACACATTTTACCCATGTATTCCTCTAAAGCATGCATTTTTCTCCAGTCACTTCCCCTACTGTACATATTTTTACATTCAGTTTTCCCTCCTAAATGTGTGTTAGTGTGATTTTTTTTCAACTCTAGACATTTTTAACAGTTTGTATTTTCAAGACGAATTCTTTGGGTATTTTATGCCATGGAAATGATCCCCAAGCTTTGCAAATGTGAGAATTTTTGAAGCAGTGCATTTTTGCCTTGCAACAATTTTAAGAGATGTGAAAATTACTTCTTCTTCTTCTTCTTCTTCTTCTTCTTCTTTAGAAATTTGACAAAAACAACAACTACAAACTTTCCATCCCTAATTGCAGCTATAGGTTTCTCATAAGCCACAGGCTTTCAAATACATGTGAAATGGTACTTATTTGGTGGAAAATGCCATCAGGTAGCTGCTCACCAACTTGTTACATATTCTGTTAGGATAACTCAGCTTATAAACAGAGATAACTCAGTTCATAAACAGATCTGTCCTTCATTAACCCATTAAAATGCTTTTAAGACTCCACAAGTCTAGCTCAGCCAATTTAAGTACTGGCTGGCCCTGATACGTTGCACGGTGGACTGCTTGAAATATGTGCTTCCAGCTACTTCAGATTCCAATCATGGGGATGTACAGGGTAAATCTTTAACATACAGAATTCCATGGTTGTCTTGATCTTACACCATTTTCTCACTAGACACCATTAGCGTGTTATGTTGTTACAATCCCAGCATTGCCACTTGCACGATAGTAGCAGGTTAGGAATGCTATTTTCTGCACCCTTCCGCCTTCAGTGGATGAGTAGCAGTATTGTCACTGGTGTTTCTTCTGCACTATAATGTCCTTGGACACTCCCTTTCCCCATCTTCAACCTGCCCCACTACCACTGATTGGTCTTTTCTTCCCTTTTGAAGCCGTACTAGTATAACACTGCTATAAGTACACAACAAGCCAGTACGCTATTGCATTTTCACGCTATAATACCTAAAAATATATTAAAAAAATAAAAAGTTTTAATGCAAAGGAGAACTTTAAACATGAAGAGATGACAGATTTTGAAGTTACCATACCATGGGAGTTGGGGAGGGAGTGACGAGCTGGGCATACCCACAACCCACCCACTACTGGATCTGTGTCAACAGGAAGTGCTATCAAGCACTATTATGGTACCACACAGAGCCGCTTGACGGGACTGAAGTGCTAAAAGAGATGCTTAACAGATTTTTTTTCTGGAAATAGTATAAGGTGCTTCCGCTATACTTGGGGGCAGGATAGCAGCTGGATAGTGATGATGTCATGCAGTAGCACAACTCCTGGACAGGTAACAACCCATTGCTATGGCGAGATAGCCATGTTGTGCAGAAATGGCCTTAGTTCCATACTGGACCATCTGTGAATTTAGACCTGTATTCTGTGCCCTTAAATTTATAAGACAAATTAAATAAACATGTAGAAAAATCTAAAATTTCAAGTAAGGAAATACTTTCCAACATTATAAAACAGTAATAAAATGAAGACATGACACAAATGTTTATGATTTATTACAGACATACAGTTTCACTTTCCAGTTGCAAAGTTTGAGATTTCCTATAATAACATTCTAGCCACCAAACCTACTTTACCACATCTGTCCTGTAGGTTGTGCCGTCTACATTCTGGTTTGTTTATTTATTTATTTATGTTGTTTTTAACCAAACATGAAATAAAATAAAATAAAAATAGAAAATAGAAAATTGAAATCACACCCTATACCATAACACCAATCAAGCAAGTTTGAACAATTCATCATATTGTGCATAATTGATTCTGTCTTATGAGACTATATGTACCTTTTCTCTTTTCTTTCTCTTCTCCTCACTTTCAGTTTTATTTTCCTTTTCCTTTTGCAAAGCATAATGTAGAAACAGAGCAATATGAAGCACTGAAGGGCTTCCCCACTTTTCTAGCCCTTTGAAATCTCATTCAACAACCCTCTTGAACTTTTAAAGATTTGAGTAGGCAATGACCACATACTTTCAAGTATACCTTCTCAGCGATATGAGCTGGAAACATGATTTCTTGCCATTAAAATCTGAGATTTTCAACAACAGTAACTGTTTTCCCACGAGCATTCTTCATGTTTTCTCCTATCCTGAAGAAAAATAAACCACAATCTATATGAAGCTCTTGTTATAATATCTGCAGGGCTCATAACAACTTTTTTTTTTTAAAAAAAAACACTTTTGGCCAAATGTAGTACTTTTTTCCTGAAAATCTGCTGTTGTCCAGTAAATATACAACTTGGTTACTAACTATGCCTGCTGTAGAATGATACCTTTGTGGACACTAAAAACAATTTAATGGTGTGTCATAGTAGCAATTCACTCTGCTAATAGCCCAGCTCAATAATACTCCATTGCATAAACCTCCTTCAGACTTCTGACAAATAAATTCACCTTTATGCACTCTGCAGCAAGCTCCATTTCACTAACAAATATATTTCCCCCTTATCCCTACAAATAAATATCCAGCATCTTACTTTTACATTGGCTGCCTCTCTGGATTAGGTTAGGGAGGCTGTATTTCTACCACGTATCACCTTTCTCCATCATAGCCTTAGAGACAATCAGTTTTGAGCCAGTGCATCAAATCATAATGGGACGAAGAAGGGAGGGGAAGGAATAAAAACCTGGGGAAAAAATATGTGGTGTGATTTGATGCATTTCACAAGCAACCATAACAGCTGCAAAAAGTTTAAATACTCTGTATGTGCAAGTGGCATTAAATAAATGTTTATAGGCTTGCTTCTGCAAGCATAAGCATTTGGAGAAGCACAAACATCAGGGGAGTTGTTGCTCTTGTTCTTCCTTCCAGTTACACTATGATGATACAAACCTTGCTGCCACTTAGGTATTGGAAAGAATATTTAAAAATATTTCAAAAAAGGTCAAAAATCATGACAAACCCTGATGAGAAGAATCACGGACTGATAAGAATCTTCACAGTTTGGGACTTATTCATATGTGGTTGTTTTGCAAAGAAAACAGCATTTTCTACAAAGGAGACAGTATTTTTTGCATTGAAAATAATATTTCAATGCAAAAATATTAATTCCGGCATGGAAAATTGAGTTTGAATTGAGTTTGAACACTCCATGCTCTCCATGCTGCTGTAACTGAAGACCTGCTTCCACTTCTCCTTCTGTGCTCTCCAAGCCTGCTCATTGGTGCAGGGTCTTTGATCCCCCGCAAGCAGGTTTTCAGGCAATGAATAATGAGAGGAGACGGAAGTCCATTTGCATGATATCTGATTTCGCCCTGGATGTGAGTAGGCTTTGTCACATAATTTGAAGGGTGACAGTTATGTAGCACAGCCAGTGTGGTGTAGTGGTTTGAGACCAGGGTTTGATTCCCCTTTTGGCCATGGAAACCCATTGGGTGACCTTGGGTACATCACCTTCTTTCAGCCCCAGAAAACCTTGTGATAGGTTCATCTTGAGGTCACTCTAAGTCTGAAGTAATTTGAAGCACACAACAACAAGCAGAGTAAGATTTCACTGTAAAACAAAACAAAACAAAACCCCTGATATCCTTTTCTTCTGCATTCAAGTGGCTTTATATCTCAAGTTCTTGGTATCCCAAATATGAAGAAATGTAAGAATTTTGCTAAATTCTTTTAAAAAAATACTGAAATGAAATTCGCACCCATTTGCATTACTCATATTCATCAAGGGCAACTATTTCCAGTGTGGTGAAACCATGTTGAACTTGGATACCATACGCATACCCCTCAGGGAAAGAAAATGACACGGCGACCCTAATTCAGCACTAATGTAAATAAACTTAGGGGTGATTCAATCCCAGACTTTTAAGAGCTGAGGACTTAAAAGCTCCTGGCTGGAGGAGCAAATCTTTCATTTTCAGTTTCTTCTACATTGGAGTCTCTTTAATTCCAAATTTGTTTCATTCTGAATATGAAGAAACGTGTGCATTTTGGAAAATTCCCATCAAAATCAGATGAATGCAAAATGCTCCCCTCTTCTTATTATGCTGTATGTTTCCCTACCCATTATCCAAGTCAATAATACTTGGGGGATTTCTGAAGGCCTTGGGTTCACAATAGCTAGGAAACTTGTTATTGAGGAATCGTAGCATAACGCCTAAATTAGCTCTCCACCTTCACATCAACACCCAGATGACCCTGTAGACAAGAAGGACTAAGGAACTACCTCACAGGGCTGTCTGAAGAATAAGTGAGATAAGATCTGTAAAGTATTCTTTAAAATGAGGGTAATCGTAATAATATAGCCTCAACAACAATAAAAGCATCCTGCAGCTTTAAGGCACACTCAGGATGACAGCCAAAAAGGGGCTCTTTTTTCTTTCATTTCTCCCCCCTTCATTTTTTTTTTTTTTTGGTAGCAGAAACTATTTGTATCGAAGATCATGAGCAAATAAGTGCATCATGACAATTTCGAGCATCTTTATGATTTGATTGTCAGTAACGAGACCCACAGGAGAGTGATAAATGTGCAGCATGAAAAAATATCTATTTCACTTAGATCACAAATTATGCAACTCTGTGCTTGATAGTACTCGGCAAAATACAAATGTAGCTAAATGGGGTTGAAATTGTTGCTCTTTGCCTAAGACACAGGTAATATCGCCAGGGGTCCTGTCTTTAGATATTTATAACAGATAAGAGTTTAAGTAATAGTAGCAGTAATACAAAATTACCTTTAAACACTGAAAACATTCTTACTTTGTTACAAGGTGTAATTTAGACTTTTTCTCTCTAATGGCTTATGTACTGAAAATGATACACTAATGCAATTTTTCAAATTTCGTTACCTTCCTTTTTTGCCCATGTTGTAAAATTATATGCTCCTTTTCTTCCTTGTTTGTCACTTTTCAAATTCCTTTTAATGCCATCTTCTGAGAGTTCTATAATCTCACTCCTTGTCATTGAAGCTTCATGATTTTTTTTTAAATATACAACCTATCTCAAAGTTAGCTCTGATAAAGGAAATGGGGAAAACACAGCAACCAAGATCCTATCTGAAGCTAGAGGAGCATAAAGTTGTTGTTTTGTTTAGTGGAGGTGGGGGCAGCTTGGCTCAGTTTTCATTTGGCAGCTTTAGCATAACCTGGCAAAACCATTTTGTAAGGAACTACTAGACATTTCCTTGTAGCATGTAAAAAAAAAAAAAAAGCAGTTACATTATTGTAACATACCCTCCAACATTCCTCAGATGAAAATTGGAGCATGTGTGGCCAAGCAACATTAGTATGTGATCAAAATAGCGAAGTTATTAATGACGAAAAACACACAATTTAGGAAAGCCTGCAGCAGTTTGCTTTTGCCCAAGCCTACTGGGAAGGGCAGGATTCTATACCTGCCTTCCCCCCACCCTTGCTGAGTTAATTGAGTACAAAATACTTTCAGTTTGTAGTAACTGAAGCAATCTGAGGTTAAAGAGAGAAAGTGGGAAGAAGAGAAAGAAACTGGGACATTTTGAAAAGATGTGAAATAGTGGGACAACAGAGGATTAACTGGGACTATTCCTGCCAGATTAAGACAGTTGGAAGAAACGCTGTAACTCTGCTTATGCTAACATGAAGGTCCAAGTTTATTCTGGTTTACCAGTTCATTGTCCGAAATCTTCCATATGCTCACAAAGTACTACCAAAAAAACATTCACACACAAATGGAAGCAAGATGAACATAATCAAGAGTGAAGACAGTCACACTTTCCTTATTTATCTTTTCACCCAGCATCAGTAAAATTCAGCTATGTCATTCCTCAAAAATTTTCTTGAATAATAAAAAATGTATTAACCACTGTTTGAAAAACAGCAAGTAGTAGAGGTAACTGTCATCCAGGTTATAGCACAGTGGCTGTATTTTGTAGCTTTCAACAAGTGATTTACCCCACTTCAGACTGTGAATGTAGAAGATAATTCTAAAATAATCTAAGATAATGGTGAATTTGGAAGTTAATCTATGATGGTGGGTGAGTGAAATTAAGGTATGTGGGAGCAGAAAGCCTCAAAGTAACTGACTATTTCTGCAAGAGCTCAGCAATTCTAACAGATGTATAGGCTTCTTTGCAGGCCTGGTGGTAAGGAGATGGTGTGAGGCCAGTGGGAGCCATGATAGCAACACAACTATGCATACACTTAGTTTTGGATGAAAAATGGCCACAACTTTATTACTGTTAACCACTGTATAGGTTGGCCTGGCACGAGGCACAGATGCAATGATAAAATCCAGCAACTAAACCAGTGGTGGAGCTTGGAGTGTGTGGAGGTTGCGAGGGAGGGAAAGGGGCTACGGCACAAGGAGCGTGGTCACTGTGCGTAGGCCATGGCCAGGGTGCGTGGGAGCGTGGCTATAGGCTGGGATGCCCCAAAAACATTGCCACCCGGGGCGAATCCCCTCCCCTGCCATCACGCAACTTACTAAACTCAATGCGTTCAATCTAATCCAAACTCCTGACCCAAAGCAGGTGGCAGCCATGGGCCTCCAGTGCTTTGTGGTTCCTTACCCTGGGGAAGTCTGAGGGTTTCTATTTGCACAGTATGTTTGCTGCAGAGGGTACAGCTTATAGCTATTTCAGTCAACAGCAACAAAAAGCACTGTAGCCTGATGCACCAGACATCAGGCTCCCTTTTTATGTGAAAATCCTGTTCTTTTGCCTTTAGTTCGGTGGGTAGAAAACCGTATACTCAATCTTCGTATAAAGTCAATCTTAGTTGTTTTGCAAAGGGTGTTTTTTTCCACTATAAAAGTCTGAAGCACAGGTGTCCTGAACAAAAAGAAGAGAAGAAAAAAGATGTTAAATCAGCCCTGATGGCTTCAAAGAGAGTCACCTGGATCCTCTGCTTTTATGAACAAAAGCTGGTGTCAAAATAAAGACATGTCCACTGAATTGCCATTCTTTAGACCCTGCCCAGAAAGGTTCAGATTGCATTATCTGTTGCACAATACAGAAATCACAATAGCAAATTGTAATAGCAAAAGGCAAAGACAGAAAAACTGACCAGCTTTTCAGTTAAGTACTCTCAGTCTGCTCACTTTCTCTTCTTTCATCTATTTATCAGGTTTTCTTATGGTCAACATAGCTTCCCTTGCATTTCAGTGTTCATTCCGATTTCAACAAAACAGAGAATAAGCATTTCAACACAGAAACTCTACAATACAGTAAGGGATTAATTTGTAAAACACAATTGGGAATGAGCGTGTTCCATTTCAGTTTGATCCTGTGTGACCTAGTTGATCAAATAACATGATCTCAGCTGCTATTTTTAGTAGAATGCAAAAAAAAAAAGTATGAATACATGTTCTCATAACATTGGCTACATCTGTTCGAAAAAGTATGGAAGTAAATGTTGTAACAGGATGATTGGCAACTCATGGCCTCCAGGTCAGATCTCGCCCATGGGTTCCTGCTGTTTGGCCCAACAAACCAAAAAACAATAATCTCTTGTGTGTCAAGGTTAGCTGGGGCTAATGTCTCACAAGAACTAGGGGTCTGCAAAAGCCTTCTAGTAATGAAGTAGTGACAAGCACAACAAGCCAAAGTGAAAAGAAACCAGCAACAATGCCAAACCCACCACATATGAAACTGTTTGGAGAGGAAGAGGGGAGGCCTGCTGCCTTGGTGAATGTTTCAGCAATAATGCATTACTGGTCACGTTTGTATATCCATACCTCCAGTATCCAGTCATCACATTACCAAATGGTGGAAATGCACTGGAGGAAGTTGACCAGCCTCCAGCTGTGGACAATTCTTAGACAGGATGCCCTTATTGAAATTCTTATGGTGGCCTTTAACCCGCCTTCATATTGCCCATTCACTTAGCCAGTTCTTTTATGCTCAGAAGCATACGTCCCTTTCTTTCTTTTCCAGAAGAAACAAAGAGAATGATAGAAGTTGCTATTCTTTGTCTCTGCTGCTGCCACTGTCCACTCACTTAGAGAAAGCAGTTGAACAGGTAGCAAAAGGGTACAGCAGCAGCATGGCTATGAGAGGACCTCAGATAATGCCAGATAATTTCAATCCCAGATGCCAATCCTGACCTAAAGCTCAGTTGGCAGGAAAAACAAAGGGGAGAAGCCAGAGACAATGCCAAAAACGTAAGCTTTGAAGAGATGTTTAAAGGAAGGAATATAGTGATGCCATATAAATTGTTCTGTGACGCAGTTCCATGAACTGAGATTACAGTGGCCAAAGCTGTCTTGGGATCTGGAGACCTTTGGTCTGCTGAAGATTGTAGAAGTGAGGACTCAAGATAAAAGGCAAGGAAGAAAGACAGAGAGAACCAAACAGAACTGCATTAAAAATTTCTCCATTACTATGCATAATCACATCTATTGTTGCTTCTTTTATAACTCTGGAAATACATCTCTGTTAGGGATGTAATCTTTGCGATCTTTGCCAACAAGAATTAGTAGTCCCACAATTTTCTCCCACTATGAGAGACTCCTCAAGAACTGAACTTTCAAAAAGTATTCATAGGTCAAAACTGCACTAAAAAAATGTTCATGGGTTTAGTGTGTTTTTTTTTTAAATGAAAAACGGGAAACTTGTTTTTGCATAGAAAAATGGGATTTTTACATAAAGAAATTAACCTTTCTGTACAGAGCATTCACCTTTTCTTCACAAACACAGGTTTCCAGCACAGAAAATTCCACAATTTTGCACAAAAAAACCCATATGGCAACCTGTGCTCAGAAATACAATAGTGAAAAATCTCATTGCACCCAAGGTTCTCTCATCCCCATCTCCTAATACTTGGGAAACCAACTCTTCATCAGTGATTTGAATAGGTGCAAATATTATTTCCATTCTAAAATCATAAATGAATAATTTGGTTTGTCATGGCAAGGGACGAAGAATTTCCAGGGTAGTGAGTGACGTTTAACTACCAGATGAACACAGATAACCAACTGGGGAAAAATGTTTTTTGTTTTTTTTTTTGTAGTGAAGATCCATCTTCTCTCAACAGAGATGGGTACTCAGGAATTATATTGGAATTAACAAGAATGTGCTCAATCTCTCCGTGTGGGCAAAGCCAAAGATAGTTTAAATTTTTGTACACAATCCACCAGTCATGCATTCTTTTTTACCCAGCCATTTATGGTAAAATATTTGCTGCTTTCCCTTTTATTAGTTAGCTAAGGGATAAGCAGCAAAGTTAACATGAACTGTAAAATAACTCAGTCGTTTGACAAAGAACCACAGACGTCTTCATCTGTCTATTAACATACCTACAGAGACTTCACTGCCACAGTCATCTGTCTATGCAGAGATTAGGGATATATGGAGGAGACATGGTAATCAAGAACCTGGTGGATGCAACTAAACCCTGAGAATATCATCATTCATTCTGAAATGTGGCAAACCATCACGATGGGAGATAAAAATGTAGGAGCAGTTTCTCCTATCAGGCAGGAGGAGAGCTTGTCCTTATCCTTCACTAGACTTCCAAGGATGAATACAAAGGTCCTTCACTGAGTGTCAGAACACACTGCACATGGAACCATTCATTAAAGTACTCATTCTGACCAGAGGTGACAACAATGCAACCACACAGCCAAACTCTTTTTTTTTTTTTTTAAAGAGATGTGTGGCCTAAATTCTTCTGACTGCACACTGGTACACCAACCATCCTACCAGGGGAGTACATGCACATCATAGTAACTCACTGCTTGTTAAATGCTCATCTCAATTTCCCCTAACAAGTTGCTAAATATGCCACTGCTTTAACTATAGTCCCCATATACTAACATATGTAGTAGTCCACACATTTACCCCGTGAGGTCCAAGGTACCTGACTCATTTTAGAAAATGCTGAAGTCACTGGGTTTGATCCAACAGCAGAGACCTGTCTGTGGTAGAGGAAATGAAGGGAGTAGTGATATTCATGGAATTCTTCCTTGCAACTATTCCACCCCCACCTCCAAAACATCCACCCCCACCTCCAAAACATCTTTGGGAAAGCATAGGAAATTACGCTAGGAGATAAAGAGAGAATCAGTGAAGATTACTTCTTTTCTGTCTCTAGCACACTGGCAGGCATCTTCCAGGCTGAGTGGGCCACAAGAGATTCCTTTAGAACACATCAGGAGGTGCACCATTACCAAATATGCCATTGTCACAGCTGCCACCAAAATTGATTAGCAACATCTTCTTTCCCTCTCTCCCTCTTTCTTTTTTTCTTGTGGAAATTCTCCTTGAACTAAGTGAGCAAAATGCTTTCAGTATTTTACGAACTATCTGTATTTATTTTATTTATTTGAGAAATTGGCTCTTCTTTTGACATCGTTCTCAAAGTTGACAATAAGGACAATAAAACAGAAAGTTACATCATGGAGAATACAGTCACTATACTTTCAGCCATAGAAGAATTGATATCTATGAACTGTGGAACACCAATGAGTCTTCAAACAATGGAGGAGGCTACATGTGCCAAGTGTTCAAAAAGGAAACCCAGCTGAGCACTTTATAGATGAAGGATCAAAAAGACCAGATAAGATAAAAGCACTTTCATGGACCTCTTAAAAAGGCCTAACTAAATTGATTTCACTCAGCACCTTTGGGAGGACATTTCATAGATGGGTAGCCATAACTCAAGGGTAGGAAACATTTTACCTCCCAAATGTTTTGGATTACTACACCCAGCATTTCTGCTCATTGGTTATACTAGGTGGAGCTATTGAGAGTTGTAACATCTGGAGGGTCCATGCCTGACCCCCCCATTATTGCAGAAGCCTAAATTCCAGTGGCATTCAAGAAAGAGCCCCATATTCCTCTAGAGCTCAGCACAAATCTTGTCAATGATGCCCATCCAAGTACGGTAGTTGTTTATTCCCACTCAGGGAAAACGCTGTCACAAAAGCAGGTTTAGCATACTTTGCAACATTCACAGATGAAAATCAAGACACAGGTGGCCAGGCCACATCACAGTGTGGTCAAAATGGCAAAGTTATTAATGAGAAGAACACAAAAGCTAAGATCGGCTGCAGCAGTTTGCTTCTGATTGAGTCTACAGGGAAGGGCAAGATTCCACATCTTCCTTTTATCTTTCCCCTGCTGAGCTGAGTACAAACTACTTTTGCACTTTGACCTTAGTCAAAGGAGAAGACAAAGGTGGAAAGTGGAATGAAGCAAAAGATAAACTGGGACATTTTAGAAGCAGATGATAAAGTGGGAAAACAGAGGATGAATTGGGACCGTTCTTGCCAAACCGAGACAGTTAGAGGGTATAATTTAAGCTTCTCTGCAAGAGACAGTGATTTAACAACCTCTTCAGCCTGGCTTGTGAAGACGAGCCCTGGGAGAATGATTCCATCAGTAACATTTATTACACTTCTCATTGTTGAATTGGGATGTCTATTGGGCATTGCCCATGTCTAGCATGTACACACCCTGATAGCAAATCTGTGAGTCAGGCTGTTTGTAACAAGTACAGACACTCCAGAACTGAAAACACATCACTCGTGAATTTAAAATTTTAAATACAGATCTGTATCTTTGTGTGTGTTTGTCGGTGGGCCATTAGATTCCTTTCTGGTTTTTTCCATCTTCTCCTGTCCATTAGGGTAGGAAGGAAGCCAAAACATTCTAACAATTTATATTTCCACTATTAAAAAAAATTAACCAAAACACTCTCCTTTCTTCACTTACATTACTATCCTCAGTGCACAGGACTTCCTTCCAGATAGTGAATATTACATATGTCTGTGTAGCAGTGTCTGCTTTCATCATCTTTAGTGTATTGTGTCTGGGTTCCAATGCTTGTGGCGACTGTAGTCTGCCTCAGAGAGTTTATGGGTTGTGGGTTCCAGAACAACACACCAATCTGTTTTATGTCGTTAAAAGCTTAAGCATATTGAAACCATGTCCAGAAAAGCAGCAGCAATGCACCATTTCTGTGCCTTTGATGATTTCCCAATGAACAGATGCTGTTTTGAACCGCTGAGCCATCTCAGACATCTATTGGCTACTCTAACTGGCATTTAGTTCAATATGGTCTACGTGATTATACATAAGAACATAAGAGCCATGCTGGATCTAACCAAACACTATCTAGCCCAGCATTCTGCTCAAACAGAGGCTAATTAGCTCCCTACGAGAAGCCCAAAAGCATGGTCTAAGAGCAACAACATTTTTTCTGTTCAATTTTCGCAGGTACCAACATTCAGAGACACATTATCTTTGCTACTCTCATTTTCTCTCTCTTTCTTTCCCGTTATCATGATTAGCAGCCACCACTAGGTTGCTACTTCAGAATCATCCTAGGCCCTGAGGGTTCTGGGCCAAAACCTAAGGATGTCCCCTAGAAATGTCATTAAGTGTTAGGGGGGCAGGAGGGAGGGACATATTTTCATATATGAAAATAAAGACAAATCTTAGCTGAAAGGGCTGTTCCCAGAGAAAGGTGACATGATGTGATTATTCCTTCTTGTTTACTTAGGGAGATGAAATGAGGGACATTTAATCTACCCTGCTTGCTTTTAGACAAAAGGTGGATGCAAAGCAGAGTGGAAGGGAAACCCTGGCAGTACAACAATGGGAAGGGATTAACTCAATTAAGTAAAAGCAGAGATTGCCTGGGGAGTATTTGAAAGTTGCAGCAACAAATCAAATAAGCTTTGAAAACTGTAACAAGCAGCTGTTCCATTAGATGTGCTGGAGCCCTTTCCTCTTGCCTGGAGCTGAGCCCACCAAAACTGGAGAATTTGTACCCTTGTCTTCCACCTGGAAATGAACAATGAAGAGTGGAGATTCAGGGCAAGGCCCAGAGATCTGGCACCACTACTCACTGCTAGGTGGTGGCCATGCTGTTTGGAAATTTAAGGAATTATAGTCCCCCAAAATAACATCACAGAGCTCTGGTTTTAAGTATGTATTTCAAAGATGGATGAGATTATTATATCTGCAAAGTGCTTTGCTAAGTATATTTATTATTATGCTCGATGAATTTGGAAAAAGCATGGTGCAAACATTTTTCAGAAGCTCTGTCTTCTTCATTTCCTCCTCAAAAAAATCCAACTCAACCCAACCCCAAACAAAACAAAATAAAAAAAACCCCAAGATCAAGCCCAAATATTCAAAACTGGCTCTGCTGTTGGCACCTAGCAGTTCCTAACTAAAGTAAGCCCTAGGTAAGAACAAATATTCTTTCTTCAAATTATCCATGTACTACTATGGGATACCAAATTTGCTTTGGCAGCAGAGAACATGGGAGGTTAGCATTTAAACAATTATGGAGTGTCCCATGTTCTTAATCATTGTCTTGATAGTTAATCTTTTATAGGATTTTTAAAGCTTTAAAGATTTCATGATAACTCCTTTATTGATTTGATTTGAAGATGTATTTGATTTGCTGATAACATGTAGGGGAGGAATTCATGATATCATTGCAGTGCCTATTTTCTGTATATATTGGCTATCCTGTTCATCTTTGTTTGAACTGTGGTAAAAGTTGGCTAAAAATGCGTATGTGTGAACAAAGCTGTTTGTGAGGCTAATTAAGAAATTCTGGAATTCTGACATTTTGAAACATGTAATTCCTCACTGCCAAGCACTATTCATGAATACAAACTCTGTACAGTTTCAGTAAAGTGCCCAGTTACCATCAAAGAGGGAAGAAGCTATATTCAAATTAGGTAAATTTGGAGATTATGCCTAGAACAACTTCAGGAGAGGGTTAATGTCTGTTTGGTCTTAGACCACTTGGAAACATATCCAACATTTCACAGATGCAAACTGCTTTGTTCCATTCCTACTCACTACCTTCTTGCAACAGACCCAAGAGAAGGGGATATAGATGATGCCAAAGCCCTCCTTTCTTGGTGTGCAAGGTCTGCAAGAGTCAACATCATTTTCCACGTTATCCCCCCCCCCCGTTTTCCATGTCAAAGACTGGAAGGCATGCTGGATAGCTTTTGACAGCTTTGACTGGCTGGTACCTGCCATCCCCAGACCAGCCTGTCTATAAGCCTTTCTGCACTACAGTGTTATAGTGCTATTATTCCACTTTCAACATCTTGTGGAGTTCTGGGGTTTGTAGTTTACTGAGGCTAAAGAGCTCTCTGGCTGAGAATTCTAAAGGCCTCTCCCTAAACTGCAAACCCCAGGATTCCATAGGATGTTGAAAGTGGAATAACAGCACTATAACAATGTAGGGTGGAAATGGCCTATGCATCTTGTTTGGTTTCTCTGTTTTTTCCCTACCTTGCTTTGCACCTCAGCAGTAGAAAAGAGCAGAATTCCACCAAGATTTCATTCTGAAATTGAGTCCTCTGGGTGTCAGACTGGCCATTCCCTGACCCACATCCTATACCTTTTACACTTAATACCTGTTCTGAACTTAGTTACCATATAACTAACTTTCCTGCTTAATATGGAGGCATTCAATCTATGCACACAACCAGAATCTGTTGGTAAGTGAAAGATACAGCTCCTACAGGTTCACAGCTGTATTCCAAGATGGCTGTGCTAATAACATATCTAGCACTGGCCCAGTTTCAAGAAAAGAGAACTTAAGAGGTACGCACAACTTAAATAGATACAAATATATGCCTGTACAAATTGCCATGAATGCACATTTGTAGATGAATGCAGAAAGGGAACTATGCCTCTTTGTATCGTTCTCATTCAGTATGGAATATTCTCACTTTAAGGTAAATCCTCGTGGCATGCAGAGTTTCAGGCTATGATACAGAGATACAAACCCATGCTATTATGTTTTACTTGCATACTAAGGAACCCACATCATTGTCATAGGCCATACAATGAACTTTCAGAATGCTACACCAAGATCTTCAGCCAAGTATTATGAAGGAATCGTTATCAAATCAGGAATGCATATAGACAATTGTTTTGTTGTTACCAAGTATTAACAAAAGGAGACACAGAGGTTAGCAAGACACAACAAATGCTGGATTAAAAGGCAAGTCTTATGGCCTGTAAATCAATTGCAATCACAACATATCCAAATGATGGTGTCCCCCACCCCTGCAACATATTAACTAGGAGTAATCAATCACTCCCCCTCCCAAACATGGAGGGATCTTTTGGACACAGCCACAAACTCATTTGCTCTCTTTGCTATATTCATTAACTAATTAATTAATTGAAATATCTTGCCCCACCTTTTCACTGCTTGAAGCAGCACAGAGAACACAAAGGAGAAGGAATCTCTATGGAATAGCTCTCAGAGTTGTAAGGTCAAGTACTGCAAATAATTTGGGACTGATCTGAAGCAACATCTTGTTGATCTGAATGGGAGGAGGAAGTTAGGCAAGCATTTAACATTGGCTGTTAATGATTGCTGTTGTTCTTAAGAGCTTGAGGGAAATTTCTTTTTGGAGTACAATTTCCACAATGTCCCAGCCTGCATGGCCACATATTCTGCTTTCTCACTGCTTTTTCACATAACAGAGTAATATAACCAAAAGAAAGACCTCTACTTTAATGCTTATGTGATCCCAATTTGAACCAGGGAATGGAGTCAAGACGAGAGTGGAAGACAACACTGGAAAGTCAGATTATTAATATTCAATTATTTCATTATCAGAGGCCCCTCCCTAAACTGCAAACCCCAGGATTCCAGAGAATGTTGAAAGTGGAATAAAAGCACTATAACAGTTTAGTGCGGAAATGGCCAGAGTCACAGTCATAGAATCATAGAGTTGGAGGGGGCCTCATGGGCCATCGTGTCCAACTCCATGCTCAGTGAAGCATCATGCACTTTCAAGATATTTATGACTTGCAGCACCCTAACACAAGCTTATCACAGGGTTTTCCTGGCAAGATTTCTTCAGAGAGGATTTGCCATTGCTTTCTTCTAAGGCTCAGAAAGTGTAACTTATCTGAAGTCACCCAGTGGGTTTCTGTGACCGAATGGCGATTTGGACCCTGGTCTCCCAGAGTTCTAGTCTAACACTCAAATGACTACACCACACAGGCTGCAGGATGGAGACCACCAGGAGGGTAGACCAAGGAACTCCAGGTAGGCCTAAGAAAGTATCCCATCTGAAACTTTGCAGAGACAACACTGCCAGTCAGTTGGCAATAGTGGACCAGATGAACTGACTAGGACAGTATAAAGCAACTTCCTATGTTCCTACGACATCTTGTATATGCAGGACATGCATTAATGTTCAACTATCTTTTTGTGGCACACAGAATGGAAAGGCAGGGCGTAACTGGACATTATATGAATACAGGCAGTTGTACAATATGTACAGTTGGTGTGAGAGCATACCCATTAAAGTGCATGTGTACACACCTTGTTATGTGTTGTCTCTACACATATGACACCTGTGTGAATCACACAGTGCTGTGGTTATGGTGTTTTCATACTTGCGGTTTACTTTTTAAGAAGAGAGCAAGGGATCATGCATTTATATTGACTTTCACTCTCATGTGAACATAGCTATTCTGTGATAACAACACATTTAATCTCTTGTAATTTATGGGTTAATGGTGGAGTGTGATTTAATCCTTTCCAGAAGGGATAGTGAATTCTGCAAAGATCTGAATACCATTGCTGGACAACAGAAGTGTAGCCAGAATGGTTAGCTTATCCAGCCTGTGTCAGTGGATGCATGTGTTGTCTGAAACAGCTACATGCAATTTGGTGCAATAGTAAGAAGCCACTAACCCATAAAATGCAGAAGTTTTGAAGCAAGGGCACAACCCACATATATGTGAACATAAATAATTGGCAGATTTTTTTCCATACTTCAGACAAAACAAACATTTCTGCAGAATTCTTGTGTGGTGTTCGCTCATCTGAAAAAGTTTGAGGAAATTATTCTGTCCAGAAATACATGTGAGTTTTCTTATGTGAGATTTGTGAGGTTTTGCACACAAAACACTATTTCCAGGCAGCCATGTGTGCTTTTTGTGCAGGATTGCTGTTTTCTACACAAAGAAGCAGCCTTGCACAAACAAAAATCCTGCACTGAAAGCAGCTGTCTTGTACAACAAACTCATGTGTCTATTGTGTGTGTGTATGCAACCTTGTTGTGTGTTTTTTGGCAAGATTTTTGCTGTGCAGGATTGCTGTTTTTTTGTAGACTAGAGCAATATTATACACACACACACACAGTATCTTTTGCCCTAAACCTCACCAAAAAAAATTTCTGTATTTCTATGCAAAATAATTTCCCAGAACACTTTTGGATGTGCAAATACTGGGGGAAAAAATCTCACCACTTTTTTATCATCATCATCATCATCATCATCATCATCATCATCATCATCATCAATTTTCAGCCAAGAAATGAATAATGAGGCATATTCTTTCTTTCCCTCTGTCCCACACTCGAACATAGCAGAAGAGAATCTGACACTATTTGACAGATAACATGCAATGGTAACTAGTATCTGTGAGCATTTGTCAAATAATACGTATGGTATTATATATTTAAGAAGTAACATTTTATGAGATGTCTCCTACCAGATCTTTAGAATATGTCACATTATACACAGTAGGACTGTGTATCAGAATGTGCTGCTCATGTGTAAATCTGCCAAACAATTAAGCAATATTAATAAGTCTAAATTTTCTAGTTCAACACAAAGAGTATGCTTACAGTTTGGAGTAATTTCACTACCTTTGCTGTCTCACTAATGATTCTTAGCTAGTTTATAGGTGCAGGTTGTGCGTGGCTTCACAATCTAGGTGTGTCTTGTACTGTTCTGATTTTTAAAAGAAACAAAAAACAACTTTTTGAAGTTAGTTTTGAATACCAAAGTTAAGAGTTACTTCAAAATGGCAAATGCAATGGTAAATAATTTCTTTTGAGCCCTTGGAATGGTACTTAGGACTTATCAGAAGTAACTTTCCAAGCTGATAAATGTTGCAAAGATAAGGGGTCAGAGGCATAGTTTGTTCTCAATGGCCCACCCAAACTCAGACAAAAGTATTTCAAAAAAATTGGAATAGGAAAAAAAAACCTCAAGTTCATTTTATGCATTTTAGTAATATTCCAGTAAATGTGACACACACTCATTTGTCCATACTGACATATTACAAGTATCATTCTCCCCTGTTTCTTTTCTTTTAAAGCTAAATCTGAAAACAAAGTGAAATTCCATTCCTTGTTCTTTTATATGGAGAGCTTTGGGAGTCAGAGACTGAGAGCAGAATTTACAAGGTGATGTTGATAGAAACCAGGTAATAAGCCTCATCAAGTACAAATTCAGACTTTTTAAAATGAGAATTAAAAAAAAAAATCAATGTATTGTGCTTGAGATGGACTTTCCAACAGAAATTTCAAAATCCACATGTTTGTAAGCTTAGGCACCAAACCCAAAGGAATCAGGAGGTCGCAAGGATAACAGCAAGACCATCGCCCCTACATAACTGTGTGTTTCCCCCTTTCTTAGCCTAATCCTCAAGAAGAAGCAGCCCTGGAAGATATATTCACTTCATTTGTCCCAACTTCTGATTGGTAGAAGACACTGATAGGAATACTGAGCTATTCCAGGAAGTGTTAGTCCTTTCACAAATGACCAACACATGCTCAGGGCCCTATCACACTACAGTGTTACAGTGCTATCATTCCACTTTAACTGTCGTGGCAACATTCCATGGAATTCAAGGGTTTGTAGTTTAGTGAGGCTCAAGAGCTTTCTGGTTGAGAATTCTAAATGTTCCTCCCTAAACTGCAAATCTCAGGATTCCATACCATGAGTTGGAGGACCTTTCTGCATGGCATTTGCCATGCGAAAGGGCGCCTGGAGCGTTGCGCAATTGTGAAGAGCGATCTGCATGACACACTCACAATCACATAACGCTCCGGGGTTGGCAGGCGCCGATCGCGCACCTTTTCGTTTTTGGCTAGAAGCCAAAAATGGTGCACTATTGTGCATTGCTCCCAGGCCCCACATGCACTTACCTGGCATGTGGAGCCTCCGGAAACTCTCAGGCTGCGCTGCGGAAGGAAGAGGTGGGGCTCTTGTGTGAGCAGGCATCTTGTGTGGAGCTGAAGCAGCAGGGATGCAAGAGCCTTTCACCGGAGGCTGCTCGCGCAACCCCTGCACCCCAGCGCCGGAAAAAGGTAAGGTGCGGAAAGGGCCAAAGTGGAATAATAGTGCTATAAGAGTGTAGTGTGACAGGGTCCTCAGTTAAGAGTGGCCCATTAGGAATGGAAATCAGAAGAGCTCCACAAATCTAATTGACTGTTATTTCCCAGAATCAAAAGCTCTAAGGATTCTTCTGTTTTATAGAACACTGAAAGAGGTATTATTGGAAAGGCTATTTTATTATGTATTTATTATTTATCTTTTCATTTAGAGTATTTATACCTTACTTTTCAACCACAAAGGTTCCCAAAGCAGCTTACAGTTAGTTAGTCTGACAGTTCACTGCCCTCAGACTTACAATCCAAATCAGACACTACATGCAAGGAAAAGGATGGTGGGGCAGGAATTAAGTTCAGGATTTCCTGGCTGCTCTCCTTGCCCCTATGAGGCTACAACTGGAACATGAAGGTGGGGGCAGGACCACATTAAGGTTTTTGTAGGCCCTTGGCACTCTTGTATGTGACTCTCCACCTTGCCTGGATGTACCACTAGGTTTTTTTGTTTTTTTTTTGTAGACCCTAAAATCCTGTTTTCCTAGGCCCTACAATTTTTGTAGACCCAAAAGTGCCTAATGGATAAGGTGGCCCTGGGTAGGGGTTTTCACCAGCCACTGGGCCCAGCCATGATGGAAATGTGCCTGGTAGTCCATTACAAGTCAAATAGAATATGGTTTAGCCATTTTTGTACATATATCATACCTTCCGACCACCCTGATTTTTCGTGGACAGTACTAATTAATCATCTGCCCTCCCACTTTTTCAGTTGCTTTTAAAATAACCCAATTTCCCTCTCCTCACTGAGTTCAAAATGCAAAAGTAGTTTTCACTCAATTCATTCAGCAGGGGGAAGGTGGGGGGAATCTTGCCCTTCCCAGTTGGCTCAGGTAAAAGCAAACTGCTGCAGCCTCTCTTGGCTTGACTGTTCTTCCTCATTAATAACTTCTACTATCTTCTGATGTTACTTGGCCACATGCAGCCCAGTTTTTGTCTGTAAAATGTTGGAAGGTATGGTACACCTGACTGTTCTTTAGAATATTCAGAGTAGATCACATGGAACACATAGGCCAGTCCTGCACTACACTGTTATAGTGCTATTATTCCACTTTCAACATTCTATGGGATCCTGAGGTTTGCAGTTTAGGGAGGGGCATTTAGAATTTTCAGCCAGAGAGCAATTTGGCCTCAGTAAACTACAAACCTCAGAATTCCACAGGATGTTGAAAGTGGAATAATATCAGTATAACAGTAGAGTGCAGAAATGGCCATAGTGACACCAATCAGTTTCACATGCAGAAGCTTCCACTTTGCTAAAAACATTGAATTCCTACTGGAAACATTAAGGTTTTGGACCACAGCTCTCAGAATCCTCCAGCCAGCCATACAGTGTATTTTATAATCACACAAATGTTGTAGTAGTTAGTCGCCACTGGCTGTTAACAAGTGGGACTATGCTGCTTTTAAGCAAGTTTATCATAGCTGTAGAGGCAAATAAATATTAAATAAGAAACAGACGGTTAGGCAGACTTGTAAGATGCTCAGATACTATGGCGATTTGGCCCTTAACAAAGCCACCACTAAGACAGTCATATAAAATGGGTAGATAAACAAAAAATTACTTTGCAAAGATAAATTGCAAGTAAATGTAGAAAGAGGGAAGGAGAGGCGAACAAATAAGCAAATATCCTTTAAAAAAAAAAAGGAAAGAAAGAAAATTCCCCTACAGGTTCAGCCGATAATGTCAACAAGCATCATTCTTCCTGCTTTTTCAGTATATGTCAAGTCCTCTATTGCCTCTAATCTGTTGTAAGCTATATTCTCTATAGACAGATATAACACCAGAGGAGAGCATTAAGACCACCTATTCATATTTTTTTGACATCTGAAGTACAGTCAGACCTCAGTAGGGCTACAGCATTTGGCTCAGAGTGGATCTGCGATCTTATCTAATATGCAATCCTGCATAAAGGAACCGCTGAGCAGCACGAGAGCAGCATAAATATTAAATGATTCAGAATGGTTAACTCTTCGGACGAGCTGCCTCTCCGCATTGAGAGGGAGAGAGCGAGAGAGAGAGAGGAGGAGGAGGAGGGGAAGAAGAAGAAGAGGAGGAGGAGGAGAGAACTGAAGGATGGTGAGTGGATACAGAATACATGGAACAATTTGTCTAAGAAACGGAAAGAGAATGGGACTGCATATGGAATCACTACAGGCTTCATTTAAAAAACAAAACAAAACAGAGGACTATATCTAAACCGAATTTCCCCTGAGTGTGATTCCAAGCAAGAGCATAATGCAGGCGTAAATATATAAGGTGCAGTTCAGAAAGTGAATATATATTACAGGCCTAGCACAGGCTTTTGATGACTCCATGGGGAAAAAAGACACAGGCAGCCGGAAAACTTGTTATTTCATCAGCAAAAGTGCAATATGGATTAGCCGCTCAAAGGCTGCTGCATTTCTCCTCTGACTCATGATCATCACCATTTAAAATGTTGAATGTTAAGGCTGTAAATGCTGCTTTGCAAGGCTGGAGGCCAAATGATATACTGGAGATCAAGATCAAAGCACCATGATGTTTTGATTTGCAGGGACAATGATGTCATCTGCACCATCACCCACCACTCTTATCTGCCATCCCTTGATGGTTGCTTCTCAGCCCAGCTACAATTTTCATACTAACTGGGAGAAAAATGGATTTCCCAGCATCAATATACCACAAACGCTTCCTGTTGTGATGCAAAGTACTTTGGCATGGCTTGGTCCTGAATGATCAATTAATACCCATCAGATTTATGAAAGACCTGCTAGAACTGGACCAAACACAACAACCTGCATTTTCTGCATTACGCTTCAGGGCATAGCTATGGAGAGTGTCATGACAGGTGCCTTCACTTCATGTGCCTCCACCTATCCACAAAATAAGCATGTCTTCCCTCTTGCATATTTTTGACCTCACTTCTGGGTGGAAGAGACATTAGGAATTACCTAGAGTGGGAATCATGTGGCCCTCTAAAGGGTGCTGTACTGCAATTCCCAACAGCCAGCATAGGCAAAAGAAGAGGAATGTTGGGAGCTGCAATTTAACAGTACCAACAGCTGTGGAAGACAGTGGGCTATTTGGATAATTTATACTATTAAAGATCAGGAAGTCTCAGGTTCAAATTTCATCACGACCATGAACTCACTAGGTATCCTTAGGCAAACTATTCTCTTTCAACCTCAGCAACCCCGTCTTCATAAAGGGGATAATAATACTCAGCTTGTAAAGTTTCTGCCAGGATTACAAACAGAGCATGCATATGAAGCTCTTTGGTCACCTAAAACTGTTTGTGGTAGACTGCTGGGAAACGCTGAATCTGATCTTTGTCTGTTAGCCAATGGACTAGACTCAGTGGGATTACTGGCTGGGAAGCTTAAACACTCTGGTTTCCTCAGAAGAAGTTTAAAGAGAATTAGCTGAGAAAAGAAAGGGAAGGAGAAGAGAAACAGGGAAACAGAGAAGGGACTTCCTAGAACAGAGTTTGGAAAGGTTAGAGTTGAGATATACAACTTCCAGAATCCCTCAGCTTTCATGGCCAATACCCTTGCTAGCTGGGAGATACTGGGAGCTGAAGTCCAAAAAATAATGGCCTGCATTCTGTATTGCAGTTACAGATTTGTAACTTAGAGTAAGGGATCTGTAATTGCTTCGTCTTCAGTAACACTACATGGAATTACTGTAAGATTATGTAAACACCCCCAGACCACCTTAAGAGCAATCAGCCATGCTGCACAAAAGAGGTCAGTTCAGCTGCCTATTAGGGCACAAGGAGGATAACACTTCCAGTCCACTTCCACCAGCAAGCAAGGTTGCAATAATCAGAAATAGGACCACTGTTCCAATTCTTTGTCATCTTTGTCATCCTTCTTCATCCGCTGGTGGGAGGGGACTGGAAACATTCTCCTTCTTGTGGCCCAACTGGCAGCTGAGAAGACTTCCTTTGCCTGATGCAGCTCCTGGATGTTAAGGTGGGCTTGTGGGAGGTCAGGCCAGGAGACATTACTTAGTTAGACTTATGTAACTATTAAATGTACAATACCGGCAAACTTTTCCCAGCTCTGTGATAGAGCAGCTGGTCCTGGCTACAGCAGCTGATAAAAATCACTCCCCTTGCCCCATAGTTTAGAGCACTGGACTTCCTTCTCACAGCAAAGACTGGGACAAATGGGGAAACCAGAGGGCTTCTACATTTTCCCCAAACCTCTTCCTTCTGAATGTCTACTTGCCAGGTACATCCAAGGAACAGAGGGAGCTGGAAGAATACCGATGCTGTGCAGTGAGCCCTCTACATGTGTTAAGGTTAGGGGTGCAGGACCCTCACAACAGCGGCAACAGCACAGATATTAAATGTGTGTGTGTGTCTGTGGGAAGTGGGCTGAGGCACAGTGGGGAGAGCAGACGCCCAGGGTCCAAACCTGGTCAGGGAAAGGAGAGCGAAAACAGTTGGTTGACATGGTAGCTCTTTAATTCCTCTTTCTCTTGCCCAGCTACTTCCATAGGTGGGGGGGCCTTGGGAGAGGGTTTGTGGTGCTGAGACGTTGGGGTGGGAGCTGTCCTTAGCTTGCCAAGCAGCAGCAGATGGAGGAGGAGGACCAGAGGCAGGTTTTTAAAGGGCTGTGCCACCCAGAAGGAAGATTCCCCCAGAAAATAAGCACTTGAGGTGGGAGGAAGGGTTAGGGGAACTTGTAAATAATCGAATCCATGAAAGTAAAATCAACAAATGTGTAGAACAGACAGTACATCTGATTTCAGAAATAACAGAGAGATTTATCCACCTTCACCTCTCCTTTACAGTTAGGAACATTAGCTAGGAGGGGCAGCAAGGGGTCTCATTATGAAAGGGCCAAAAATTTGAGGGGGGCACTATAGTTTGGGGAAGATTGTTGTCTAATCCTTTTATAGGCAAATCTAGTGTTAGCTGATGGCTCCCACATCAGTGGGGTGGTGAATGAGCTGTTGGTTTTAATCCAGCTTCTAAAAGTGCTTTCTAAAATACTAATATTGCCAAAATAGGATCAGCACCTTGGAAAGTTCTTTTAAAATTCATACTGAGATCTCCACTCATAGGGAAGCTCATCAGATTGTTGTTCTTGTGCGCCTTCAAGTTGTTTCTGACTTATGGAGACTCTAAGGTAAACCTATCAGGGGTTTTTCTTGGCAAGATTTGTTCAGAGGGGAGTTGCCTTTGCCTTCTTCAGAGGCTGAGAGAATGTGACTTGCCCAAGGTCACTCAGTGGCTTTCCATAGCTGAGTGGGTATTTGAAGCATGGTCTCCAGAGCTATAGTCCAACGCTCTAACCACTACATCATTCTGGCTCTTAGGCCATTTCCACACGGGGATATAGCCCGCGCTGGGACAACCTCACCAGGAGGTCATCTACACCGCAGGGTGCGCTACAGTGGTTTGAAAAGGTGAGGTTCTACACCTCAAAGCGCCCTCGCGTAGCCGCGGGGGTGGCACCGCATGTTTTATAAAGACCACCTTTCAAGTGATCTTTTTAAAGCAAGAGTGCACTAGCCCGTCGCAGCACCCTGTGAAGAACTGCAGGGGCGCGCAAGCGCGTCCCTGCAGAGCTGCCTGGAGGAGGGCTTCTGGCTGGCACGCTGCCCCAATTGGCAGAGTGCCAGCGGAAGCCGCTGGACGCCATTTTGGGCGCCGCCAGACACTGGCGGCGTGTAGAGCAGCGAACACGCGCTGCTCCCCGCGGGGACGGAGCCACCCAGATTAAGGTAAGCTCCGTCCCCGTGTGCGCCGCCCTGTTCCACCGCGTTTCGGGCCCCCCCATGTAGAAAGGGCCTTAGATTCCTGCCAAAATCATTATGGACTCTGCATGGATGAGTTTAGGCTTGTTCACTGGAGATTCCCCTCCCTTGTTATTGAAGGTGAAGATACACTGCAACCTGGTATTGTAGGCCCTACCTGCCTCTGTGATTGTTGTTAAGGTTGGCAGTCCAGAAGATCATCTTAGTAGCTTTGGTGCCACTAACCAAGTGTAATTAAATGGGCTGATAAAGGTTAACACTTGAACCAGCTCTCTGGGAAGCCTCTTCATGAGTCAAGAGCAGCCACCCCGGGTGTCCTAGCAATTCTCCATAAGCACTAAGTAAAAAGCAGGGAAAGAAAAAAAACACAGAGAGAAGAGGAATAAAACATTCTTTTATCACCACTCTTGACAGGCATTATATTGTGCTACAGTGTCATTTGTTTAGTTACTGCTACAGCAATTGCTGAGCAGAAATCTTATAAGGAGCCATATGGCACCTTTGAATGAAAGCCATTATGCTTTTTCATGACTAACCCACAGTGTCTCTGCTAAGGAGGAAGAGCTTCCAATTTCCACTCTGTTCCAGTTGCTTGGGCCAAAAACAAGCACACATGGTGGGTACAAAGGTCAGGGGGCATACCTCCCCTGGATGAATTTCAAGAATGAAGCTTACTTATTTTTCCCACTTGAAGGCAATGCCAGCAAAATTACCTCAGGGGCACCATTCTCAATTACAGTGGGTCACAGGATGCAGAGGTTTTTGTGCTGGGGGTCCAGGATGGAAGAAGTTTCAGAGAAATGCCTTCTCTTTAAAGTTAAAGCAAGTTAACAAGTTTTCCTTTACTACAGAATGAAAGTCTCTCAGTGAGGTTCTCTGTGCCCATAAGTCAGAAAAGTTACTTTTTTTGGCTTACAGAATTCCTCAGCCAATATCTGGTCATCTGTAATTATCATGCTGGCTGCTTTTAGGGGCTGAGATGGGTTTCTAGGAGTTGTAGTCAGAAAAAGTTTGGGCCAGAAAAGAATAACTTTTCCAAGCTTTGTCTCAGGCTTCAAAAGTGGATGTCTTCAGTATGTCAACAATCACCAGTGTAACGATTCACCCCTGGTACACTCAGTTCCCAGGCCAATTTAGGCTTGAGGGTCTGTCCTAACGAGAAACAGAGACATGGGTGCGCCAAAATCTACTAATTACGTGAAGGTGTTAAGTGAGATGCAGCTATAAAACTTAAGGCAAATCAAAATTAGCTCATGTCCCTTCCACTGATTGAAGCAGTTCTTTGTCACAGTTGCTGTTCACCAGAATCCTCAGGATGAAACAGACATCATCCAAGGGACTAACATTTTCCTCAACAAAGAAGAAAGGATATTTAAAGATCAGGAAAAACAACATTCTTCAATCTCATCCTGAGAGGGTAAAATTGGCTGTACTCTTGCTCAAGGACACAGTCCATTGGGGTGGGTTTGCAGAACGTGGGAAAGCAACTTTTCCAAGCTCTGGCTTTAAGTACAGTCATCCCTCCACATTTGTGGGTTTAACTTTCACAGATTCTATTATTTGCAAGTTTCTTCAACTCCTGACCTGCCCTCCCCCCCCATCAAGTGCTTCTTTTCTGGGGGAACCTTTCCTTTGGGCAGCTCCGATCAGGCCACACAGCCCTTTAAAAACCCGCCTCTAGTCCTCCTCCTCCTCCATCAGCCACTGGCTGGTCAGCTAAGGACAGTTTGCACCCCAATTTCTCAGCACCATGAACCCTCTTCCAATGCCCCCCCAACCCAAGGAGGGATATGGGAGAGAGAGAGAGGAAGTATAGGGCCACCACACAAACTACCCCTTTTCTTTTTCCTTCTCCTTCCCCTGACCTGCACACCAAACTGACTAAAATACCTTTACAGCCCTATTTAGATCCTCTGTAGGGGTGTTAAAGACAATATACAAGTATGGGAGCACACGAACCTTAAAACTCCTTAAATTCAGGGTTTCCAATCACATGGAGAGTCTCCATGCATAGCAGAGCTTCTCCTCTTCAGATTAAAAAAAGTAGGAGGGGAAAAAGAAATGTGGCAGCATCTTTAAGACTACTGGCTTTCATTTTAGCATGGGCTTTCACAGATATAAACTCACATCTTCATATTGTCAATCTACATATGTAGAGAGAGCTGATAGAGATAGTCTGGGCCTAACACACTCTGGTCCCTGCCAGGTTATTTCCCCTCTACTGCAGAATGCCTGAACAGAATTTACATGGTGGTATATGGCACTGGTTTTGCAAATGGACTTACACTGCAGTCGCAACACATCAACTGAACTTACTACCTTAGTCTTAAACGCAGTAGGTGTGATTTTCAGATAAATGTATTATTCTATAAACATATCACCTATTCAGTGCATGTGTGTGCATTTCATATCATCCAGCATTTCACAGATGAATAGTGTGATAGATGATGATGCTGTGATTGCAGAGCAACTGATTGTGCAGGGGGCTGAGCCAGTGACTGAGAAAGTCAACCTGAAAACACCCCCTGTACTGCAAGGTCAAACAGAGACTGAGTTGCCCCAGCCAGCTCTTGACGGAGAGGGAAACAGTAGTGATGCTGAGGAGTTGCAGCCAGCTGTTCCCATCAGCCCTCAATCATGCAGAAGGCTGAAACGGGTTGTGGAGAGGGAGGCTGCTTGGACTAGGCTCAGGAAAAAATAATGAGCAGCACCTCCTCACAGGGGCTATTTAAGTCTGCTGGCATGGCTGCTCCTTGCTTGCAGCAGATTATTAGCAAGCCCTCACAACCTTTGTGTCTCCTGCTCCCTGAAACCCTCTGGATGGATCTCTGCCCCCTGAACCTTTGAACTGGTCCTTGACCTGGCTCAGCTTGTGTTTTCCTGGTGTTTGGTATATTCAGACTCCCCAGGTGTTCTTGACCTCTTTCCTCCCTTGCTGGCTGTGGCCTGGCAGAGAGAGATTCCTGAAAAATACTGAGACACCTGTGACTAAGCAACAGTAGAATGTAGCCAAGGTATACAGAGTCAGTGTGGTGTAGTGGTTACAGAAATAGACTATGACTCTGAAGACTAAGGCCCTTTCTGCACCACCCTCCCAACCCACAATGGCGATGGGATCACAATGGGACCGCGACAATGGTTCTGCTTGACATAGTCACAATCCCATCACCACCCACCACAATCGCAGAGTAAATAATTGACAGGTTTTCCCATCAATGACCCATGATTGCACAGCCCTCCTGCCGCCCTCCCGCACCTACCTGCTATGCAGAAATCCTGGAAGTGCAATGGCTGCACTTCCTCCCCCAATGCAGCCTGGGAAAGTCCTCAGCTATTCTGCGGAGGGAAGAAGTGGGGCCATCTCACTTCCTCCATTCCTGAAGGCAGCTGGCGTGGAGGGGAGAGCTCCTCCTCTCAGAAGAGGTTCTCCCGAGATCTCCACGGAATGGATTCAGCAAAAGGTATGCTGCAGAAAGGGCCTAAAATTTGAATCCCTGCTTGGCCATGGAAACCCACTGGGTAACCCTGGGCAAGTCATACTCTCTCATCCTCAGAGGAAGAAGGCAAAGGCAACCCCCTTCTGAATAAACCTTACCAAGAAAACCCCAGGATAGTTTTGCCTTAGTTTTGCCTTTGCTGGATCGCTATAAGTCAAAAACAACTTGAAAGCACACAACAACAAGCTATGGTGAAAGGAAGGAAGGAGGTAGAAGAAGAATAGGTAAGCTAGGAAAGGCTTCAGCTGCTTTTGCCTCAGCCTACAGGGAAGGGCAAGATTCTGCTTCCTCTTGTTCTCTCCTCCCTGCTGAGTTGGCTGGATGCAGACTCCTTTTGCACTCTTAACTCAGTTTTCAACAATTGTAGTTTGCTGAAGACAAAGAGAAAAAGTGGGATGAGGACAGAGAGAAACTGGGATATTTTAAAAGGAGATGAACAGGAGGGATGCTAGAGGATTAATCAAGATTCCTTCTGTCAAATTAGGACAGCTGGACGATATGGGATGTATGTGTGTGTGTTGAATCTGTATGTACTGTACACCTTTTGTCCTCGTAAGGGAATGTTTAAACACCAACTAAAAATCTCCTTGCTGTCCCTCAGCCACACACCTCTGCCTCCAAATATGCCTTACAAGGAGGCTTGTATTTAGAACACATTCTGTGTAATCTCATTTTACAGTTCCTATTTAACAGGCACTTCCCTCTTAAATTCCAACCACTCTTTCCCCCCACTTCTTCCCCCTTTTTAAAGCAAGATTTGCTGTTTTACTGCCCGTATTCTCAGCTCTCTCGGCTCGAGCCAGTCCATGTACCAGAAATACTGGAAGGATCACGCAAAATATAATTGCCCTAATGCTTTGCATATTTATGTTGGAAGGCTTTTTATGAAGTGTTACTTTGGAAAAAAAGAAAGGGGGAGAGAAAAGAAAGATCGGTTCATCTTTTAAAAGGAGTGATTGATTGGTGCCACTCAGCCATTTCTCCATTCTTGGCTTCCCTCTTTGCCTCTGTAATAAGTTTTTCATGAACACCAGGCCACTATTAAAGAACAGTATTCATCATAAGCCAAGCAAAGACCCAAGCCGACTTTGATGGGCACAATCCCATATTTCAAGCCACAGTGTCCTTTCTGTTAAACTTGATCTGCTGCCTTATTAAGAGTAAAGCGAAAACACACAAAACCTTTTGTAAACATTAATCATATATGGAAACCCCTTCCCGAAACCCCCAAACCAGCACTCCTCCACATATTGATAGTGCAGCCCTACATGGGTCTATTCAAAAGAAGTTGGAATCAACGGGACTTACACACAAGGATGTGCACATAAGATTTTGGCCTTGGTTGCCTAGTACCAGAACTGGTGATAGTGTATTTGTTCAAAATTTTATTTAAATGTCAAGGGGGAAAAGCCCACTAAGGTAACACGCCTGAAATTGTCCTATAGACAGAAGGCTTGTGCAAAAAGTTTTTCTTTTTCCATCCCAGCTGAAGTTTTTAAAAAGGGCAATGTTCTGCAGGGCAGTGTTATTTGGAGAACTCAGGGCCATCTGTAGATGTGGTGCTAACTGCATGAAGATAAATTCATGAAAGCCTGAGTAACCTTGGTTGGGCAGCCATTTACATATCACCAAGCAAGAGGAAACACATCAGCAAAACAGGAATATGTTTTTATGCTTATTTTCTGCTGCTCCAGAGACTAGGACAAGGAGCACTAGATTCAAACTGCAGGAAAAGAGATGAGATTCCACTTAAACCTCAGGAAGAACTTCCTGATGCTCAGAGCTGTTTGGCAGTGGAATATGCTGCCTCAGAGTGTGGTGGAATCTCCTTTGCAGGAGGTTTTTAAGCAGAGGCTGGATGGCCATCTGTTGGGAGTGCTTTGATATGGGTTCCTGAATGGCAGAGGATGGACTGGATGGCCCCTGTGGTTTCTTCCAACTCTATGATTCTAGGAAGACAAAGCAGGTGACTGATTTACATAATTTTTGTATATTATAATATGCATGTGTATAAGTACTATAATTTAAATAAAAACATTTCATATTGCTATTGTGGTAAAGATTGAACTGTCCGATTGATCTGTGTGTTTGCTCAGTCCAGAGTTAATGATCAATGGGCAGTTTCGTGCTTTTGTTCTCATTTCTGTCAGTTCTTTACCTTCAGAACAGAGTGAATAGCACTTTAGGTCAACAACATCCAACTCAAAAAAGATGGCTGTCTTTGAAAATGGGATACAAGGCTACCCTAAACCTCAGTTTCATGGAGAGTTGAGCCAAGAAGCTTAACACTTCTCTTTGTGCATAGCAGATCTTGTAGATACAGCTCTACTTGTAAAGTTTCTTCCCTGAAGACGGCACTGGAGAAGAACTAGTTACCATACTTTCAGTCCTCTATTACATATATGTTTGATGCATGAAGAAAATTTCAGACAATTGCTATTGGATTCCTACCTTACGGACACATGGAATAGATATTCAAGCTACATATGGTCTGATAGCAGTGCATATTTCTCGTGGGTAAATAAATGGTTACAACAAAGGACCTATAAAGTAACAAAGCCATGTTCTACATGCAGTTTACAAGAGACATACCTAGTCCGTGGGAGAGAATGTGACCCTTCAAATGTTCTCGGACTGCAGGTCCCAGAATCCTTCATCATAGCGATTTTGACTAAGGCAGATCATCATCATCATCATCATCACTGTTAGTTGGATTTGTAATTGGTTGACTAACCGAATCCAAAGGGTGATCATGAATGGCTGCTTTTCATCCTGGAGAGAAGTGACTAGTGGGGTGCCACAGGGTTCTGTCCTGGGCCCAGTGCTGTTCAGTATTTTTATCAACAACTTGGATGAAGGAATAGAGGGCATGCTCATCAAATTTGCAGATGACACCAAATTGGGAGGGGCTGCTAATACGCCAGAGGACAGGATCAAAATTCAAAATGACCTGGACAGATTGGAGAGCTGGGCCAAGCCTAACAAAATGAAATTCAACAGGGAGAAGTGTAAGGACCTACACTTCGGTAGAAAAAATGGAATACAGAAATATAGGATTGGGGACATGTGGCTGGATACCAGTACGTGTGAAAGGGATCTAGGAGTCTTCATAGACCACAAGCTGAACATGAGTCAGCAGTGCGATGTAGCAGCCAAGAAAGCCAATGCAATTCTCAGCTGCATCAATAGGAGCATGGTGTCTAGATCGAGGGAGGTACTGGTACCACTCTATTCTGCCTTGGTTAGACCTCATCTTGAATACTGTGTCCAGTTCTGGGCACCCCAATTCAAGAAGGATATGGTCAAGCTGGAGCAAGTCCAGAGGAGGGCGACCAAAATGGTGAGAGGCCTGGAAGCCATGCCCTATGAGGATAGACTTAGAGAGCTGGGTATGTTTAGTCTGCAGAAGAGAAGGTTAAGAGAGGACATGATAGCCATGTTTAAATATTTGAAGGGATGCCATGTAGAGGAAGGAGAGGGCTTGTTTTCTGCTGCTCCAGAGACCAGGACAAGGAGCAATGGATTCAAGCTGCAGGAAAGGAGATTCCACCTGAACCTCAGGAAGAACTTCCTGACGGTCAGGGCTGTCCGGCAGTGGAATACGCTGCCTCGGAGTGTAGTGGAGTCTCCTTCTTTGGAGGTTTTTAAGCAGAGGCTGGATGGCCATCTGTCAGGAGTGCTTTGAGGGTGTTCCTGCATGGCAGGGGGTTGGACTGGATGGCCCGTGTGGTCTCTTCCAACTCTACATTTCTATGATTCTGTGATTCAATGATCATCATCATCTGCAAAGTTGTTTTTGAGTACCTCTGCTTTTGAGTGGTAGCTTCCATGTCAGTGGGGTAATGAATCCATTCCAGGTTTTAGTATGAACTTTGAAGGAGTAATCCAATGTATGGAACCTATTTGGTACTAGCTCATGACATGTTTATCACCTAAAGAGAGCTTCACCATATAGGTAGGCTTGGGCTAATTGTATAGCCTATGGGCCACCTGGATCTTTCTTGGATTGTTGAGAGGAAACTCCTGTTGGTGTGACAGAGCAGGTCAACATAATGTGAGTGTACCACAGTGTTTTTCTATTCTGCACCTTGATGTGCTAAAAACAAGCAAAAAATCATTTTTGTTTTAGATCTATACATCACCCTGATACACATGCATCACAGAAGTTTCTAATTCCTCTTTGAACCAATTTCTAGAATTGCCCAGAAATTACACTTGAGTTGCTCATCTGACATTTAGGCCAGAAATCAGCCCATGAGCCAGAAACCAGCTGGCCTAACTATAAACAGATAGGGAGATAAAACTATAATATAGATCTTGTACAGACATAATAAAAAGCAGAATAGCTTGCTAGAAGTCATACCAAATGAAGTGCCCAAAGTTTTGAGGAGCAGCAAAACATATATAACTCATTTTAATTTTATTTCCGTTTAATATTCCTTGTTTTCCCTACGCTGACTAATTCAAGAAAAATAATTCTAATTGAATCCTGAAGCAATAGCAACATTCTGTCTGGAGGTATTACTCTCAACAAACCATAATCTTGTTTCATTCCTGTAAGAGTGTCTTATATCAGTGCTAAAGAAAAAAGGGGTGGGATATGGACTATTCTGTGGAAAATTCATTTCTAAAAGTATTTGGGAGTCTATACGTCCAAAACAGAATGATTATTGAATACTGGGGTGCCAGTGTTGGTGTTGCATCAGTGAGAATGAGAAAACATAATAAGGGGGGCATTTCATGACAAGCATGAGATTTTGAAGTTATTTTTAAAAAGCACATGAACAAAGTGGCATAGTGCAGATGTAGGATTGCCTGTGGCCTACTTTTCCAAGCACAGTCCTTTATTTGAAAGGTGGCTGGTTTAAGTCCAGTTTAAACATATTAAGAGAGAGTAATTTGCACTGGAGAACAGATTAAATCTAGGCTAGGGATGAAAAGAATATTCCAAAATATGCAAAGAATGATTGAAAAACATGTTTTTCAAGTACTGTGAAACTGATGAGAGGAATCCTGATGAGAATCTTTGCACTCCTTCTACAGAAAATTTACATCTGGTTATTTTGCACCGAAAACAGCAATTTCTGCTTATTAAACAGCATTCTATCACATAAAGTCTTATTTCCACACAGAAATATTTTCTTTCTGTGTAGAAACAAGCTGCTTTGGGCACATAAAATGCTGCAATTGGGGCTTTCCATGCAAAATTTGCACATGGTTGCTTTGAACTGAAAACAGCATTTTCTGTGCAGAAAAGAGTTTCTGTGGATAAATTTTCTGCGCACAAAAAAGCTGTTTTCTGTGCAAAACACCAATGTGCAAATTTTGCACAGATTAAATCCCAAATTCTGAACAGGCTCTGAAAACTGTGAAACTTTCAGTCTTTTTCATCAGGGGAACAAAATTGTCAGAATTACTCATTTGCTGCAAGAAGAGAATTAGTGTCAAATTATATATCTCTAGTCTAGGGACGCAAGATATCTAGCTGACAGATATTGGTGGTGGTCAGGATTCAAGCAACATAGATTTCTTCTTAAATTATTAAGTATTTTAAAGTTTGCATCTAAGTGTGTAAATCCGCACATCCTGAAGTTACGCAAATTAGCACTCTTTTCTTTTTGGCAATGCATTTTCTTTTATCTTCCTCCTTTTTCCCTGTGTGTAAAGAGACTGCAAATGTTGGAAGACCATTTGACAGTAATCTTAAAGTTTCAAGCAGAACTCTGTCACGGACATGTTGTTGGGCATCTTTAGCTAGACTAGACCGCCCCAACATGCTGCCTTCTAGGTATCCCCAGATATCATAGAGGCACGATAGCTGGGAAAGATGATGGTTGTTGTCCAATATAGCAGGATTGTGGCATGCTGGGAAAAGGCAAATGCTGTATATTAAATCTATTAAACTTACACATGTGGACTATTTGGTCTGCACTGCAGCATGTCAAAGACTAGGATCATATTTGTGCCTATTGGCTATAAATCTTTTTTTTTTTTTTACTTTTTTCCTGGAAATTCTCCAGAGATCAGCTGCTGATGGTTCGTGGACCAGCACCAGTCTATGGACTACCAGTTTTGAGTAGCACTGTTTTAAGATATGTTCACCAAGTCAAACACTGCTCCTTTGGCTGGATGCCCCATCCCAATACCCCATCTGTACTCTTTATGGAAGACATCTGAAGAAACCAGAATGGTTGACTAAAGAACTCTCAGCTGAGCTAGGTGTTAAGAGAAACATGTATAGGAAATGGAAGAAGGGGGAAACCACCAAAGAAGAATTTAAGCAAGTAGCCAGGAGATGCAGGGAGGAGGTCAGAATGGCTAAAGCACAGAACGAACTTAGGCTGGCCAGAGACATTAAAAACAATAAAAAGGGCTTTTTTAAATACGTCCGCAGCAAAAGGAAAAAGAAGGAGACGATAGGGTCGCTGCGCAGAAAAGATGGTGAATTACTCACAGGGGGAAGAGAAAAGGCAGAACTACTTAACACCTTCTTTGCCTCAGTTTTTTCCCAGAAGGATACAAGCACTCAACCTGGCAGTTGGGGAGCAGGTGAGGAAGCAGGGGAAATGAGGTACGTAATAGGTAGAGAGGTGGTACAGGAATACCTGTCCACACTGGATGAATTCAAATCTCCAGAGCCAGATGAATTGCATCCTAGGATATTAAAAGAGCTGGCAGAGGTCATTTCGGAACCACTTGCTATAATCTTTGAGAAATCTTGGAGGACAAGAGAAGTTCCAGCAGACTGGAAGAGAGCAAATGTTGTCCTCATCTTCAAGAAGGGAAAAAAAGAGGTCCCAAATAACTATCACCCAGTCAGCCTGACATCAGTACCCGGAAAGATCCTGGAGCAGATCATTAAGCAGTCAGCTGCTAATCGCTTAGAAAGCAAGGCGGTAATCATGAGAAGTCAACATGGATTTCTCAAAAATAAGTCATGCCAGACTAATCTTATCTCTTTTTATGATAGAGTTACTAGCTTGATAGATGAAGGGAATGCTGTGGATGTAGCATATCTCGATTTCAGTAAGGCCTTTGACAAAGTTCCCCGTGACATTCTTGTAAAGAAACTAGTAAAATGGGGGCTGGACAGGGCTACTGTTAGTTGGATTTCTAATTGGTTAACCGACCGAACCCAAAGGGTGATCATGAATGGCTGCTTTTCATCCTGGAGAGAAGTGACTAGTGGGGTGCCACAGGGTTCTGTCCTGGGCCCAGTGGTGTTCAATATCTTTGTCAGTGACTTGGATGAAGGAATAGAGGGCATGCTCATCAAATTTGCAGAAGACACCAAATTGGGAGGGGCTGCTAATATGCCAGAGGACAGGATCAAAATTCAAAATGACCTGGATATACTGGAGAGCTGGGCCAAGGCTAGCAAAATGAAATTCAACAGAGAGAAGTGTAAGGTCCTACACTTTGGTAGAAAAAACAGAATACAGAAATATAGGATTGGGGACACGTGGCTGGATAGCAGTACATGTGAAAGGGATCTAGGAGTCTTCATAGACCACAAACTGAACATGAGTCAGCAGTGTGATGCAGCAGCCAAGAAAGCCAATGCAATTCTCGGTTGCATCAATAGGAGTATGGTGTCTAGATCGAGGGAGGTACTGGTACCACTCTACTCTGCCTTGGTTAGACCTCATCTTGAATACTGTGTCCAGTTCTGGGCACCCCAATTCAAGAAGGACATGGTCAAGCTGGACCAAGTCCACAGGAGGGTGACGAAAATGGTGAGAGGCCTGGAAGCCATGCCCTATGAGGATAGACTTAGAGAGCTGGGTATGTTTAGTCTGCAGAAGAGAAGGTTAAGAGAGGACATGATAGCCATGTTTAAATATTTGAAGGGATGCCATGTAAAGGGAGGAGAGGGCTTGTTTTCTGCTTCTCCAGAGACCAGGAGAAGGAGCAATGGATTCAAGCTGCAGGAAAGGAGATTCCGCCTGAACCTCAGGAAGAACTTCCTGACGGTCAGGGCTGTCCGGCAGTGGAATATGCTGCCTCGGAGTGTAGTGGAGTCTCCTTCCTTGGAGGTTTTTAAGCAGAGGCTAGATGGCCATCTGTCGGGAGTGCTTTGAGGGTGTTCCCGCATGGCAGGGGGTTGGACTGGATGGCCCGTGTGGTCTCTTCCAACATTTCTATGATTCTATGATTCCATGACCCAGTCTGAGGATATCTTAAGAACAGATGAACAGCAGGTGGACAGTGAAGCCAGTAGGGTTCTGAGAGATGATGTTGCTATCAGAGAGAGAGAGAAGCATTATGAAAGGACAACAAACTGTTAATTAAGTGATGGCAGTTGTATTTGCACTGCTGAGGACAGCAAGAAGAGCTTGTGGGATTTATGTCTCTTGTGACAAAATTATTTGCCTCTCATTATGTACTATATGCTCTCTCTCTCAGGTGGATAGGTGGGCTGCTATTGGGTTAGCCCTGGACTTTGAAACATCACAGGAAAGGTGAAAGTGGTCATCGCTCACTTTGGGGCAATAAGGAAAAGGGTCCAAGGGATCTTCTAACTTAGGGGTGGGAATTGTGTGGACCACCAGGTATTGTTGGTCTGTAGTGCCCAGCATCCCTCATCACTGGCTATGGTGGTCAAAGTTGTTAGAAATTGTAGTTCAACAACATCTGACAAATCACACTCCTTCCCTTGTTCTAACTGAATCCCATAAACACACAGAATTAGGATAAGAAACCAGTCAATTCATACTGATTTCCATCCTTTCTCCAAGCAATCCAGCATACTCAGCTTTTATTACCTCTGGAACTTCCATTTCTTCTGGAGAGAAGATACCATCATCTCAAGGTTTCAAATGAAGTAGCCCTTTGTTTTCATTTCTGTTTTAACTAGTGCATGTACTATAACATGAAAAATGGTGATTATGCTGAGGAAGGAAATTACCATTTAGATTGACCCTAAATAGCTGTCATTTCCAGCTCAAAGCAGGAAGCTAGCAGATCTGGTTTTAATAAACTGTTGAGAATTTTGGATTTTTATTGTCCTTCTGGGTTATCCAAAGGGATTTTTTTCTCCTTGAAATCATTCCATCCATTGAGTCAAAGTTTTCCTTATGCATGGAGTTTCCCCCTAGAAACTTTATCCCTAATCATGCTGTACATCCTCTCCTCAAAGCTTCCTTTTTCCGTAATGTTTTTCTCTATTTTTAGTATACTCTCCTGCTTCTCACATATTTTAAGTGAAGTCCTTCTGTGTGTTTTACAAATTGCATGTGATGGCTTTAGACTGCATTGAGACTGAGGGTGTGAACAGGCAATCTCTACATTTAATACATATATGTGTACATTAATATTATACTGTGCCTTTCTGCTAACAAATTACATTCAACATGGTAAATATCAAGCAGCAACAAACGCAAGTAAAAGTATAAACAAATTTTAAAACCAAATTAAAAATTTGTCAGTACAAAGAAAGCATCAGCACTTAATCAGATAATAACCTAACACAGATGCCAAAGAAGTGCTTAGTTAAAAAGGCCCCCACCTACAGTCAACAGGAAGGGTCTAGATCTAAACTAGGAGCAGCCACCAAAAAAGCCTTTTGCTCTGTTGCTTGTTGTCTCATCCCTTGGTAACAAACAGTTTGGAATGATGCTGAGATATACTGGGAGAGATCAGAATCATGCCTCCTCTGCACATTTAGTGCATCCACTCTGCTCTCAGACTTGCCTAGCATTTAAAATTTGGAGAATAGCAGGACAGAAGTTAGAAAACTACTTTGTTGGACTGCATCTATGAGGATCCTCCGGCCTTTGGTATCCGTAGCCCAAAGAAGTAACTTTTCCAAACTCTGGGACTGCAGATACTTAACATGTGAATATGCACAGAGGAGAAAAGGATTGCAACTCACTCAAGTTCCAGTTGGAGTGGATAACATGGCCCTCTAAATATTGTTGGACTGCAACTCCCAGCATCCCACATCCTTGCCTACACTGGCTACGTGTTGCAGTTGAACATTTGAATGATACAGGTTTCCCATTTCTGCTCTGTGGCTCTTTCCAGCCCAATATGCATTCGGCATAACATGTGCAGAACCCTAAAATTTATCTGCATAACAGCTCTGTCCATTCAGTCACACACAAGGCTGAAAGCACAGGCTTTAAGTGTGTGCACATTTTGTAGCTGTATAGCCTTCTTTTTACGATTTATGCCAAGTACATGTACATCAGAGCAGGGGCAGGGTGGTCCTAGGGAGGCAGCCATGATACTCACATGTAACATTGCCACATTGCAGTTAGAGTATGATAAGGAGACATTTGTAATTCAGCCCTATCTGTGCGCTGCTAAACTCATGATAGCAGCCTGACTAGGAAAATTCCATTATACAATAAAATAAAAGCAGTGAAAAGCACCATATAATATCCTTCCTGTAATAAAAAAATGTAGGCAAACAATGTGCTCATCTATACTCCTCTGTTTACCTTTGCAACTAAAAGCTTCCTGCTCATAAATGGGGCTGCCAAGAGCTATATGTACAGTCGTGAAATTTCATATTAGCAACAGCAAAAAACTCTCTTTCAAAAAAAATATCTCTCTCTGATGTGGTCACTTCCCATTCCTAAACATGAAGACTTCTTCTTAGAACCCCTACGTGGAGAAGCAGCAATTTCCACAGATCTTGAAGTGGTCCTTGAGAAATTTGGGTTGCAATTTGACATGCACTGAGTTAGCTGTAAGTCCTATAAAATTCAAAGGGGGTCCTTTTTGAGCAGATATGGGTTATTTCTGAAGGATTCATATTCTCTCTGTTTGGGCTTCAAGATCTTTGGAGGAAGCCTTTCTTTTGGGCCATTTTTGCATTAGACTGTTACAGTGCTATTATTCTACTTTCAATATCCTATGGAATCTTAGGGTCTGCAAACCCCAGGATGTTGAAAGTGGAATAACAGCACTAGAACATTCCACTGTGGAAATGGCCTTCGTCCCACCACACTTAAACAGGGTTACCAGTTCAGGATCATCCCAGGCTCCGAGTTTTCAGAACCAAAACCTGAGACCTAGAGATGGCCTCTGGCCATGTCATTAAGCATTAGGCATTAAATGCCAACTGCAGTTGCTTACCTACTTGGGGAAATAGGATAAAGAGTATTTAATCTAGCTTGTCTCTAGCCAGAAGGTAGATACAGAGCAAGCACCACAACAATTAGGAGGGAAGGAAAAAACTAATTGAGTAAATACATAGGCTTCCTAGCCTTTGCATGGTGTAGTGTCAAATCAGTTTAGCCTTGCGAACTGTAGCAGGCTGCTGCTTTCTTAGGTGAGGTAGAGAATTGCCCCAGTCCTTTCCTCTTGTCTGGAATAGAGTTCACCAAAACTGGAGAATTTATACCCTTGTCTTCCACCTGGAGATGACCCATGAAAACTGGAGATTTGGGACCAAGCTCTGAGAACTGGCAACCCTACCAGCAGGGAAATGCCTGGTGGGAATTGGAGAGGAGGGCTTCTAGGTCACTGCTCACTGCCTCTGGAACTCCCTTCCTGGGGAAGGTGGAATGATCCCTTCCTTGCTGTCAGTAGCATCACTGGAGAGGGGGGTTGCGAGTGGAGTGGACCTCACCAAGTGACACCATGGGGGAGGTGACACAAAAATGACCACCTGCCCCTTCTTTTTCCTCCATTCCATAAGAGCCCATGTAGCTTCATGTAGGAGAAACATGTCCTTTTTTTCTTATGTCTGGACAAGATCCTCAGTGCCTCTGCGCATGCAGAGCCAGACAAATAGAATGGGATGCCCAGAGGGTGGGTCCCTATGGCAGGAGAATGGGCTTCCCAGAATTCCAGCTCCTGGATGGAAAAGGGTCCATGGGCCCTAGTGTCTATGACACTATGAGATACCGCACTGGGTGACACAAACCCTAGTGGCACCACTGTTTGCTCTCCTTCCTTCAGGAGGCAACAACTTCTGATTTAGACCTGTTTTCAAACAGCTGACTGATCACAGAAGAAGAGTGTATGCCATTAAAAGAGAGTATGCTACTAGGGAGATCAAATCTGCCATTTTTAATTGCTTGCTGTAATTTGTTATGTGTCCTGCCAGACCTTTGGCCAGCTCCCCATATAAATGATTGAAAGAATGCATCTGTCACAGCAAAGAATTTCCTTGGGGACATATTGCAGTAGACCTCAGAGGAAATACAGAATACAAGAGATTACGTTCACTGTATTCCTTAATGCTCTTTTTCTATATTAAAATAACTACTGTAACTTTTTTTTAAAAAAACATAGCTACTACTTTTCCTTCTTTTTATTATCTTCATTGCACTGGCAAATCTTAAACTCTGTGTTTACAGTTATTGGTGTGAATCTTGTCTAGTTCCAACTAGAGTAGACCCACTGAACCAGTCATTGAATGACAAGTCAATATGTAAGAAAATCTCATTGATCTAACTGCTTTACTCTACATGTAACTAACAATAGGACTCAGGACGTAGTATATGAACTCTGTTTTGTTTATCATTTCATTTTTGTTCAATTTTATTCTGCTTGTATTCCTATCTTTGAAAGAAAGCAAGATGTGAGACAAATCCAATAAATAAATAGATAAATACAGGATTGCACTGTAAGCTACCATCTTGGATGCTTTATTTTCAGGATTGGAGATGCCTTATGTAGCAAGGGTGGTATCAGCTGGTGGCAGCCATGTCAGTGAGACAGTGAAGCCACTCTGGGTTTTAATCCAGTCTTTTAAAAAACAACCCAAGGTGCTAAATCCTATCTGCAAAATAAGTTCAACACCTTTGATATCTCCTTTAAAATTCAGACTAAAACCAGAAGTGAATTCACCTGCTTACTGACATGAGAATTTCCAGTTCCCATTGGCATGGATCATTCTTCTATTTTTTAAAATATTTTTATTTCAAAGTCACCATTACAAATTATCAATGAATATAGGCAGTGACATCATGCAAAACACAGGTGTATGGGTGTTCTGAGATTTGTTGTTGTAACTTGTGCTGTGAACCAAGAGATGCTCAGGAACCATAAAGTATATCTGCACTACATAGGTTGGCAAATTTCATACCACTTCAGTTGTCATGGCCCTATCCTTAGGAATCCTGGGATTTGTACTTTGGTAAGGTATTGATGGTTCTCTACTAGAATGCTCTAGTCTACTTCCATGAACTATAATTCCTAATCTAAAGTATAGATTTAAATTGATTAGATTGCCAGTCTCTCTTTTCTTAGGGTTGTTTGGTACCATCTATGCGCCTCACCAAACTACAAATATCAAGATTCTTTAGGATGAAGCTATAATGATTAAAATGGTATGAAACTGATTTAACCATGTACTGCAGATATACCTTTAGAAACATGACCATTATCAGGAAGCATGGCCCAACCCCAAGTCTTGAATACTTAGTCATGCTGTTTTAATGATCTCTTGCTCTGCGATTTTGTTTTGTCTTTTGCCTTTTAAAGATTTTATTTTAAAGGATTTTAGTTCTTTGTGTTCTTCCTGTTGAAGAAAAGCTGTTTATATGCTACTTCTCTCTTTGTAAACTTTTTTTTTTGTTTTAATTTTTGTAAGCCACCCAGTGAATCCCAGTATTGGGGAAAAGTGTGATATAAATGAATGTTGTTGTTATTGCTATATGTTGACATCCTAGACCAGCTACTTAGTTATGAAAATGTAACTAAAGCCATTTCCACACAACAACACTCTCTTCTGTCATCCTGTCACAATCCTGGCAGCACCTCTGTCGGGATGGGAATGTGTCCCCAACGCTCCCCTCTGCACCTGGCCGTCTGGCTGCAGAAGGGAGTGCGAGGGACACCCTCTTTCCTTCTACACAGCAGCCAGCCTTCTTCCCATGCTGCAGTGGGGAAGGAAGCGTGTGATTATGCTTTCGACCCTTCTGCATGGCCAGTGGTGATGGGAGCCTCGCATGATCAGGGGCCATTGACGGGGTTTTTCCATCAATGATATATCCCTTGATTGTGCCGGCTGGGGAGGCAGGAAGCGTGGGACTGCAACAATGCCGCACAAAAACATCATCATACTCCTGCTCCTCTCATGTTCCCATTCTGGGAGGGCACCGTCCTGTGGAAATGGCCTAAGTAATGTCTTGTGGTCTGACTCCACAACAGCCCACCTTAAAAGTCAGCAGCTGGATGGAGTGAAGAAGGTTCAGCTTCCACTGGGATACAAGAAGGATGATATTGCCACTCTTTTCCTGCCAGAACGCATGGTTGAGACAATACCAATTTGGACCCCTGATGCAAGTCCACGTCACAGCCTTGTTCACTGGTAGGAAAGTGCAGAAACATCAGTTTCCTAGTGCCCTGATCAGAAGCTGCACAGATCTCCTTCTCCCAATCTGGCTGCTAGCTCTTAAGTTTGGCTGTGGATGATTTTTACGTGGGCTTGCTGTAAGACTATGTAGTCTTACTGAATGCAAACTGGTTACGGATCCATAACTCTCAGTTACAAATCCGTAACTGAATACCAGCCATTGTTAGTATTATCTGGCCTACATCCTACAGCAAGACGGAGAAGATTTTACTTGAAACTTTGGGAACTGAAGTGTGTGTATATGAGAGAGAAAGAGAGTATATCTTTCACACATAGTTGCCACAATGACGTGTATGTCATTTTTATCCAAGAAAAAAAAAGGCATCAAAGGTCTGAAAACACCGCGATGAAGTTACCTTCAAAGAAATAATGTGACATTTTCTTGGCCAAAGTGAATGAATGAAGCCAATATGGGAGTATTTTAACTTTTACTTCTTCTTTTCACCTCCCTGTAGTGGTTCGGGACTTTGATAGTGCTGTAAATCAGACCTTTTCTTTGGCATGACTCAGCAGAGCCCTGGTTTACAGCAGTGAGGATACAACCCATCGTTAAGCTGCGGCCTTGTTATTCTCTTCACACATGTAACAAAACATTAGGGGATTTGAGTTTCTCATAGATAGGTCACTAGCACTCTACTTCTGGGACTAAAGTTGTTTATCAGGATTCGGGGATAAAAGCTGGAGGGAATCCAAGTTCATTATCTAAGCCTATTTTTGCAGTTGAAACATGCTAAGCCTAACTGTTAATCAAATACTCTAGAGAAGGATTTTTACAGCTGTCCAAGGACACCGTCAACTATAACACTGACTTCATGACTGCATTAAATTTGTTTTATTTCTCCTATTTCTCTCAAACCCCCCCCCCCCGCATGAATACCTTTTGCTTTACAGCTCTGTCAGGGACAAACAAAATGTATTTGATGGACCCACTTTTAAATACAGGTGTGTATGTGTATGCCCAGCCTCAAGCCATTATTTCCCACTGCAGGCTTTTGCAATTTGGAAGATTTCAATGAGTCCTTTAGAAACTAGAATTAGAGAACCTATGCAATCTCATATTTCAACGAGGGAATACCAAACTGAGAATATTATTTGTGAATATTTTCTCTATGCTTCATCCCTGTCTCTCTTCTCTTCTCCCTTAGGTCATGTATTGTTTTGTTGTATGTGTGTTTTTTAACAACTATCCCAGTGGGCAAATGGTTTAGCAACGTAGCTTGTCTAGTGCAATCTAACACACACAAAGACACTGTCAACAACCGAAAGAGATCCCAAATACAGATTTTGTTCCATGTCGTTAAAAGAGAAAACTAATGTTTCAATTGGTTTTATTGTATTACTTACCTTTTTACCATTGGAAACTGCTTTAGGATTACTATTACTTTCATTAGTATTAATATTATTATCAGAAAGTGGTATAAATAATAAGAATAATGTAATAGTATTAATATCTGTTTATTACAAATCAGCTACAAAACTCCACGAACAAGAAATTCAACAGTCAATGGGACATAGTAAATCCCTGTGTCACATTGCTTATAAGGCTCCAATATAGGAATTAAAGCTTGGACATCCTATTTGTCTGTCTGTCTATCTGTTTTATACTCTGCTTTTCTCTCAGCACAGGACCCAAAGTAGATTACCATAGTTTACTACTACTGGAGACTGCAACTAAAAAATTAAAAAATCTCCTTGACAGCATGCTGGCAGTGAGATTTTTAAAGCTGTGATACCAGAAAATAACCCATTAAAACTCTATTAGGAACACAGGGAGCTACTTTTTTTCACTGAGTCTGACCAGTCCCACCTGGTCCCACCTGGAGATTCCAAAGACTGAAACTGGCATTTGCTTCATTGTAGAACAAACATCTATCTCCAACCTGTGGGTTTTTGTCCTAGTTAAATGTGCAGTTAGTGACTGACAGTGTTATGTTCAGCATTGTGTGTCAGCTTATAGCTGAAGAACACAGTTAAAACTCCTTCGTATCTCCTGTTGTTTTTTTTAAGAAACCCTCAAGTAACAAGGATGAGGAGCCACTTAGCTCAGATTTAAAGAGAGAAGAAAGAGTGAAGAACGTTGTTCTTCCAGCCAGTATAAGTCCTATCCGTTCTCTTCTTCATCCTTACAAAACAAGCATTGTATATGTTTTAAAAATACACCCAGTATACTAATGAGATCTAGAAACTTATTTTACAAAAGGGAAAGTAGAGTTAAACTCATAAATTACTCTTCCAATTTCTTTCTCTTTGTTTCTCTCCTGTCTATTTTTCTCTTAGGAATCAAGACTAATTGGTAATTGGCGTACAGAACATGATGTTTGGCCTCAGGGCTATTCAAGATTGATCAAAACCATTTGTTCTAGTGTGTGTTATTGTTATGAATATTCTTAATAAAATTTAGCGAAGCAGGGAAACAGAGGGGCCAGACACTGTCTCTGTGCCTTGTATTACACGGATGTCACTTTTTCCAGTGAAGAAATGAATGCAGAGAAAGTCACCTGAGTGAAAAGCACAGACTGTTGTCTCAAATGAGTCCTCGGACAGTTGCCATTGTACTCAAGGGAATATACTCAAATGTGCCAACTTTTGTTGGAGGGAAATCAGTATGCAGCAGAAAGAAGGAGAAGAGAAAGGGGGTCAGCCAAGCCAAATGACAGCTGAGGATCATTGCTCCTGGGGCTGGTTTATTGCTGGGAAGGTAGACAATGCCATGATTAAATTTCAAAAAAGATGGTTATGTAGCCAGGATGTGGAGTCTGTGGTAAGCTAAGGGAATGGCTGGGCCCTGACAGTAATGTTATAGTATCAGAGAGCTTGTCCCTTTGCCATCACCCCACTGGTGTTCTCAACTTGAAATAGCCTATGGGAATTGTTCATGAGTGAGCTAAGACAGATGCATGATGCAATTTCCCATGATGCTCTGGGTGCAGTGAGCTGAATGACCTGACCCTAAAGTTCAAGTGCTGGCTATATACTTTAAGCATGTACATTGTTGAACAGCCTGTAGGAAACATTTATGAATGAAACACACACATACACACAAGCCAAGATCCTACACTGCTTCAGCATAGCATTAAATATCTGCTGGCACTTACTTCACGCAATGCCTATACTGAATACCAACGCAGCACAACAGCCTACACTGAACACCAACATAGCACAAAATACGTGGAACAACGGTCCATTTGCATGCTTGACAAGCCATTCAATGTCCAATGAACAAAGACAACACTTATTCACACCTTATTCTGTGTACTTTAATGTGCTACTGCATACACAATGGTCTCACATACACAACTCTGCTTGCGCTGCCACCAGCTGGATATACACGTTGTCAAAAAATTACTCCATATTCATAGTGCAATTTAAATCTGTATATGTCAGTAACGGGATGACAGTCATATGGTCCAGTTTCCCACGGTGTTTGGGGGATGATGGACTTAATGACCTGGCACTCTAATGTTTGTCTACATAGTCTACACATTCACCTAAGTGGAAATGATATTGTTGACTTTCACTCAAGATATTTCCAGAAGAGATTTTTATTGTACAATCGCCATTATTGATTCACAGAATTTTAAGAAGGATCATTGCCTTCCATTTCTGATCATCTTGGATATTCACGTCGTTTCTCATGTATGAGAGACGAAAAATGTGCATAATACTTTTTGATTGAGATCACTGTGGGGTTGGGATCTGTTAACAATGGATGACAAATGAAGTATAAAATACTTTCTGTCTGTGGGAGCACCAGGAAGCATTAGCCTGGAAGGACGTTCAACGAACAAACATACAGAAATCTAGCACCTATGACAAAGTGCTAGGTTTCTCAAAAAATGTGCACATGTATGCGTGTGCATAAACATGGATACACAAGCACATGCACACATTTCAAATGGCCCTGGCATCTGTTAGCAAAGTGTGTAGATGTGATTGAGCCTCTTTGAGTATCAGACAGGTTAAAAGTATGCCTGTTTGCCTGGAGTGCAATCATAGCCAATTTGCTTTCTTATTTAAGTAGGAAAGGTAATCTTGATAAGGAGAAATACATTGAGATAGAAAGATAAAGTAGGTGAACTTACGCTAACCAAGTAAGTAACTAGACTGAAGGGTCTTGCTATGTCCTTCTCTTGGAACAAAGTGAGGATGTCTTCTCCTCTTTAGAGCATCAAAAAGAAATGTAACAAGAGGCAGGAGACATCACCAACACTAAAAGTGTCACCATGAAAGTGTTGCACCTCTGTCACCTCCAACAAGGTCAACCATCAAGTAGGACCAATATTCCCCAGTTAGGTAGCAAGACTAGTCCTGGTTTCTAACAGATCAAACACTGTAGCTACTTTGAAAGAATGCCAGAACAATGCTTCAGCCACAAGCAGCTGAGATCTTTTGTCTGCCTTTCCAGACATAGTAAGAATTCAAAAATCTGAAATGTTTTCACAAATCAGGTTTCTATTTCTTTTATTTTCAAATGCTGTTCAGGTAATTTAATTTCACTTCACAGTAACATATTCTGTCCAGGCTATCAAAGACAATGATTCCACCCCCCTCCACTAATGAACATCAGGTGCTCAGTCTTCTATTTCATCTCAAATTAAAACTTGTCCTTTTGAAATTTCTTTCCAGTCCAAGGTCTAAGGTCTGTTTCTTTTCTCAGTTTTTGTTCCTTACTGTTGTCTGTGGTTCAGTTTTATCAAGAACAATATTTGATGTGACATTCTAGGAAGGGCTTTTAAGCATAGTTTCATTTTCCCTGCCAAAAACATTTTTTTCAAAACTTATTGAAGAAAAAAAAACACAAACAAATCCGCAAAGATGAAAACAACTAATTTATCTCTTGATATTTGGAAGTATATTTCTAATTACTTAAGACAGCCAATGGACATGAACCAAAATTTAGATAGCTCTTTGGATCCATTTTTCTAAAACAAGAATAGGAATGTTGTCCTTGGTGTTATCAAGATCAAAATGTTCGACTCTGCATAATTATTTGACAATGTCGGCATTTTTAATGTTCACGGATTCTAGGACCTCATCACTATGCAACATATGTGAAAATGAGACATTCTCCCCACTACCACCACTACTCAGGAGGTTTGGATTGTGATCTTTATATTCCTTTCTTTCTTTCTTTCTTTCTTTCTTTCTTTCTTTCTTTCTTTCTTTCTTTCTTTCTCAGCTAATTGTGCTTAAATACATGTATCTTATTCACAGAAACAGCCAGATTGTACTCTTTTTTATTTATTTGCTACCACGTGCACAAACACACACAGACACACACACAGAAGGGGCAACAAACTTGGAGGATTAAGTATAAAAGGAAGTGTGTGTGTGTGTGTGCGTGCGTGCATGTGTGTGCATGTATGTGTGTGTGTGTTTGTGTATTATAAACACCCTTTCTGAGAGTCTCAAAAGATCACTGTAAATTTTGCTTGACAATCTAACTTTAGAAAAGCAAAGTTTAACTCTCCAGATGGGAGGGATTATGAGGATATATATATGCACAATTTAGCAAGACTGTTGATTCAACAGACTTGATAAAGGTTTACCATTACTCTGACAAGCTTTCGTCTGGTTAGAACAGACAATGGTAGAGAACTGGGCAATCAATTCCCTGACAGTTTGCTGCATTCATTTGTGCATATGCCACTCATTATCAAATCAATATGTCCTAATACATTGCCAAAAATAGCTGAAAAAAAAACCCCAACAGCTATGGAACTGTCTGTGATTGTCATCTGAAAGGGAAAAATTGTACTCTTTCCAATGCCTGTACTGAGCAGAATAAGGGTGCATTTGCTTTGCACCAGCTTTCTTCCCAGGATGCATGACAGGAAATGTTGATAACCAGGATGGAGCTGCTGCTTGGTTCTTCACTCCTGTGGTGGTGAAAAATTAATTAATTATTAAGGAAACTTCTCACAGAGGCAGTCACTTTTTGTGATGTTTTAGGTGATACCTAAACAGACTCCAGGATACAACACGTAGCACATTCAGACGAACTCTTGGGAGAGCTTCAGGTAACTTCTTGAAACAGAAGTCTTCTCACTCACTGGACATTGATTATCCATCACAGGGACCAGAGTACTGGGAAAAAAAAAACAACCTCCTTTTGAACTAAAACTCCATCCCTCCTCCTGCATTAGCATGAATTGTGGCCACCCTGGCCGGGAAATTCTGGGAGCTGAAGTCTAAAAAAGTAAACTTTCCAAGCTCTAGCAGGAGTATGACTGAATAATAAGAAAGAATCACCTCAGACCTTTATGAATAACATTTTTTAAATCAGATTTAATCCTATTGGCAGTCCTAATTAGAGTAGGCTCATTGAGTCAATTGACCCACCTTCCAACACTTCATGCACTGCATCTAATTCTATTTGAGACTAACCACAAGGATTCAAGTTTGTAGTGTGAGCTTTGTTGGACCTACATCCACAGATGCATGATGTGCAGTCTTAGGCCATTTCTGCATGACGACGCTCTTTTGCGTTGTCTTGCTGCAGTCCCGGGTCCAGAAGGGAGTGCATCAGCAATGCTCCCCTCTGCACCCACTCGGTCCATGCAGAAGAGAATGCAATGGCACCATGCCTTCCTTCCACTGTGTAGCTGGGCTTTTTCCATTGCTGTGCTATGGAAGGAAGCATCGCCAATACACTTCCACAGCTTCCACATGGCCAGAAGGACAGCGCCGCACGATCGCAGATGCAAAACAGATTTTTTCCGTTTTGTGAAAACTGTGCAAGCGTGATGCTCTGCGACAGGATGGCAGCAAGACGACAATGACGTCATGTGGAAGCGCAACCTGGTGACTGCTGCCGTCCTGTGGCAGAAACAAGACAGCGACGTCATGCGAAAAGGGCCTTGGAATTTCAGGTACTATACAGTGTATCACATATGTGAATGGGATATAGAAAGTGAGATGAAAGATACAGAGGACTCCATTTCAAGCTGCAAGTTAGAGTCTTCCTCAACCTGACCTGTTTTTCTTTTGCATGCTTCTGCACACTATTCATGGGACTGGGAACCAACAAGGTCATTCCATAGATGGAACTGTTTCCTTCAGTGGAACAAGGAGCAGAAGAGTTCTGCTTTCCTCTGGTGACCCCAAACCTTTTTATGGAAGGTTAGAACAGCCACTGAAGTAGGTTTTCGGCAGATGTAGAGAGCTACACGGAAGAGCTACAGCATTGGTGAGCACCTGTTCACATGACACTGGAATTAGGTTAGTGCTCAAAAATCTAACCTGCCATTTCTCTGAGTAATGATGAGACAGTTATCAAATAGGAGAGGAGACGACTCTCATAGGTAGGTTGGCCACTTACACATAACCAAAAAGGGCAAAATTAATGATGAAAATGAAGGAAAGAAACCAGAGATTTACATATGCTAATTTATATGTAGAAAGCATAAGCTCAGGAATTAGTCCTTGCCAAGATCCTACATTGTCAGTTGTAACTACAAAGACAGAAGCACTTCCCCCACCTACATTTTCAACCTGGCAGAGCCCACAAGTAAAGGGGTTTTGAGGCACTGCAGATCAAAGCACTGGGAAATGGTATCTGCAGCATTCTCACAGACATGGGAGATGCTAAGAACAGGCAGCTGGAGAAACCCCGTACGGTCCTCTTGCAACTGCTGGTCTTAGTGAGCTCTATGACTAGGAGAGCACTGCAAATGTCATTTCCAAGCCCCTCAATCTACAGCACCTGGGATGCTGCCAGCCTGGAAAACTAGGTTTCAGGGGTCACTTTTGGTCATTAATGACTATAAACATGAATCTTCACCAGTTATGAGATTCTAACTCCAACTACTGAACAGTATGCCAGCCAATATTATTTAAGGAGAGATAAAATTCACATTGCTATAGCAGGGAAGACTGTGACTGAGTAACTCGTGTGGCTTCCAGCAACAGAAATTTCACTGGACTTGAGAATCTCAACAAAATTTGCATTTTTGTACCTTCTGAGACTTTATGAGAGCATCCACAGAATTGCCAGACTTATAGGACATTTCCCAAAAACATGGCGCACATATACAAGGGACATATTTTAAAATGAAAACAGCTAAAATGTAAGTGAGAGAAAATATGTAGGAACATTTTAGTAAACAAGGAGAAGTTGTGTAAAATAGATAAATTGCACAAATGAATGTGTGAATTAGAAAGATATGCACAAAATAAATGTGCATGAATGTCAATGTCAGGACCCCCCCCCCCATAAAGTCTCACAATCTGATACAAAACAAGGGTGAGAACAAAATGCAAGTCAGAGAAATTCTAAACAAACTAGAGACAGAGAGATGGTCAAATCTCTAGTACCTCTTCAGTCTGCTGATCAATGTCAAGGTTCTTCTTTCTTATGGTTCTTGGTCTTTAAACTGCAGTTGGACTGGACTGCCTTTCAAACACAGTAAATCTTCAAACAGAGGGTTGTAAAGTGAGATACATGGCCTATCAACATGAGTTTGGACTCTTATGAGTTACAGGACAAGGCTCAAAAGGGGTAGAGGGATAAATGCATACTCATTTATTTCTCCTAAGCCAATTTTGTATTGGAACCAGGCCACCTAAAACAACAAAATAGGCCAATTTTGTGCACACACACATACACACACAGGGTCCCAGGCATTCCCTCTATATTCTTTTCCAACCTCATTCAGTGAGGACAGAAGTTATGGCGATGAGGACTTGTGGGGGCTATATGGAATGCGGCCTAGATTTTGCTGTAGGTGTAGGCAAAGGCACGTACTTGGGCCCTTTCACAGTACACAATTACAGTGATGTAGGGTGTGAGTCTTCATTGAACAACTTCTTGAGGACTTAACAATTTTCTTCCTGCTGCAAGAAGGTATTTGAAAACCACACAGTTCTGTGTAGAAAATGTTATTTCCTGCACAGAAAACGCTGTTCTCTATATAAAACAACCATGTGCTAATTTTTGTGCTGACCAAGTTCTGAAATGCAAAGATTCTCATCAATTCAGGATTCTTCCTGTCAGGGTTTTTCAACACCCAGAAAAGCTATTTTTGACAGTTTTTCTAATATTTTCAAATATTCTTTCCATCTCTCCTATAATCCACTTTAATTGCCATTGTTCCATATTGGGGAATTGTGAGATCTGGAGTTTAGGGAGGGATATTTGTCTTGACACTGGAACAGCGATGGGGTTCAATTTTAAATTCAGAAAAGGTCTATACAAATTATTATTTTAGAATTGTTATGAAATTTTAATGAAATATTTCCTTAGGCCCCTTCTGAACTTGAAATAGGGCTAGTTCTTTGTTGATCATTCTTTCTACAATGCATTATCTCCTTTTCTTTTTCTCCAGTTATTTACATTCCTTTGAAAAGTCTGTGACGGCCTGGAGAAAGTGTTTGATTTCACTGGAAAATTTATATTGTTCAGTAGGTACAGACAAGTGTCTTTGTTCAAACTTTGGAAATGAGTTTTCTTGCATTTAGAAACTTACAAGCAATTTAATTGATGCATCCAATGGTCCATTTCTTTCAAGAGGATCAATTATGACACACCAATTTTCATGAGAGAAAGAGGCTTTTTAGCTAAGTTGTTTGGAACTTAGGCATCAATGCAGAAGTAAAAAAACAAAAAAACAGAAAAACAGTGCACTTGATTAAGATTTGAAACCATCAGCAAATGACGCCCCTTAAAGCTCATAAAGTTTTGAATTCTCCCATAGTATCATGTAGCAGATACATTTGATGCAATCAGCATGTTCTACACAGGTAATTACTTTTACTACTAATGGTACCTCCCACTCAGTGAGGAAGATAAGAGGTTCCAATGCTACTTAATCACAATGCTTCATTATGGTTCCACCACCTACTGCGTAAAACAATTCGCTAGCTCCATTCAGTTACTCTCACAAATGAGAAAAATTTATTAACATGTGAGCAAAACAGCACATACTTAATCTGCAAGAATGATATACCCTACACCACTGCAAAATATGGTGCAGAGCTGCAAGGATTTATCTCTAGCTTTGCTTCTTCCACTTCTTGTTCCTTTTTGCAAGCCTGGGATTATGATGATTATTAGTTTTAAAGCAAGATTTCCACATGACAAACAACATAATACTTCTAAAGCTTTCGTTGGACAGAAGACAGTGTCTTCGTAAAAGATGCACATCATCCACTTGTGTGTCACTATACAATTTGTTTTTTGCAGTGGTTCTGAGAAAATAGGTTCCTGACTTCAACGGCTCATGCCACAACAAGCTATTAAAGTTTGTTACCACAAAATGGATCGGACAACAAGTCCCAATATCTCTGGTCAGGATGGCCATTAGTTATGCTGGCTGGCATAAGGGGCAGGTGAAGTTCTCTAGCCATTGTTCAAAGTGACTTGCATATTTTGTTAGAAAACAATGTTATAGTTATGGATGTGTTTCAAGATCTGGAATCTGGTGGCACATTCAGTTGCAAAGATCAAGAATCTTTACACGTGTATAAAATCATACCTATGTTGAAAGCAGTGTGTGAATATTACTTAGGATTCTTTATCTGGATACTGATCAAGGATAATGAACATGCTTACAGAGATGCTCATGAATGACTTTGTGACATGTGAACTTCAGTGTAACATGTAAACTGAACACCCCTATACTGAATGTTACATGTTACTAACTATACCCTTGTACAGATCAATAATCTGTCTACACATGACTATTTTTGCATGTAACATGTGAATATCCCTAACGAAATTCTGGACATTTCCTAATACTGACATGTGCTGGCAGAGCTCTCTTGTGCATTCAAACTAGCAGCTAGCTCCACAGAGCCCTGTTGTTTCTCTTCCCACAGCACGGGGTTGAATGTGTTCTCTAGCGCTGAGTCCATAATCCAGAAAAGGAGATCTGTCTACGTATCAGATATACACATCCATCCTTTCATCTCAGAAATGCCATGAGGAAAGGGGCAGGAATTTATACTGAATCCCCAAAGCCTATGCTAGGTAACTCATGAAACACCACTTGTGTTATCATCAGAGCATCCCTTTTAAATTTTGGTTTTATGCATCTTGTAATTCTTAAATAGATCGGTTAATTTTTAGTTATTCATTTCAATTCTTTTAAAGTATAATTATTATCCAGTAGTGTGCCAGTTTGAAAAAGTATTTATAATAAACAGAAATCTGTGGCTACATAATATCAGCCAAACAATATGGGTATTAAGCAACAAATGCACCTAAATATTTCTTTTTAATGTAGGAAAAAGAACTGCACCATTCTTTTTTGTATTTAAAGAAACCTCCTGTAGACTGATAAACGTGAAACCTCAACCTATGCCAATTGAAGTTCACATATTGAATCAACAGACTTAAAAATGCCACTCTCGGCATAAGAATGCTTTCCTCTGCATAGGAATGAAAACTTAACTGTGTATATTAAAAAAAAAAAAACTGGAGGAGTTATACCTGGTCCAGCATAACATTAAGACTTAACAGGTTTATTTTAGCATGAACTTTCATAGATTTAGTACTTCAGATGCACCTGAGTTCTCATAGATTACGATCCAGCTCTTCAAATATATAGATTGTAACCCATGAAAGCTCATGCTAAATCAAATCCATGAGTCTTAAAGGTACGACAAGACTTGTTTTTAATTAATCAAATGGGAGGTGGGGAAGAAGAAATTGCTTTGTTTCAATGGATTGGAAACTTCTCCTGACCCTTGGGAAAATTTCTCATTACTTTTAACCCCCTCCCCATGTAGCAATTGTTCACAAATGTGTCAGGCTACCACTAATTTAAGGACTGTCAGGAATATATCTCCAGCGGTTTCTTTTTCCAGTCAGTGACTTGAAAGAAACACGCCCACATGTCAATTACCAAACGAGCACCAGCACCTAATCTTTTGTTCTGAATTTGTGTAAACAGGAGGGAAAAAGCCTTATTTCCTCAGTAACAACTGTTTTCGAAAACCTATATAAATGTTTATGCGAACTATCCTGCTACAGCGTCTCACATAAGCAATAAAGAGCAAGTGCGTAAAAAACAATCTGTGAGGTACTCGCTGGCAATAAATGTATATTCTGAAGGAGCCGTATATCCAGCTGTGAATTATTCTCTCACAGAGGTCTGACCTCAAAACATTTAAATGTTGCTCAGTAAATCAAAATGATACACTTCACCTATCAGTGGGTTATTCCCTCATTTCCATGTGATTCTAAGCATAGAATTCAGCAAATTATTATACATAGCTATGAAAATAAGAGCACAGGTAAAAGGTAGGAGGTGCACAGTTGCAGGAGAAAGTTCACCTGGGGGAATATATATGAGTGGACATAACTTTTTACCATTTTATTTGTTCCTGTACAAACTGCCTTACAGTAAACCTGTCTATCTGATGCAAGAGATGATATACAAAATTAGTTCCCAATGGCAATCAGTACTTCCAACATGGGTATTGTTGAAAGTACTTGCAGCAGTTCAGCACATCTTCAGCTGAAGCAGCCATTTTTCAACCCTTTTAGTTCCCTGCTCCACAGTGGGGCTGCTCTGAAAAATGGTGAGTTGTGCTGCTTGCCAGATTCAGAAGCTTTCTGTCACACTGTGTTGCCATACTTTACAAGATAATATCACCGTCCTCTGCTTGAATGTGCTTGGCTTTTGCAGTGCAATCAGTGGTGCAGATAGTAAATGGCCAGAAACATTGCAGAAATCTCAGAAAGAGAATCCAGTGAAGGAAGTAAAGGTGAAATGGTGCCAAGTCAGTTTGGAGAAGTTTGGCATTTGAGAAACGTAAGGTTTTAAAAAGATTTTGGCTAATATTTTACACTGGCTCCTTAGTCAAATACATGTAACTGAGTAATGTCTCCCTCCTGGCCCACCGTAAATGCAGCAGTCACATTGAGCGAATGTGGTCTGTTCAGCTACCCACTGGGTCAGAAGGAGGACAACATTTCCAGCCCCTCCCACCACTGCACAACGCTGCATCATTTCAGAAGCAGGAACCCTGTCACAATTCTTCACTGCAGCCTCACTCACTGGTCGGAGGGGCTGGAAATGTTGTCCTCCTTCTTGCACCCTGATTGGCAGCTGAACAGATCTCCTTTGCACAATGCAGCTGCTGCCCATTAAAGTGGGTTTAGGGGGGCATTTAGACAGTCTGAGAGTAGACCAACATAGTCTTACTGAATACAGAGTGTTTTCAGATCCATAACTTTAGATTATGAATCCATAGCTTCAGTACAGAATGACAGCCTTGTTTACTTTTACTTGTTCACTTTGCCATCTGCTTATTATGGTCTTTTTCAGACAGTTTTCTTCAGGTACCGCCAGCCACAATGGTGTGACAGGTGGCTACCAAAGAAAGAACTTTCTCACCAGTGGATCCTCACCACCAGGGAACCATTCCAAGGAATCCTTAATAGTGACATTAGATGGCAGACTAAGAGCTTCTTTTCTCGCAAACATTTGGTCATTTATTTCTCTTTTTTCTCTTTTGTTTTTGCTATTTAAATTTTGTTCCAATTTTGTTCCAACGTTTCGATTGTAAAATCAAAAGATTTTATTGTGTTTTTTTTCTAATCTATATTTGTTAATTATCATGAGAGCATTTGCCAGTAGAATATAAATATCTTAAATAAATAAATAAACATTTTAAGCATGCTTAAAAAAACATTCCTGAAGTTTCCACACATGTGATAGTCACATTGAACTAAAGGACATTTACCTTAGCAAATTACAGTCCTGATAACACCCTTGATATTCAACAAGTACTTTCAACTGAATAGACTTTAGTAAGACCTTATGTGGAAACTTGTTTTCTAGTTCTCAGGTCTGCAAATGAAGAAGTATGAAGTTGAGCTGCAATGTCTGAAGCATGGTAGTCTGAAGCCCTTTCTGCAGCTTACCTGCATCCAAGGTTGTCCCAACATCATCCTGGCAGTGGCATTGCTGGGATGGGAGCGCACACACCAACACTTCCCTCCACACCAGCTCGCTCACTGCAGAAGGAACCGTGATGGCCCCACCTCCTCCTGCTCCATCGCAGCTGGGGACTGTCCCAGACTGCACTCAAGCAGGAAGCGCATTGCACTTTCAGGGTCTCTGCAGGTGGGGTAAGTGCAGGCGCATAATGGCATGGCATCACAATCACCAGTCACTGACAGGGAAAACCCACCAATGATTTGCGGCACAATGATGCCACCTGGGGACAGGAGGATGGGACCTCGACAACATCGTGCATAAGCGTCATCGTGGTCCCATCCTTCTCCTGTCCCTATGATGTGTTGGGAGGGTGGAGTGGAAAGGGCCTGAGTCTGAAGGATGGCAAAGGATGTAGAAGATGAATTATACAGGAAAGGTTAAAAGAACTGATTTAATGTATATGCACAGTCTGCGAAGAGGACTACATAGGAGCCACTCAATTCACACAAAATAGAATCTGTGAGTTATCAGATGAGTGTTTCATGCTACCATAGAGATCTGACACTGTTCACTCACATGTTTTAACTGAGCTTCTCTTTCTCAAACAACTAGCTCAGTACTGCTTCATTTTTACTGCATATACCTAACACTATGGTCTTCACTCTTTGTAGAACTGAGGCCTTTCAGTCTACCAAAGTCATCATGCTGATGCACAAGAAAGACAAATTTTCCTTAAGACAGATTAAAACAATTTTTTTTCCCCAAAAGCCAAACAACCAAAAGAATTCCTCAAACCAACCCTAAAACTTATTTCCAAGACTAAAGACCTTGTGAACAACACAGGTAACAGAAAGATCTATAGGCATGAAGCCAGATTGACTTCCCTTTGAAAGAAGTTCCACAACTGAGATGCTTTAACAGAGGAAGTCTTCTCTTGTGTATTCATCAAGCTAGTTTCTCAAGATAGTGGGACATACAACAGGACTTGCATTGAGAAACTCAAATTCCAGGGAGGTTATTAAGGGAAGAGGAAGTCTTTCAAATATGCTGCTCCCAAACAACTTAGGGCTTCATAGTTCTTGAACTAAGCTTAGAATTCAATACCGCTGATGGAATCCTGTTAGTGTCATATATTTATGGTTGTATTTTGGGGGGCTATTGTGCAATGAATATTTTCTGTTCATGGTTACCCACACTGAGTTTCACAAGTGTAACCAATTCTCATGGGCCTAAATATTATGCTTAGCTCTGATAGAGAAAGCTACTGAATCAACTGAATTTACTTATTCACCAACTGATTCTGTGGGTCTAATCTAGATGAGAAAAAAAACTAAGAATATGTCATCCATTAAATTGCACATTATTGGATGGTGGGTAACTATTCATCAATACCTTCAATGTACAACTTGATTCACTGGGATTACAGAAACATCCATGTGCATTTCCCATTGCACTGTGGGCAATAAGCAGGCACATTGACAGATGCACAATTGGTTGCACAGCAGATGCATGGTGTAAGTATATGCACACAGGAATTCTTAACACTATGCAAGCACAGTGTAGGATGTTGGCTTCTACCTACACATTTTAATGTTTTACCATATTATATTCATCCTCCTCTCTATAGTAGTGATGCTAACCATCTTAAAATGAAATATAAATCATTTATGGATCTTGATTCTTTATCTAAAGACCAATAATCTGGCAAAGATGGATTGCCTCAGTAAAAGCATAGCCCTTTGCAATGATTTCTTAACTAGACCAAAAATATTTTTGGAGAGCCTGCATTTCCAAACCTTCAGATATATTTCATCTACCTAGTCTATAGATGAATGCTTGTTGGTGTATGCATAAGCACATTGGCAAAATGCATCAAATAAAAAGTAATATGACATTACATTTGCATCCAATTTCTCAGGCATCTGTCTTCCTTGGTAACACAAAGTATGTGCTGCATTTATGTCATGAGTTCCTTTTTGATTTCTTTATATGACTTCTTTTCAAAGTGGTGGACATATACTGTAGTTTTAGAACATCTGAGAATATGACTATAATAAAAGAAGAAGCAACAAAGCTCAGCAACATATCTTCTCTTAGTCGTACCATATAATATTTTTGGCAATATTTTTTATTTTTTATTTTTTTCTGTGTTGGATAATTAGACTAGACTAGGAAGCAAGAAGCTTAGAGGACAGTCCTGTTCAGTTTTTGTGTAGATTAGGGACACCAAGCTAAATTGTCTTCTGTTAAAAAAAAAAAAAAAGATAGAGAGGTAGCAACATTTTGTTGACTGGAAGCAAAATAGATCAAAAGCTGAATCTTACTGCATTACTGGTACCAGTACTGTCTATCCACTACACTCAAAGAAGCTAGAGGTTAAGGACAGGTAGACTGGAATCCTATTGGTTAGTTCCATCTAAAGTTGTTGTTGTGTGCCTTCAAGTCATTTCTGACTTATGGAAACCTTAAGAGGAACCTATCATGGGGTTTTCTGGGGACTGAAGGTATGTGATGAGCCCAAGGTCACCCAGTGGGTTTCTATGGCTGAGTGGGAAATTGAACCCTGGTCTCCAGGGTTGTAGTCCAATGCTCAAAACACTACACTACACTGTATTCTTAGGGGAGGGCTTTCTCGTGGTTCCACCACCATCATAGATGTATTTAGTGAGGACAAGAGACAGAACATTCTTGGTAGTTGCTCCCAGGCTGTGGAACTGTCTGCCATGGGAAACTAGGCTGGCTCTTTCCCGGGTCCCCTACCACGATCAAGCAAAGATCTTTTTTTACAAGTATTTTATGGCTAAGTGGCTATTTAGAAAATTTTTTAATGGGGTGCTGTATTTTTATTGTTTTTGACATGCTTTTAAACATTTTATACAGTTTTAAAGTATTAGTGTTTTAACATGGTAGCTTATAGGGTTTAGTTACCTTTTAAATCTTTTCTACTATTTTGTTTAATTCATGGTTGTTGTTGTTGTTGTTGTGGTGTGCCTTCAAGTTGTTTCTAACTTATGGAGACCCTAAGGTGACCTACCATGGGTTTTTCTGGAGGTGAGGATGTACGAAGTGCCCAAGATCACTCAGTGAGTTTCCATGGCCCAGCTGGGAATTGAACCTGGTTTCCAGGGTCATAGTCCAATGCTCAAACCACTATACCATGCTGGGTCTCTTTGACTCAGAGTACTGACTACCAAAAAAAGCAAAGAATATAGACCACCACTTAGCCACAACAATGGAGGCCTGGGAATGACAAAGTCCTGGGAAAGAACTCTGGCAACCTATTTGAGACCTCCACCCAGGTTAATGCAGAGAAACCTGTATGCTGTTCAGTTTGCTATCGTTGCTGCTGCTGCTGCTGCTGTTGTGCGCCTTCAACTTGTTCCCAACTTATGGTGACCATACAGTGAACCTATCATGAGGTTTTCTGAGGGCTGAGAATGTGTGATGCTCCCAAGGTCACCCAGTGGGTTTCCATGGCTGGGAGGGGAATCACCCTGGTCTCCAGGGTCATAGTCCAAGGCTCAAACTATGACAAAGTAGATCCATTGAACTGAATGTGGAGTCAACACACACACACACACACACACACACACACACACACACACACACATATAAACCCATTTGATTCAATGGTTCTGCTCTACAGATGTAATTCTTCAGTAATGCTGTTCTAGAAGAAAATGATTAATTTAGTTTGAGACTTATTTTAAAATAAAAAAACACACTTTTTTCACAGGTAAACTGGCATTTACTGCACATGTTTTTTGGGGGAGGGGATTAAACAGAGGCTGGATGACCATCTCTCAGGAATGCTTTGATGGTACATTCCTGATGGCAGGGGCTTGGACTTGATGGCCCTTGTTGTCTCCTCCAGCTCTATGATTCTATGACTGTGCAAATATATTATTTTCTAAAAACACTGCCCTTTCTGGTAGAGAATATGCTTTTGTTGGGGACTTTGTACACAAAATTCAGGTAGTATTTTTTGTTTGTTTGTATTGTTTTTGTTTTTGTCTGTTCAAAAAGGAACATTTTCTATGAAGAAAGTAGAATTTCTCTACAGAAGATGCTGTTCCTTGGGCAAAATAATGCTAGAGTATGTGCACAAAAACCATACATGAACTTTTTGCAACGTGGTTGATACGGTGATCCAACCTATAAAACCCATGTTTTGTAGAATTAAAGGCCAACTGACTATTTTTAATTGGCCTTCACAAATGCAGAGGGTTTACCAAGTTCCAGGCTGGCCACCATACATAGATAAAGAGATACGTTCAGCTAGGAACATGTGTCTGGAAAAATGGCTTCCTGCTTGATTTGGGCATTTGCACTTCATGAATGTGTGCATTACTTTGAGTGAGCCAAAAGGTATTATTTAAATTAACTCTACACGTGATAAAAAAATGTTCCTGCATTGCCCTCAAATTACACAATGTATTCCAATTGTGAAATTTTGGTTGCTGTTATTGCATGCCTTCAAGTTATTTCCAGCTTAAGTTGACCCTAAGCTGAACCTATCATGGGGCTTTCTTGGCAATATTTGTTCGGGTTGCCTTTGTCTCCCTCTGAGGCTGAGAGTGTGTGAATTGTCTAAGGCCATCCAGTGGGTTTCCTTAGCTGAGTGGGGATTCAAACTCTGGTCTCCAGAGTCATAATTCAGTGCTCAAACCACTATATCATACTGGCTCTCTAGAGTTTTGGTAGACTTTTTGAATAAATGAGATTTATCTACATGTTGTCTCCCTATTTGACCTTTGATTCGATGGGTTTGTTCTAGATGGAACTAACCACTAGGACTCAGACCTCCGTCGTCAAGCCTAAATGCTGTCGATGAGACCAGATGCATGAAAGGCAGCAGAAACCATATCTGGATTCACAGCTCTTGCATATGTCCTGCAAATTTTGCCATTAGGGTTGTTCCTGGCTTTTGTATAGCTTGGGCGATTAAATTCAAGCTATAAAGAAACTTATAACAAGCAAGCCAGCAGATCAGACTGGGAGAGTGATGATAATACACCATTGTTTTAGTTCTAATTTGGCTGGTTTACATCTGTTTAAAAACTGAGATGGTTGACATTTAAAAAAAGGGAGATGATACATCCTGGTCTCTTTGGCCTTAATAAAATAAATAAATAAATAAATAAATAAATAAATAATAAATATCATTAAGTACACTGGAAATTCATTGCACAAATGGGACTCCAACACTGTGATTCCACAGCACTCAGGGAGTAAAAACCTCCATAAATCTCTCATGGTTCAAAAGGCATCCATCACTGCCTTTTGCCCCATACAAGGGATGATAAATAACATGCATTCTCAGTGCAACCCCATTATGTATTCCAAGCTAGGTGAACTATGAGATAAGACATTTATCCTTCTCGTGAGGATATCTGTTCATATTTTTGCACTGCTTGGAAGGAACGTACAGAGCTGAATGACGACTGATGATGATTAATGTATTATTCTACAGAGCAATATGGTTTCATTTGTGCCGCATTGTTATAAGTAAAATGTGATCAAGTGGCAATAGTTTGTGAGAATCTTTAAAAATAGATTTGGGGGGGGGAAATAACCATACATGCAAAAATTAAGTTCTTTGTTATAGTCTTCACTGGCTACCAATCCATTTCTGGGCACAGTTCAAAGTGCTGGTAATGACCTATAAAGCTCTGTATAGCTTAGGTCCAGCCTATGTGAAAGACCATAACTCCTTATATGAGCCTATCTGACTTTTAAGAGTTTCTAGGGATGGCTTCCTCTTGGTCCCACCACCTTCATAGGTATGGCTGGTGAAGACCTGGGAGAGAGCCTTCTCAGTGGCTGCTTCCAGACTATGGATCTTTCTTCCCAGGAGACTTGGTTGCCCTTCCTCCTGGTCTCCTTGTACCAGCAGGCCAATACCTTCTTATTTAAACAGGCCTTATATTTTCAATCAAGTTGGTACAGTGTAATGGGCATTTTTTAAAATGTATTTTTACATATTGTAAACTAATGTTTTATTTAAGAGAACTGTATTTAATACTTTTTAAAAATTCTGTATTCTAGATTTCTTTAGCTGTATTGTTTTAATGTGTGGTGTGAGTCATTTTAGTCCCACATGGGAGAAGAGCAGGATATAAATAAAATAAAGTAAAGTAAAGTAAAGTAAAGTAAAGTAAAGTAAAGTAAAGTAAAGTAAAATAAAATAAAATAAAATAAAATAAAATAAAATAAAATAAAATAAACAAAACAAAACAACAACAACGCAACCTGGCTGCAAGAACACAACTTGGCTGCAGTCTTCCAAGGTTAGTTTTGCTTGTCAACTGGCTGAAAATGTAGCTGCATTGGGGGATAACCTGTTTTATTGAACTTGTGCTTCTTGTTACTCAAATGTGGAAAACACAACAATCTCTTTCTAATGTAGTTTCCCCTAAGTAATTAATAATGGCATGGACAAGCTAGTTTTAAGCATCGAGCCATGTTCTATTTCTTGAGTGCTGAAATATTTCTTTTTGGTAATTTGGGAACTTTGTCCCAATCTCATTCACAATGTTTCAAAGATATTCTTGGCTCTATTTCCCTTCTTTGTTTTCCCCACATTTCTGTCCTTTGCCTTATTTGTCAATATTGGTAGTAATCTCTGTAATGTGATAGAGGTTTTGAATATAATTTTCCAAATTTTAATGATTTTCCCTCCTAATTAAAATACTTACATCCCCACCTTATACCATGGGGTTTCAGTACGGCAGTCAAATGAAATTTATTTTAAAAGTTTAAAACCATTCAAAATTTAAAACGGTATTTTAACTAAACTGAAAGCACATTAAACAATTTAAGTTTAAGAGCTTTAAAAATTTTAAGTAGTTTTAAACCATGTACATGCATGTTTAGGAAAAGATCAGCTAATAAATCAGTTCATAAAAAGCAACGTTTCAATTTGGTGCTGGAGCAAAATCAACCATGGTTCTAATTGGGGGACCTTCAAAGGAAGGGTATTTCATAACTGGAGTACCAAGGCTGAGATGGTTCTTTCCAACATCTTTCTGCAATGTATTGCTCTCATTAGTAGGAGACAAAGGAGAACATCTCCAGCTATCCTCGGCCAGCCATACGTATGGAAAGGGCTCCGTTAAGTATTGATTATTAAGTGCGAAGGATCCAAGCCATTTTAATGCATTCTCAGTAATCCTATTTTTTTTAAAAAAGAAATGAAAAAGTAAAGGCACTGATGACAGAAGAATGGGTTGATATGGTTGCTGGGTTAGCCCAAACTGCAAAACTAACATGGGCCTTAAATGATAAGCAAATTGAAGATTTTTCTGAAAGATTGGAACCATTTATGGACTTTTGAACAATAAGAAATCTTAACAATGCAATAACCTGTGGCCATGGTTTCTAGTAATTCTTGTAGGATTATTTAGTTGGCTCTATAATGATAAAATAATACCTTTTTTCTTTTCTTTTATACAGCTGGGTTGGAGGGGTAAGTCTCTTTGTGTTTCAGTAAGTTATTGTTTAGTGTTTTAGTTCAGTGTTTTAGAGTTGTTTTAGTTTAATTTTAGCTTTTTCATTTTTTTTTCAGAATATGTATTGCATTGACTGTGATTTATATTGCTTGTGTTAAAATTAAAAATTAAATAATTCTTTAAAAATAAATTGAAAAGAAAGACGTAATACTACAGGTAATAAAACTATCATTTTTTTTTAAAAAAAGTGCTTACTAGCTGCAAATTACCTTCTATGACTTTTGTAGCAAGTTGCACAATGGATTACTTTTCCAAAGTAACTTTCCAGGCTCTGCAATTAATCCTTTTAGCTGTGGCAACTCTCTTGAGTTTGCCATGATTTCATCATGCTCTGCCTGACATGACTCATAAACAATATCCCCAAAGCCAACAGCATTAAACAGCAGTGTGGGCAAATGAAGCTGAGTATAATGAGGAAGAAGGAGGAGGAGGAGAATGGAGCTGACAAGACGCAGAAACTAGTGGAAGAAAAGCTAACTTTGGCATTATTTGTTTAGCTGTATCACATCAACTTCTTTCAAAGGGGATATCAATTTTAAAAAAATCTGCACCGCTTTATCATCTCCATTCCAAATTCTTACGAAAACCAGAGTGGAGACACCGTCAACTTCTCTTTGGATTCAAAGTTTTTCAGAAAGGAAACATGTTTTAATAATGTAATCTGTGTTGATTAAGCCTTAAAAAGGGGAATGCTCAGCGTAGAAGCATAAAATTGTGTTTGATATTGAATGATGCCAGATATTCAGATTTAGAATGGTGCCATGCATTTAAATATCCCATAGCTTGGAAAAAAGTTACTTTGAGGGCTACAACACCCAGAATCCCTTAGCCAGAAAGGATATTCTGGGAGGTATAAACCACCCCCACCGCCAAGTAACTTTTCCAAGCTCTGGCATTTCTCAACATGGAAGGTCATAAGACAATCTCTGCTTGCATCCTCTGCAGAGCAGTCTTGCTCTGGAGCACAGCCAAGTCTTTTGTCTTGCTTTAGCATGTCCCAAAATGCTAACAGCTGAGCCACAGTTCCCCCCGAACTAAATTAGAAGCGTATTTCCCTCTGATACACCTCATAGTTAACAATTTAAGAGTAATATAGCCCTCTTTGGCAGGGCTTTCTTAGTGTGTTTCAGTGGGAATAACTGTTCTGGCTGTGCCTTCTCTGAAAGTTTGGAAATGTTACTTTTTCGACTATAGCTCTTAGAATCCCCCAGCTAGCATGAACAGTAGCCATTCCAACTTTAGGATACTGGGAAGTGTAATTCATAAAATTAACTTTTCCAAGCCTTGGACCAGTTAATCTTGTTCCAGCTATTTAGCAGCATGCCCATGAATTCCTCAACTAAGTGTTCAGTGAGCCATGGCTTCCTACTGTCCTGATTCAGCAAGAACGGTCCCAATTAATCCCATGACTTTCCACTTCTTAAGCTGTGTTAAAAACGTCTCAGTTTCTCTATTCGCCATCCACTTCTCTCCTTTGTCCTCAGCTTACTTCAATTGCTACAAACTGAGTTCAAAGTACAAAAGTAGTTCTCACTCAGCTCGGGAGCGGGGAGAGAAGAGGAGGAGGGAGCAGAACTTGCCCTTCCCAGAAGGCTCAAGCAAAAGCAAATAGCTGCAGAGCCTCCTAGATTGTCTATTCTTTCTCATGAATAATTTTTGCCATCTTGACCACACTTTGATGTTGCTTGATAGCACATGCCTCCTTTTTCATCTGTGAAATGTTGGAGACTATGGTGAGCATGCTAGGAGAGTAGGATCATGCTCATTGACCAAGTCTCCTAACAGTTGGACTACTTAGGCCTTTGGTCTGATCTAGCAGGAATCTCGTTTTCTCATGCATTTACATAAATGTCTATATCCATGTATTGTACTGTGTTGTGCTTTGAGCACTCTTTTTACCAGGACTGAATGAATGATCCACAAAAACACCACCCTCAGTGGATGCTGACTACAGGGAAGATTAGTGTAAAGCAGTACATCATTCAGAGTTGCAGCTGACAGACCCTTCTGTGGGCTTATGGGAACGCTGGATTATTTAATAAACTCCTCACAGTATCCAGTTTTGGGAATTATTGAATCATACATTAAAATTCATTTACTTTGAAATCATAACTTTCTGCCCTGTTTACCTTGTGTTTGAAACAGTGGCCTTCATCCATCAAGTAAACTCCTTTTCCTTCCCCATCCATCAAGTCAAATCCTTCTCAAAGCCTTTCTTTAAGTAAAACCCATTTCTTCACTCTGGTAGTACTCCTTATTCACTCCATCAGTGCATGCACAGATGTTCTCCCTGATGCCTTGTGCCAATATATTTTAATAGCTCCACAGCTTTCCCTTTTCATCCATGATTTTTTTTTTCCAGCAAGAGAAGCATAAGTCCAGCTCTTCCCCAGGGGGAAGAAAGGTTCCCTTCCATTCTTCTTTAAAGCTTTAAACTCTGCAGCTACTTGGCTCATGCTAGTTCAATTCGGCTTCTTCAGCATGTGCTTGTTTAGTACAGTCTCGCTGCTGTCCACGAGCACTGCCAAGGTACAGTATATGAAACAACTTCCAAAATGAGTCTCAGGGGACTTGTGAGAATTCAGTATTTCAAAGACAGAATTCTAGACACTGAACAGACGTGGGGCAGAGCAAATTCTTGGAGGAGAAAGTGGGGGAGAGAGTTTCATGTTTTTGACCATGCAAATGTTACTTCTGAAAGGCAGAAATCACATGTCTGACTGCATTTACAGTTCACGTAGCATGAAATCCTCCAACATGGAAGGAAGGAATCTGTCTAAGCCCACAGGCCAAGTCATCTGATCATCCTGACTTGCTGTATACAAGAAATTCATGTAAAATAGGCATGTGTCTTCCTTTACATAGTCCAGTACTCTATTTGACAGTCTATTGTAGAGTCTAGAAAGGCTGGCCCCAAAAACCTCCATATTACAAATTAAGAACCATAAAAAGTGATAGTAGGGTTTTTGAAGTTGGATAATGACTGGTACCACTAGGTCATCTGACTGCTTACAGTGGAATGGTATTTCAATTTCAAGTATGAGATTTCCAAGCTCATAGTTATACAGAGCAGTCAGCGCATGCAAATGTCATGCAAAGCTGTGCCTATTTTTGTCCTCTTTTTTGGCAATATGTATCTGGTCACAACACGATTCAGCAGCATGAGTCACTAGCCCTTTGGTTAGCTGCAGCAACATTTCAATTGACTTCAGCACGGACTTAAGGTAGCAGTGGGCAACCGGGGAACCAGGCTTTAGAAAGCTGCAGTTCATCTGACCCCCAGGCTATGTTGGTTAGGACTGATGAAAGCTGTAGTCTAAAAACAACTGGAGAGCCACAGGTATTTGGAATATGATAGAATATTGGAATACTGGAATTTCTGAAAATGGACAAAATATCTATGCAAAATAGGGCTCCTTCACACTCTGTTTTTAGGATAATTTCTTATTAAAAATCCCACCATTATGTTGACTCTAAAAGGCAGATATACAGAACACATTCTAAACTGAGTCCTGCGTATCATTCTGTCCAGAAGGTGGCAGCCAAAATGATTAATCCCAACAAGAGTACACAAATTCATAAAATCATAGAATCTTGGATTTGCAAGAGACCACAAAGACAATCTGGCCCAATCGTATTCACCCTCAGGGATACATAACTGCAGCATTCCTGAAACATACCCATCCAAGGTCCATTTAAAACCCCCCACCCAAGGTCCATTTAAAAACCCTACTCCCCTATTTCACAATCTGACAGTTCTTAGAACAGAATAAAGAAGTACTTCCTAATGTTTAGATAGATTTTCTTGTAATTTGAATCCCTTGGTCTATATCCTAGGCCATTTCCGCACTAGTCTGTTATAGCGCTATTATTCCACTTGCAACATCCTATGGAATCCTGGGGTTTGCAGTTTCAGAAGGGGCCGCCTGGCCCCTCCCGAAACTGCAAACCCCAGGATTCCATAGGATGTTGCAAGTGGAATAATAGCACTATAACAGACTAGTGCGGAAATGGCCCTAGTCTCTGGAGCAGCAGAAAAGCAACAGGAGCTTGGTAAATCATTGCCCAACCAACTTGCTAAATCAACATTTCGATTTAGGCCCATTCCAAAAATGAGGATAATGTTTCTTGTTCTGACATTTCAAAGATACATGTTGCAGGATCAGAGTAAAGACTGCTTAGGCCAATATTCTGTTTCCTCCCTAATCGTAACTGTAACAGAACACTAGCTTTGCATATCAAATGTTCCAGGTCCAATCTCCAATATCCCTAGCTTGGGCTAGGAAAGAATCCTGCTTAAAGCCTGGGAGACTACTGCTAATTAGTGTCACTAGGGCTGCGACAGAGGGACAAATGGCCTGACTCAAGGCAGGTTCATATGTTCTTATATTTCTTGGTAAAAGCAACCTTCTCAAGCTGAAAACTTATAATGGACAGTATGATTACATAATCCTAGAAACTGGGATCTTTCCCCAAAGTTGAATGGATTCGGGACAGACAGAAGGAAGTGGTTCATATACCATACAGTTAAATTGTGGAATTTGTTACTACAAGAGGCAGTAACAGCCACACACTTGGATAGCTTTAAAAGATGATACGAAGATTGAGCTGTCAATAGTTACCAATCAGGACAGATATGCATTCTCTATCAGATGCAGATCCCTTTGGGTATACTGGAACACACAACTGTGATTGTGCTCTTTTATTCGTCCTGTTTGTACTTTCCTCATAGCCAACTGATTGCCTACTCTTTGAACAAAGTAGTTGGTTAGACAGGTCATTGGTGTGATACCGTGTAGTCTTATTATCTTAATATTATTCTCAAATTATTTATAAATTGCTCCTAAGATTTGTGGGGCTTAGTGAAGAATGTGAGGTATACTAAAAGAGGGAACAACACAACTTTTAAAAAAAGAAAGAAAAGTGTGCATGTATTATCCATGATAGCCTATGATTGCTCCAGTGCAAATGTTTAGGATTGCAGTATCACACCTTTCTCCATCTTTTTCCTCTTTAAACAAAGAACTGCCATTGAATTAAATGCACAGTATTAATTACCATGTAGGAAAGCGATATATTTTATGTTCAAAAGTACTGTCTTGATGAATGGTGCCATTAAGATCCAGAATGCCTTGCATTAGCCTTCTTTTAAAAACAGCCCAGAGGAGCATTAACAATTTACTTAAATGCTAATAGGCAAAGCCACATTGTTTATGGGGAGGGACAGGCAGGGCAAAAGTTCTCAGTTGAGTCAAGGGTTTAATACTTTGCTTTAATGCACTTAAAAGTCACTAGTAACCTCACTGCCCTTTAGCTGGAACATCACCTGCACTGTACTAGGGTTCTGTCTTACACAACACATTCATGTGCACACATTCATGCTGCATGGGATTGGATTTTGGTCCTGAATATATGGTCCCAAAGGCCCTGAAAGAAATGTCAAAGGACCTAATTACAATATTTAAGGTTTGTGTTTGCTAGAAACAGATTAAAGAAATGGCACATACTGCTGAGCCAGTGTGTTATAGTTGTTTGGGTGTAGGACTAGGACACTGGGACACCATAGTATGAATCCTCACTCAGCCATAGAAATCCAGTAGGTGACCTTGGGTAAGTCACACTCTCTCAGCCTCTGAGGAAGGTAATGGCAAACCTTCTCGGAACAAACCTTGTCAGGAAAATCCTAGAATGGGGCAACCATAACTTAGAGTCAACTTGAAGGCACATAACAACAAGCATACTGTTTAGCGTATTAATGGCAAATATTATATCCCTTCCCCCCTTCATATATGTCATTCTTAACTAGGGCCAAAACTTGTTTTAGGTAACACATTTTCATGTGTTGAAAAACACCTCCTGTTTTGTGATGTGTTTTCTTAACACTTGTTACAAACACTTTCACATTTTTTGGACATCTATGTTTACTTTATTTAAGATATTTCTATCCCATCTCTTAATCATATTGATTTGTGAGGCAGTTAGCAATATATTAGTCACCATAAGCATATTATAGTTGTTAGACTGTTGGCCTACAACTGGGAAGACCTTGGTTCAAATTTCCCCTTGGGAATGAAGCTCACTTAGGGCTAGCCATTCCCTCTCAGCCAAAATTACCTGACAGGGTTTGTTGTGAAGATAAAAATGTAGAAGACAACCATGGCCATTTCCACACTAGACTATTATAGTGCTATTATTCCACTTTCAACATCCGATGGAATCCTGGGATTTGCAGTTTAGAGAGGGGCCAGCCGGTCCCTCCCTAAACTGCAAATCCCCAGGATTCCATAGGATGTTGAAACTGGAATGATAGCGCTATAACAGTCTAGTGCGGAAATGGCCCATCTATACTACCATTATCTCACTGGAGTAAAGTCAGAATATAAATATAACAACAACAACAACAAAAACCTTCAGATAAATTGAGAGCAGTTATGACAAAAATTGAAACAGACAATAGATAATGACAGCATCAAAATAGCAGTAGAACTAAATTCTGTTCAAAGGTGAGGCCATTTTCAGTCTCTTTCAAGGATGAGATTGAGAAAATGGTAAAGGACATTGCATCCAACTGACCAGATGTCACATTTTTGCTCCTTGTTCTCAACATCTTTCATTTAGAAGGTGAGGATACTGTGAACAATTTCAGTAATCAGAGAGGTCCCTGTGGGCAAAGGTGATTGTTCAGATACCCTGATCTCAAGCCACTGTGGTCTTTAAAAGCTAAAGCCAGTATTTTGAATGGTTCCTAGAAATAGCCTGAACAGATTGGCAGTCAATGTAGGTCCTTTAGAACTAGCAAGAAAGATTTCCTTATTCTTCAGCCAGCAAACAATCTGGCTGTTGCATTTTGCATCAGTTGTAATTCCCAGATGCTCTTCAAATACAGCCCCATGTAGCGCATCTCACAGTTGCCCAGTCCAAATGTCAGCAGACTAAAGGTAATTGCACCCAAGTCAACTTTTTTCCAGGAATGGCAACAGCTGTTGAGCAATTAAATTCTGGCTGATCAAATGTCACAATCCATATAGTGTATCTGAGCATGTATCTACCAGGTCAAACTTAATCGTACTCTCAAAGCGCAACCCTGGTCCTTTATAGGGGGTGGAATACCATCTAGAAGAGGCCAAACCTCTATTTCTTAGTCAATTGTATCACCAACTAACAAGAACCAAGTAGGGTTGCTTTGACCATCTGAGGGCCAAAACCTGAAACCTAGAGATGAGCCTCATAAGGTCAACTGGGATCAGGCTCTTGGTGGTGGTACAAGGGGTGGCCCTTGGTGATGTCATTAGGCATGATACTTTAAGCATTAGTCATTGTTGTCCAGGTTAAGCCATTCAAGTGAGAGAACACAAAAGAATCTAACCAATGAAGAATACACACACACACACACACACACACACACACACACACAGTCCTTTACTCTTGAGATTCTCTCTCCTACTCCCAGGCCTGAGGACTGGAGGAGAGGGTCCAGGCTCTGAAATCTAGGAACCTCATAGCTCAGTCTTTAATGACTGGGCTTTTTCCAGTTTCCTCTCAGCATCACATGCCTTTTTTTTTAATCTCTAATGGCCCACAGGATTTTGTCAATTTTGTCAGAAGATGGTGTCTAATCTGATAACAAAATGTAAATTCATAAGCAAAATACTACCATGATTAATCAGTTTAAACATCAGTATTGGCAAATGAGCCTGAGGACAGTGATTTCAAAGAGGAGACGAGTAAAGACGGACTGAATAGCTCTCGTCAAATATCTGGAGTGTTAATCACACAGAGGAGGACAGTAACTTGTTCCCTTGTTTTCCACAGATCAGGACTATATCTAATTGGTCTAGTTTACTGGGTAGTAGATTTGGTCTGATAAGCCTCTTGATGATAGTAGCAATTCAGTACTGGAACCAACCTAAAAGGATGGTGTGCTCTCCATTTCTGTGTGTCCACATGCAGAAGCTGGTCATCTATCTGCTGGATAAACTTTTGCTCTGTGTCAGTGAGGAGGCTGGACAATAGACTACAAAATTCCATCCGCTCTAAGAATATTAAGAAGAAAAATTATGCTAGGAAGTCAAAAGGGCCACCAATGTGGGCAACTGAGCTCCCTAAGAACATTTTTGTGGGCCCAACCCCTTGGTTTTCCCAGATCAGTTCTTTTCTGTCAGAAAAAGATTTTGAAAGTTTCCACATAATTCAGCGCTCTTCTTAATTGCCCAAGAAAGGTATTGCCAGAATATCGATTTCAGAATTTTTTCTCATGACTCATGTGTGGGTGGCTATTTCTGCACTACATTGTTATAGTGCTATCATTCCACTTTCAACATCCTATGGAATCCTGGGGTTTGCAGTTTAGGGAAGGGCATTTAGAATTCTCAGCCAGAGAGCTCGTTGGCCTCAGTAAACTACAAACCCCAGAATTCCACAGGATGTTGAAAGTGGAATAATAGCACTACAACAGTGTAGGGCAGAAATGGCCCCAGAAGTGGACTTCCCATTGCCTCCACTTTTGTTCCCATGTGTCCACCATTTTATTCATGCACTGCCTTTTTCTCAAGCTGGAGCTCAGAGTACCTTACAAAATATAGAAAACATGTGTGTTTAAAAGCATAACAAAGTTATCGAATTAAAATTAAAACTACTTAAACTGCATGCTAAAAAAGCCATTTTCTTATAAAGTAATCAGCTCCCTCAAAACCTGATAGAATAAAAAGGTCTTTACATGTCAGTGAAAAGACAACAAAGAAGGAGTCAGCCTAGTCTCTTTAGGAAGAAAGTTTCATAGTTTAGGAGCAGCCATTCCCATGGTCTCAACCAAATGTGTCTGCAAAGGTGGTGGGACTGAGACAGGCTCCTCCTCTGTGCTCAGGCTGAGTCATATGTGAAGACATATTCCCTCAAGTAGTTGAGACCCTATATAGGCTATACAGCCCATATAGAACTTCATAGATAATAACCAGCATTTTGAGTTGTGCTTGGATTGAGTTATAATCAGCCCTGATTAACAATCTGGTTGGCAGTTGTCTGGACTAGTTCCTCCACATTTGATTTTGGTTTTTAAAAATCTTTTTGTTGTATCCAAGTGGTCCTCTTTCTTGGTCTTGTTTCAAGGGGACAAACTGACTCACAGATCCACCAAAGTTGTCCACCCCCACTATGCATGTTTGATGATGGCAGTATACTTCCAGTATTCTGTTCACTTGTGACACATGTGAAAATTTGAGAACAGAAAATGCTCTGAACTGCAAAACACTATTCATGTATGAGTGTGTTTTAAAAGGAATACATTGCATAGTTATAATGGAATGGACACAATCTACTTTGAACCTCTCCTATATATGTCCAGCTGAAATCAACAGGCTCTGTATAATAGCATTACAGTGATCTTGTAGAAGTCCCACGGATTCAACAGAGGTTGCAATTGTGACTTTCAGTCGTGAATGGTGTCCTTTATGAGTGTTTCCATCCTTTGTTGTTGTTGTACAAACATGGAGATGTGATGCCAACAAGTTTCAAAATTAAGAAGTAGATTTCAGGCTTTGTGGAAAGCAAAAAAATACTATCATACCAGAAATTGAAACCAGGGAAAAGATAATCTGGTAGCTGACTTGATTATAAGACACCAGGAAACCTCCACTGGGTATGCGTATAGTGACTTTTTCCCTCTTAAAATCTCAACCATTGTTTTTGTTAAGAATTATGAGAAGCTAGACGTTTGAAAGACTCATGTCAAACCAAGCCAATGGTTTGGCTCCATCCTTCAAGTCAAACCCAAGCATTTTGGAGCTGAATGTACACACATGATAAAGCTGTTTAAAGAAATGATATACATACTGTCACTAGACCACCAGGAATTAATGCCAGAATATTTTCCTTGGCTTCAATTTTCTGTGGCTCATCCTCACTCACAGAAACAGAGCTGAAGCAGTCTCAAGAATTCTCCAAGAGTCTGGCTTCACTTACATTACTATGTATATCTCTAGAAACTAATCACAAAATATACTCTCAAGTTGTTCTTTGAAACACAGAGGTACTAGGAAGCACAACGGTACCAAACTATCTCTTTCTCAGTGAGCAAGGTCAATGACCAGGAAGGATGATTTCCTTGTGTACTCTTGGGTGACTCTGACACAAGGCTTGTGGTGTATCCGTGAGGACATCCACCCCTTGACTATAGTTGAAAGCTCTGAGTTATGTTCTATTATTTGCACACAACTAGGAGCCTATGACATAAGGCAAGTTTGTGAAACAATATTTATTCCATATCCTGGTACAGTTTACAGAACATCACAGCAATTCACTGTGCAGCCTTTTAACTGAGCAGATCTTCCTAAAATCAAAGAATACATGGGTCATCAATATTGAAGCATGAGCCAGTCAAATTCCTATTGATTTCAAAGGTCAAGCTGAGCACTTAAATTTGTCTTTGTTTCCTCTTCATTATCCTACACAATAATCTCATAAAGATGCTCTACTCCTGTTTTAGTTTTGAATAACTGTAACAAAGGCCTTTCTGCACTCTACCTTTTTGCAGAGTCCGCTGGTGGAGATCCCAGCAATCAGCTCTGCCAGGAGGGTTGCGCAACAGGAGCACTTCCCTCTGCACTGGCTGGCTCTGTTGTGAAGGAAGCACCTTAGCAATGCCTCTTCCTTCTGCAGCACAGCCGGGTACCTTCCCAGGCTGCACTGGGGCAGGAATTGCAGCCATTCTACTTCTGCAGGACAGGTAAGTCCATGATGGTGGCATGATCACAGGTCAGTAATGAGGAAAACCCATCAATGAATCTGTGATTGCACCACCTGGAGATGGGAGAAGGACAGGACTGTGATGACATCATGCAGAAGCATCATTGTTGTCCTGTCCTTCTCTCTAAGTATATGATGAAATCTATATTATCATAGCTAACTAGAGTTAACAACTGAACCTTTTTTTCCATTTTTATTTGCATCCATAACCTAGTAGTAGTAATTGCAAAAGAAGATGCACAAGGTCTTGCAAAAACTGACTTTAATTTTCATATGTGCTCATTACTACTTGTTGGGCCCGAGGCCCTCTGGGCAGGCCTTGTGTTGTACACTCACACATTTTAGTTCAGCTTGCCTTCACACTAATGAACATATTGAGGGAGGGTTAGCTCATGCTATTGCATTGCTAGGTCAGGCTGCCCTGTATGCAGCAGACCTATGAGAATAGTCAAGGAATGTTAACGAGGGGTACTTCACTTCCCGTGCTGTCCCATACAGGGAGGGAAGAGTGAAGCCTGATTAGCGATCATCCACCGTCATCTCGGGCAGGTAATGAGACTTGGCCACAAGCCTATCATGCACCTGGTCCATGGATGCCTCCGTAATTGGCATTCGAGGTGAGATAGTCCCCCTCCTGCCCGTTTCAGCATGGTGGGTTGATGAATTGGCAGCCTGTTTTGCCACTCGTGCACGAAAAGTCTATATAATCTGTTGGAACAAAGAGAACCCTGCTCCATTGCCTGCTTTGCCTTTCTGATGGAGTCAGAGTGTATGTATCCCTGTGTGCCTTTCGTTTTTCTTTTTGCTTCTTTGCTTAATAAACTGCATCCTCAAAGACCAGAACTGGCTTGGTTCTTGCCTCCCAGCATCTCGTACTTCGAACCTTGCACGGCCACCCAATCCAGGGAGGGTCATGTGTGCTACACTACTACTAGTAGTAGTTGCAGATGGGATACTAATAGGTCCTGCCCAAAAATGTTTCCAAGTGTATCCATAGTGGGAAACACAACAGATCTATTTTCAAATGTGGACAACAGTGGAAAATATGGACAAGTATTATTGGCAGCCTCTGTTCGTATTTTGTTGTTCCATCCAGAGTTTTTTTTTTAATTCTCCCCATGGGGAAAATGCAAAATCTCCCAACATCAAGAACAGAGACTAGAAAAGCTACTTTTTGTCTACAATTGGACTACAATTCCCCAAGTACTCCAGCCTGAAAAATTATGGGAGCAATACTTTTTTTGTTAAATTATGGAAGTTCTATTTCAGATGAGAATAAAGCTGCAATCCTGCATACGTATACTATTGGGAATAATCTCTCCAACCCTGTTGAAGTCAGTGGGAGTTACTTCCAAATAAGAACACATTGAACTGCTCTAGAAGAAGCCTGGAAAAAGAAAGTCAAAATTGTGCTTTTGTACCCTCTTTCCCACTGCTTCATTATGTCTGAAGCTACTCTCAGAAGAACTGATTGATTGCAGAATCATCATTGCTGCTGATTATATTCATAGGACAACTGAGAATATTTATGCAAACAATGAGCAAATTCTGAATTTTGTTCTTTTTTTCTTCCAAATAAAGATAACATGCTCACCTTGACAATCTCAGGTACGTGGATTGTTCTCAAGATCTCATTAGCTTGTATAGCAAGCACATTAGCAGACAGGCTAGGTAAATTGTTGACCTACTTAACTTCAGCAGAGAAAGCCTGCTTCGCTTGAGCTTGAATTTTCAAAGAGTCATTTGTGTACGACCTTACAATGTACTATATATTTCAATCAAATGTTGGCATGCAAAAAAGGAGCCAGCTTGCAGCGTCCTCTTGGTATCTATGGGGAATAGACATAACACTGCACTGAAGAAGAGATGGCAAGTCCTTGAAGCAGACATTAATGTAGAGATTTTGTTTTAGAAAAACACCTTCCACTGTAACATGGAGGTGGATTTGTCACAAGTATCTGCGACCAATATTTAAGAATACAATTTATTTGTATTCTTTAGATATAGCTGTATCATAATATGGTGGCCACCCAGACTCTGCCCCCAAACAGAGAAACTGCACACTCAAAAAGAGGACAGAAGTGTCTGCATGATATTTCTGTATGTTAATTTCTATACAAACATATAAATACATTCAATTACACCATTTTAGGGGAAGATGGAGAATTGTGTTCCTCTGTCTGCCACACCAGTGCTTAATTTAGATGGGCAACCTCAAAGCCTCTGCTCTTCCTTCTGAGTTGTTATTAACTGAACTTGCCCTTCAAATAAAAGTTCTGTCCCTGTAAAGTAGGCCACATGGCCACCCTATACCTTTATTTTTAGCTCTCTGCTATAAGTAGCTCAAATTGGAACCCTCGGGATCTGAAGCTGGATTTTAGACTAGTGAACACAAACCTTTATACTTTATTTCAGTTCAGAACAGAATAAGGCTTATTCCAGGCCCTGTGATGAGTAGACAGTATGAACCCTTTTGAATGTGTCTCATTGTCCAGTCACCAGAGTATTGCCTGCTGATGTCAGAACCCGTAACCTAAAAAAATTGAGATACCCAATTCCAGAATCAAGTACAGTGCATCCTCTATACATGCCAGGAACCCACATCTAAAACAAAAAAGTAGAAATGCTTCATCTCATTATCATCAATGGATGCAATGTGCACACATCTGTGCTGGTGTGCATGCTCAGTGCATCCACTGACAATAATGGGACACAAACTCATATTCATGTGCATGGAGGTCATGCCAGCAGAGGGAGCACTGTATGACTGTATATTGGTATGTTCTGCCACTCTATGGGCAACCCTTTCTCCAGTAGGAAGAAGTCTAGGAATACCATACAGACAAAAGGCATGTATTTATCTTCAAGAGGATCCTACAAGGGCCAATGGATGAATAGATCTCATGATGTCTTATGGCTAAAACGGCTGTAGTTCTGGTGTGGTAGTGGGTGGATATGTTTATATATCCAGTAACTGTCTAAAAGTGGAACCAAACTGGGTCATGTAGCGGGAGAACAATCTTGAAGCATTTGACAGATCATAGAAAGTCTCCTGAGTTTAAAAAAAATTAACTATGGCTATAGATCAAGAAGATATATGATATATGGTTTGGCAGCCAGTACATTTTTTTAGAAAATGCTATGGATTAAGTTAGTGTAAGAAGGGATGATGAATGAAGGCAGGGGGCACAATGCACTTGAAGTCAAGCATGCTGGAAGGCCACTGCAGTCAGTGGGACTGACACATTTTTACTGGGAGTTTTCATCAATTGTTTCAACAGGATTTTCCCCATCCACTCAAAAGTCTCCATGTCCTCTACAAAAACAGTACCCGTGGCCTTTTATCTCAGTCTTCTCTTCAGAAGATTGATTACGGTAGGCAGATAGGGAGGACTGCTGCATTGACAGAGAACCTGCTTTGCACAGAGAAGGCCGACACTTCTCCTTTGAGATCTTAAGGTCACCAGTAGCACGAGAAGGGAAACCTCTTTTAGCCTAATGGCTGAATTCCATTTTGGACAACTTACTCATTTTGGGTAAGTTATGAGCACAGCACAGTCCAGTGGTGGGCAAGGAAGAAGACAAACTCATGAGACCAAAAATTCAAGCACATTTCAGTTTAAAATTCCTAGCCCTAGTAACAAAGCTTTGGAGTCACATTTCAACCCTTTAAAAGGGGGAGAGGTGCTATATAAAGCCTTAGAAACCTCTAAATCATATGGAGAAGGGGCATGGTCACTTGAAAGTCTCCAGAGGGACAGATTCAGTTCCCAATATGGGATTTACTTCCAAGTAAGTCAATGTAAATGAGAGTCATCACTGCAGAGGTAGTATTAATACCTGGTACTCATACTAAATAAAGTTGGCTTAGATCGGGGATAGTAACTTGATTCCTCCAAGTCTCTATGGATGCCAAGAACAATGAAATAGCTTTCAATCCGTAGCTTTGAGACTATCAGGAATTCCACCCACCCAACCCACGCACACAATGATAAGAAACTGTACTGGTTTTCTATGAAAGCTGTGCAGCTTTCCCCCAAAACTCCATAGTTTTCTGGAAAGCATGCACCTTCTCCTGAGAACTGTGTGACTTTCCCAGAACACTGCAAAGCTTTCAGAAATTACACAACATTCAATTGTGGAGCTTGTGCAAAAAGGACTAATTTGAGGCAGCCGCATGTGCATTTTGTGTAAGACTGTTGATTTTTATGTAGGAAACAGCAAAGGTGTGCAACAAAAATCTTATACAACAAACATGTAGCACAAAATCCAGCAATATTGCACAAAAAATAGGCACGTGGTTTTCCTCTGCAACACTGATGCATTCTGTGCAACATTTTTGTGTAAGATTTTTGGATGTAAAAACATTAATCTTGCACAGCAGAAGTCTTACACAAAAAAAAATCATGTGTATAAAACAGGAATCTTGCATAATAAAACCACATGCCCACACGTATGCAAGACTGTTGGATTTTTTACAAGATTATTTTGTATAAGATTTTTGTTGTGCAAGATTACTGCTTTTTGTGCATGAATTTTGTTGCATTGGTTTTACCACAGAAAATGCTATTCTTGCACAAAAATAATACATGTGGCTGAAATGTCAGTCAACCCAAATTTCTTTTTCTGCTCTGTAATGTTTTGGTTGCACAACTTTCAAACCAGCAAAGGTTAAAACCATATTATCAAGGCCTTCACTATGTTGTTTGTACTGGTATACAGTACGTATAAATACAGTTTTACGTTTTGTGCACTTTTCTGAAGTACATAGTGCAAAATAATTTAAGTGAGTGGGTGTTTTCCTCCCTTGGAAAGTTTCTTGCTTACAGTGCGTAAAGCTGCAGAGTCTCTCAAACTCTTGTGCAGTTCTCAAAAACTGTGCAGTTTATGTTGTACTGGGACATGCTGCTTTTCTTCCCACATAAGCTTCTCAGGTGTCCAAGAACTCCAAATTCAACCCAGGTTGGGAAATTGATTAATTTCTGTTCCATCTCTAGTTTAGATGAACAAAAAGACTCACCTAATATAACACAGATTGCTATGTCCAACTGATGTCACACTAGAATTTGAAAACATGGTCTACTTAGGTGCATGTCTAAGATATTTTACAGAGATACACTGAGCATTACAAAAGTTGAAGTATGCCTTTTAAACTTAGTCCTTTCCATTCTTCCACATCACACAAAAATGCTAATATTCAAAAATGCTTTGAGTGAATCACTGCATAAAATTTGCCAGACCATATCACTATTTAAACTACATCACTATTGAAAAAAAAATCCTAGCCTATATTAATAGATTTTACTTATATTTGCTTACTTGGAAATAAGTCACACTGAATTTGATGAGGTTTACTTTCAAATGATTGTGCATAGGATCAGCTTAGATGCATACAGGCATACTTCACCAATATGGTAGATTACATTCTCAAACCAGTGCTGTAAAGCGAGTATCACCTTAAAGTGAATCACAGCCTTTTTTTCCCCACTTGCTAGTGTATAAAAAAGCCTAAAAGCACACATACACAATCATTTATTAAGGGTGCAATACCTCTAAGCCTAAAAAAAATGATGGAAAATAATAAGTAACTAAAGCTACACATTCATACCTAACATAGAGGAATCTGGATGATATTATACTGCATAACTGAGAAGTCCTATATTGGCAAAGTGCTGTAAGGTGAAGCACCTTAAAGCAAGGTATGCTTGTATTAGTTGCTGAACTGATGCTGACATTAACTGACTCCATTGCTAGAATTATCTTTTGAGAGCAGCTGCAAAGAATGCCTTACTACCACTATTTCCACTTTCAGTATGGGCCTCCGTAGCAATCCAGATGCAGTTTTGTTTTAGGTATTCAGCAGTTATTACATGATGACAGCCTCACACCAAGCCACATGAGTGAAAAAAACTCCACACAGCAAACAGTGACTCACTCACTAGACCATTCATTGATTGGCCCACAGCAGTGGGGAGCAGCAACTTTGACTTTGCCTCAGAGAAAAGATCACCAATTTGGACCAACCTGGGATAAATACACAGAGCTGGAATGAATAGCAGATCAAATTCTGTGAAGCTTTTCCTTTGACAAATGCTCAAATTCACCTTTTCATCCTTTGAGAACTTCAACTTCAAAGCCTTCACATTGGCATCCTCATTTAATTCATGTTGACAACCTTGACTTTGCTTAATTTACTTTGACAACTTTGACTAGAATCAAAGCAGACATTTTGTTTTCACTGCTTCTGCACATGTGACAAACAGCCAACCAACCCCAAGTTACATATACAAGGTTATATAATGTCTAGTTCCCGTCACTAAGAGCCTAGCTTTATGAGCAGTGGAAAAGAACCAATCAATAGCACACAAACAACATCATCTGAAAATACTGCTCAGATTTAGAGGTTCTAACGGTGCAGAGAAGGGTTATATAGAACTTTAAGACATTTCACATAATTATTTCCATAACAGTTGCAACAATCTAATGATATTATTTATTTTTTGAATGTAGGTAAGTCTGTACTGTTACGTTATGAACTGACTAGAGATGAGGACTGAAAGAGAACAGTTTGTTCATTGAAGGCATAGGGAATGCATGCAAACCAGGAAGTTTTGAGTTCAAATGTCAGCATTGCCATAAATTTACTAGATGACTATTGATGAAAGTGCAGACCCTTCAATCTTCCATATTTTTGGACTTCACATACATCTACACACCAAAGACACAGCAGTTTGATACCACTTTAACTGTCATGGCAGCAACCTCCAGAATCCTGCAGCTAGTTCTTTGGTGAAGTACATAGATTTCTCCCCTAGAGAAGACGCTTGCTCAAACTACAGCACTACATCTCTCAAGGAAAGAATTTTGTGTAACTTGTCAAACTACAGATTTCAGGATTCTGTAGGACAGAACCATAAAAATAGTTTCACTTTGCTACCCGTAACTCCCAGAAGCCCTAGCTAGTGAGGAGTTAGAGGAATTGCAGAGCAAATCGTCTGGACAGGATATGCAACTTTACCTTTGCAGACCTTTATGCTCACCTCTGTGGGCGGGTGCACTTCCCAATACAAATTATGAAACCTTCATGCTGATCCCATGAGACAATCAATCCTGCCAGAACGAGCAGTGAAACGTACAACAGGGAAAGGAAAAGAAGTAGTGAGTGCCTGACTAATTTACTGCAAGCTAACAAAGTAATGTGATCTAGTTAGACAAGATACAGGAGATCCATGATTAGGATCTCTCACCATTATTATTATTTTTTAAAAAGATATAAAATAAAGTAGTGCAAAGAGGATACCAGTGTGAACCTGGTATGATTCTCCTAAGTGGGTAGTTTCCAGGCATGGTTTAGATCAGGAAAATAATGAGGACATAGAGATTTAAATCTACACTAACCTGGTGTTATGGCCATATTAAGATTCAAGCAGACACCAATGTCTACTTCTAAGAAAGATGGGAGAACATCAGGGCCAGTCCCACCATTAAGTCAGAGTGAGACGACTGCCTCCGGTGGCAGACACCAGGGAACAGCAGTCAGAGTTGCCCAGACATTTTCTGTGTGGAGCACAGTCTAAGTTCATAACAGAAATTTATGGTGGGAGGTATGATAAAAAGGAATACATTAAATAAACAAGTGGATAGTACTAATGGCTATTAGCCATGACAAGTTAATGCTGCCTCCATGTTAGAAATTCATATGGTTACAATTTAACTACTCGTGTTTAGTACAAAAGTGTAGGCGAACGCCCATTATCTTTATTCCTCCCTGGTTTCGGTGAACCTGAAAAGATTCTGGATGGCTGCTGCTGTTGGAAATAGAATTTTGAACTAGACATACTTTGTTCTCATACAGCAAAATAATGTGTAGCTTCCAACATTCTGCTGAAGGTTTTTAGAAGTGTGAGCAGCTGGACTGTGCTGGGACATTGCTGTAGTTGAAAACTGTAGTAGCTCTCCCTGACCTATGATACAAGGGTTTATATTCATTATTTCTTTGGGCTGGGGTGTCTGGTTCAAGATTACACAGAATGATTGCATATTACTTCCATTATGGTTGGTGTCAGCACTTGGCACCACTAGGCAGCTTCCACAACCAACTGACAGGCAATGCTGCCTGCTTGCCCCTTATCTATGGTAATGGTTGGACTTGAGAGTGTGAAGTTGTCCACCATTAAATTTCACACAATGTCCTGGATCATTGTGGAGGAGTCACTCTGGGAGGGATCTCATTCTGATTTCAGTCCATCTGCTTAACCAATCCGCTTACTTAACCAATCCAATTGTTAGTCCCAACATTGACTCAATGGGAAAGGGATAAATCAACATCTTTGCATGTTCCCTGGATTCAATAAGCTTGCTAGTGTTGGGTCTTACAGTTGGGCTATGCTAGAATAAATTGCAGCATGCAGATGTCCTTTATGACATTCTCCACAGTCATGACCTCAGGAAGAATTCTAACATGTAAGCACTTCTGTTATCCTAAATCCAGAACCAGTTCTAGATGTTTTTGCCACCATATGAAAATAGTCCTTTGTAAAGCTAGCGGGTCACAATTACCCGTTTTAACACTAAGCTTCTACAACATACTTTGTTTTACAACAGGGATATCTCACAAAAGTGTATTATTACTGGGAAAATCCCTTTCCCACTACGGTGAGTCTTGCAGCTAAGCTCAGAGGGAACAGAGAACCCTTAGAATGGTGGTGTTGACCCGCTAATCAATAGTCCTGATGCCTTGACCTTGCCCACCCTGCCTCCATCATTGGAGCTGTGCATGTTATCAATGGGGCATTTCACCTCTTCAGCTCCATTCACTAAATTTCTATAACACATACAGATTCACAGAATCATAGAGTTGGAAAGGACTCCTAGAGCCATCTAGTCCAACTCCCTGACATGCAGAAATCTAAAGCACTTTTGATGGAGACATCTTAGCTCTTATTAAAAATCTCCAATGAAGGTGCCTCCATCACCATGCGATGTCATGTATCAGCTTTTAGCATCAGGTATTTTTTATAATGATCAGTTTGAATATCTTTTTTGTAATTTGAATCCATTGGTTCAGGTCATATCCTCTGGAACAGCAGAAAACAAGCTCGCTCCCATCTTCTACATGACAATCCTTTAGATATTTAAAGACAGCTATCACTTCATCTCTCTCTCTTCTCTAGACAAAGCACATCCAACTCCATCAACAATTCCTCACTGGAATCCTCACTGAGTTTGTTTTTTAGACCATTTGCAATCTTGGGCGCCATCTTTGTAATATGTTCCAGCTTTTCAAAGTCCCTTTTCAACTGCGGTGCTCTGAACTGGACCTAATATTCCAGAAAAGGTCTGAAGAAAGCAGAATAGTAGGACTATTATTTCCCTTGATCTGGGCACTATACTTTGATCTGATGTACTCTAGAATTGCATTGATTTTTCTGTATATCCTTCACCTGAACTTAAGGGTTCTATTAGACAAATTCTACTCCAGGAAGAACACCCTGCTATACTTCTGATACGTGTTGCTTTAATTGCACATGCACAGAGTACCTTGACAGAGCAGGGCCAGTTCTTTTAGGACAGTGGTTCTCAACCTGTGGGTCCCCAGATGTTTTTGGACTTCAGCTCCCAGAAGCCCTTAGCATTGACCATAGTGGCTGGGGCTTCTGGGAGCTGAAGTCCAAAAACATCTGGGGACCCACAGGTCGAGAACCACTGTTTTAGGACATTTTTAAACAATGTGATATGGCAGGACCGCCTACAGCAGGGTGGGGTAAAATCTGTATATCAGGCATCTCATCAGCTTCATTTCTCTGAATGCACTCAAGTTATACAAAATGGATATTAAAAAAAAACATGGAAATGTTATCTGTGCCAAGCACTCTGAGCCATGAAACCAATGATTGCTTAAATATATTTTGGCACAGGAGAAACTACGGTTCTCCCTCCACTTTGTGGGTTTGACCATTGCAAATTTGATAATTTGTTGGGCCTGTGTATGCCTCCCCACCATTCTCCTCTCATCCGCTTGCCTTTTGCCCAAGCCTTCCTTCTTCACACCAGGGCAAAAGGCAAGGGAGTGAGGGGGGCACCCTCTCCACAACTGGGCAAACGCAAGGGAATGGGAGAGCAGGGCCCCAAAAGGGAATGGGAGGGAAAATACTGGGGGAATTATTCCCGGTTTCAACACTTTCTCAAGGGTTCTGGTTTTCTTCTGAAAATTCAGTAGAATTTAGTGTTACTAAATTATAGTATTTGTATTTCTACAACTAGAAACTTTGTGAAAAAGCTGCACAGTGTCCTCAAGGAAAACTTATACAAATTTGATAAGAGTAACCTGCTATTTTTCAGTTCTAGCCACAACCAGTTATTGACAGGCAGCTGAGATATCAGCCCAACTAATTCAAAAGCCAGAAGGGAGAACTACTTGGAAAAGTTAGATTTTTGGATCATATTCAGTTGTTAGCCATATTTTTGGGGGAGGGATTCTGGGAGTTGTAGTCCAATAAACTTAACTTTTCCAAATAGGGAAGGGGAGTGTGTAGAAAAAGCAATTGCTTTATGGCTGTGTGAATTGCCTGCAGCTGACTTTGGAGTGATGTGTTGGCACCATTTTGGGAGTGGGGTGTACTAAACAAAGCCTTTGTAGTGCCTCCTTCCTTGATCTGTTAGAAGCAGGGTATACAAAGCAGAAATTCCCTAGGTACAGAAATGAATTCTACTGGAGTCAAGGATCTTGATGAAAGTACCTATTTTGCACCTCCTGTTACCTGTAGCGCAACAAAGTGCCTATTGTCTCAGACAGACATACATTTGCATGGCCGGAGGTGCATTTTGATTAAGTAAAAATACATGCAAAGTGATGCATGGATTTTAAAAATGCAACTGGCTAAGACGCATACAACTGAAAATGTGCACAAACACTTTTTTCAAAAGTAAACATAGCACAAAAATGTATGTGTTAGTAAAAATGCATACATTAAATGAATCCATTAGGAAGAATGTGAACCAAAACTTGGGAAAGTTCCCTCCTGCCCCACTGAAAATATGTCAATGTGTCACTCTGGCTGGGGGATTTTGAGAGCTGTATTCCAAAAAGGTAACATTTCCAAGTGCTGCGTTGAACACTTATTGATTAAATACACCTAGGGTTGTACTGTAAGAGAAAGACCTCTGGTCTGATCCTCTAAAACTCTTCTTTAGGCCTTTCCAGAATCAACAGAAAACCAACAAGCAAAGAAGTCAGTAATGACATACATGTGAGTGACTTTAGGCAATTCTGCTTTTCCATGGCTGGCTTTAAATCTAGTATGCAATCATTAGTTTTGTTCTGGTTCTCAAATGTTTTCATGATATAGATTCATTTTGTTGTTGATGCTTCTGTTGTTATTTGCAGGGCTGTCTCTCCATGGCTGGAGCATGCTTTGTACACAATCATGTCTATGTGCACTCTGTGCTTAATAAATAAATAAGCCAAAGTAACCCAAACAGGAAGCCAAGAAATTCTGCACCGTTCAATCTGTATAGATTATGAAAAATGAATGTGTGTGGAGGATTTTTTTGTGCATCATTTATTCTCCTTCTTCTAGCCTTAAAGAGGAACAAAGATTTCAAAAGGACACTGAAATTCCAACTCCATGGGCTGGAAAGTCGGGCTAATCCCCCTCTGACATTTTACATTACCTGCAGACTTTTGATGTCTATCTTTGTAGACTCAAGAACCACAAACAGTGCTGGATTTAAGCACATACTAAGTATGCTATAGTTTAGAGCCTGGGATTATAACTGAAATAGAAAAGGATGGATAAATAGGTCAGAAATGGGCAACTGCATGAGTGCTAGGAATGAATTCCCACTCAGATCCCCTGCAGACCACTTCTCTTCAAATATACAACAAGCCCAAATAATTCTGTTTTCTCTCTGTTGATCCTCTAAAAATGGAAATAGGAAGTGACATTGCATCACATCCTGCCACTACTTTGAGAGGGACTACAGGTAAAAATGGATGTATTAGAGGTAGAATCTGCTTTTGGATTGCTTGTGATGATGGGGTGCAGGTTTTTCATGCAGGGGAGATTTTTGCATGTTTTTGAGAAAAAGGCATCTGAAAATCATGCTGATTTTTTAAAAAGGGGAAGTTGGGGGATTGGTGGGGGTCCACGGCCACATGTACCCTACACGCTGCACTTTTCCATTCCAAAACAGATTTCACATAACGCTCTGGGGCTTCTTAAACTGGCAATAGCTTAGGAGTTTCGGGGGATACTTGGAATTCCAAGTCAGAGAGCTCTAGCGCCTGACTAACTTACAAACCCCAGAATTCCACAAGATGTTGCAATGACATTTAAAGTACCTCCCAAAACCCTGTAAGATACCTGGATGTTCAATTCTTGAGGCTTATGGATGGCATGTAGTTGCTGCTGGGTGTTAGGCTACTCAAAGTCTCAAGAAATTTTCTGTCCAGTTTCTCCAGAAACACACATGAATATACAGTCAGGAAACTGAGACTGAGATGTTGCTGAAAGAGCAGTAAATGTTGAACAGACAATACGGTTGCGAGGAATGAATTAGTAAGGGTGTGATCTTAAACATTTGGTAGGAAGAGTTGCTGGGGGACAATAAGCTAAAGCAAATAACTTGAAATAATAGGAGTTTAGAGCAAAAAGAAATTTAAGGGTTTGGAAACTGTTCATGGATTGAATGCATTGGCAGGTAACATGGACAGGGCTGGATGAGTTGCTGAGAGGAGTTAAAGGACAGTGTTCAAATGGTGTTTGAAACAGATAGAATTGTCATGTATTTGCTGAAGCATATATGCTACCTTGACTGGGGCCCTTTTCGCACAGCATTTGCCATGTGAAAGGGCCCCTTGAGCATCGCGCGAACGTGAGAAGCAATCCACACGATGCACTCACATTCACACGATGCTCCATGGCCTAGCAGGTGCCGCTTGCGCACTTTTTCATTTTCAGCTCTGAGACGAAAATGGTGTGCGATCGCGCATTGCTCCAGGGCCCTGCGTGCACTTACCTGGCGTGCGGAGCTCTGGAGCCACACCGGTCGCGCTTCCTGGCCAGCGCAACCTGGGAAACTCCCAGGCTGCTATGCGGAAGGAAGAGGTGGGGCTCTTGCGTGACCAGGAAGCAGCTGCAGAGCTGAAGCAACAGGGATACGAAAGCTTCTCGCTGGAGGCTGCTTGCGCGATCCCTGCACACCAGCGCTGAGAAAAGGTGAGTTGCAGAAAGGGCCAATGTCTTCTTCCTCCAAACAAATCAGGAATGGGCCCATTCAAAGAGTCAAATAGACTCTCTATCTTTTTTTTTTTTTTTGTCACTCTGGACCCTCAGTGGTGTTTTCTTTCTTCCTTTCCTTCCTTTTTTTAGGGGGGAGGTCTATTTTGCTATTTCAGGGTAGACCTCCAGAGTCTTTTTTAACTTGAAAAATTTATCCAGATTATTTAAAAAAGATTAGTGTTCACTGTGGTTTGAGGAAATGCTCCCAAAAGACTACATGCTGCCTATGGGTGACACAGTTCCAACCAGCGAAACAAACAAACAAATTTACATTTTTCTCCAAAGCAACTTTGGAAAAAAAAATTAAAACTGTTTCATTTTCTCATTTACCTGTGAATATTTTATCTTTGGAAGACAGCAATACTATCCCAGTGGAATAATGTTGCTACAAGGCATGTCAAGGAGAAGTTGACTTGCTTTTGCGGCTTCAAGGATGTTTTGCACTTTGTACTGTTGAAGGAAATTATATTCTGTGGAATGTTCAAACCAAAAAAAAAAAGATTGTTGCAAGAGGAGTTCAACTGGAGATGTGGACTGAGATGTCGCCAATATGTACATATCACTCAGTGCTACTTTCCTGTTTCAAATTTAGTGAGGCCAGGGTGTTTTGAATGACTGGATGTGGTAAAGGACTGATGGTCAACAAATGGGAGAAATAATCCATATGTTAGTATGTGATTCATCTGTTGGACTCTGTTCATCTGCCCACCTACTCTGGTGGAAGATGCAGTTCTGTGGAAGCAGGGATGTGAAACCTTGAGGATTTGGGGGAGATGCACTGTGGCCCTTGAAGCTACTAGGGGTTGCTACTTCCACAGATGTATAGCTGACTGCTGGCAGTGCAGTGATCACCAAAAAAAGGTCAAGATTTGACCAAGGCACGGGTTTAAAACAGGGATCACAAAACCAGGCAGGAAAACATTTAGTCTGTGGTCTACATGTTCTCTACTCCTGCTCTAAAGCATCAGCTTTCACAATGCTGTGAATAGCTGTGGGTGAGTGGGGTTTCAGCAGCTCTGTGGTAGTGGGGGAGGATCACTGCAGAGGGAGGAAGGGGTACCAAACTGCACCAATAAAAAATAGACATATATTTTTGTCTGATGCGCCAAGACAACTTGGCTGGCTCTGGATACTATAGTCAAGGCAGAGTGTAAAGTACCGCCAGCATACTTACATGGAAGTACAAGTGCTGGAGATGGAGCCCAGCCAGGACGCAAAAGAGATTTCCTAGTGTGCCCAGGACTCAGGACATTTCTCAGAGAAATGCCGCAAATGTGGAATGCCCTTTCCAGACAGATTTGCCTGACAGCAAAACTTTGCTCCTTTTGTCATTTGGCAAATGTGGTTCAGTCTCCCAGAACCGTTTAACTTTCAACATACAAGTGTTTTTCAGCTTCTCATGCACATTCTTTTTTTGGTAATGATCTCATCATGATCTCACCTTAGTTTCAATTCTCTGTCTGTTCTAATTTGTTTTACATTTCATATAATCTATATCATATTATATCATATCTATCTATTTATTTATTTTACGTTATGACTTTCTCCTGGTGCAAGACTCAAAGTGGCTTATGGCAAATTAAAACAAAGTACTGCTAAAACCTATTTGATACAAATGTTTTTAAAAAATTCTATTGAAAACACTAAGTTGAAATAGTTTGAAAACATTTTAAAATGATAAAAGCAAAGCATACATTGCATTTCATTATATTCGTGTTTTTAAAAATGTTTTGCTACAATAGTTATTTTGTGAACCAGCCAGAGTGCTTTTGTATTTTGGATGCTAGAAAAACGCAGTAAGTATGTGAACAGTGGTTCGAACAAAGTGAAGCAAGTCATTTAGTGGAAAAACCTTTATTGATATTCACTCTGCTAGCCAATGGCTTCATTGACAGCACGGATGCATCAAACGGATACCTTACAGTTGGTCAATGGTGGAGTCTTTTCATGAGTTCAAACACAGGGCTTCACATTCATACAGTTCCCATGCTAGCTGCATATTTTAGCATCATGTTTCTTCCACGTGCAGCCAGATTTGACAGATATAAACTCCAGGCCCACAGTACAAGCATATATAGTGCAGATATTTTTGAAGGTATGGAAAGAATCTGAAGACACTGTTGCATCTGTTACATATGCAAACAGGAAGCTCGGCATTACAGTATGGATTCTAGATGAACAGAAGCCAATTCTCTCTTTTGAGACATTTGCACCATTCTTGTTACCTTCCAAGGACAAATGAGCAAATCTATTTGTAGAATTTGGACCCTGGTCTGCATTTTTAATGCAGTACTAATGAAATAAATATCAAGCCAGCAAGACAGAGACACAGTTCAAACCACTACATACACACGCACAAAAGGAATGTAGTGTGCACTATGAGGCTAAGATATATGCATAAATTTAAAGCAATTCTAAGAAGGACTCCCAAATTAAAGATGTGATATTGCTGCTGAGAAGCAGACTGATGATGGGGTCAAAACGCGGCTTCATCTGGTGAAATCTCTGAGATGGGTTGGCTGGTGGGAAGAAGGCAATGTGAGAATTCTTGGTTGCAAATACTGAGATTTTAACACTAGCATTTCATCCAGCTTGAATACATCCAGTGAGAATCATAATGATGTCAATTATATGAAATAAGTACCTTAATCTGTATAATTTTGAACATTTACAGAATCCATCATTCCTCAGTGCAGAAGTTTCAGAAGTTTTTAAAGCACAGATTGGATTCAAAGAACCAGGTGAAAGTTCCACACCAAGAAAAGATGAGTTCTGTAATTGGTATAAATTATGCCTACGTCCTTGTATATACTTTTGGCACAACACAAAAGCAAGCAAATGACTGCAGAGGCCCAAGAGTTCCAATAGGGGTTCTTTTACCCTGGAGATGCAAAGAATACTTTCACATTTACCATCCTCAGTGAGAAACAGTGTCTCAACACATGAGGCTATCCCACTTAAAAAAATAATCAAAGACTAAGAGAGAGAGAGAGAGAGAGAGAGAGAGAGAGAGAGAGAGAGATTGATTGATTTCAGGATTTTCCTTTTTTGCCAAAAAAAAGGTTTGTACAAAAAATTGATTTGCAGAGAAAAACAAGGTTTTGTGCAGAAAACCTCATTCTAATGAAAAACACTATTTTCCCCAAATGTCTCACAAAAACATTCTAAAATAAATAATTTTTTTTGGCAAAATGCACAAAAACTATCACAATGTTGCTTAGAGGAAGGAGGAAAAACTTTTGAAATGACCCTTTACTGTACAGAAGAATGAAATAAGCAAAGATTTACCTTCCTCTTTTGCTCCTATCCTTTTAGCCACCAACTCCTGGCCTGTCACTACTAGATAGCTGGTTCTTCTTTTTACTAGTTTTTCATCAGGTAGAAGTAATTTTGCTGCCTGAAGGACAAGGACAAAAATGGTGCTTCTCCTTCCCCTCATTCCAATTTAAATGCTGACTGGAATGGCTCTTTCAACCCAACTTTGACCCTGTCAATGAGACAGCATCTTCCACTTTGTCAGAGGGCAGCTGGCTAACTGAGTGTGTGAAAGGCTGGCTATGTGCCACATGCTAATTTCACTTTGAGAACTTGCCACAATTTCCCTTCTGACTCCTGAGACGGATGCCTCACTATACCTAATGGTAGGGCCAGCCTTGTTCCAGAAAAAGCACATCTCCAATATTGCTTTTCCTTTTCTGCAGCAATCATCCTAGGCAACTTCCTATAGACTTGTGCCTAGTTCATGATCTAGTCCTGCTTACAGGAAATTGTTGCTCTGAATAAATGCAAAAGTTCAGCAAAATACAGGAATGACTATTTTAATCCAATCAAGTCTTTCAGCGAGTGCCACTTATGAACCAACATATTGATCTTGGCAGCAGGTTGCAGCAACATCTGTCTTGGAGAAATAGAGAGTGAAGAAGGAGATATGACACAATGGGGTCTACACTGATACTGCACATTATAGCATCACAAAAACCTACACATAACACAAGATAAAGGGAAGTTTAAATTTCTACCAAGCAAAATTTCTGAACAGGCCACATTATTAGAATCTTTACAGTTGATTCCCCTAGTTTCTCCTGCTATATCGCTGAGGGATCAATTTAAATTAATCCTTCATGAAAGATAATTGAAACATTTTATCAAAGAGGTAAACAAACTGCAAAGGTGTTCTCATCTTTATTTTGGTGGGGGATTCTCTCTTTCCACAAACTCACACTGCATGTTCAGAACACATTTCAAAAAACATATACACAGTTTGAAAGGTGTATTCAAACTCAAATTATAAAGAATGGTCAATTTTCTGGCCTCTGACAAAATAATCAACCATTGCAAGATTCCTACCCCCCCATTTTGGGAGAGAGTTTATGAAAAATGTGATTCTGCAAAAAAAAAAAAAAAAATACTGTATAAACAGTTTTGGACAAAATACAAATATTTGTGTAGAAAATGTGACACAAAAACACATGAACGGTTTTATGTATAACATTTTTGCACAATTTTTTCCCCCAAAGAATTTCCAAAGTGTGAAAAATCACTGAGAAATGAACAGAAACTCTTGTAATCTCACCAAGGATGGAGACAGTTTTTTGAAATTATTCATTGTTATACGTGCGAATGAAATAAAGAAAGATTTACATCCCTAATGCAAATTATACTATTATGATAATTACTCCCTGCAATTAAGCATCATGCTCCCTTTTTCAAAGCCACTGACTAAAGTAAAATGAACTCAGATCCAAATAATACATGGGATGCTTTTGCAATAAACTGGGGTAGAAAAGAACTTTGCATTTTTATTTTTATTAACAAATTTATTCAATTTAAACTATTTGCATAAAAAAGTTTGCATTGTTTTGCTTCCCATTATTCAGGGGGGAAAAACCCTGAAATTGGCAGACTACGTAAATTAAAATGGCCAAGATAATGTATTGGAGAATCTCAGAGAGATGACGTAGTTGTGATCAGTCTCTCAATCTGGCCCCCCAAAATCCACATTAAAAACCAAGCAATTGAAGGTGCTCTTCACTAATGGTGAGCAGAGTGCTGAAGGACGAAATAACCAGCTCCTTCTGCCAGAAAGCTGCGGTGTGATGCACAGTGTCAGGGACCCTGCAGGGTCCTGTTGTAATTGCCTGTGAATACTGGGATTTACTAAGCTACAAGTCTAGCTTAAGTAAAGCTTAATCCACTATAAATACTGAAGAGAATGTTAGCTAATGTATTTAAAATATGTGTACATTCACAAAATTATACATCAATGACACAAGTGTGCATAGCTGTGTAAGTATGAGGTAATTTTCTGCCGTTTCTTCCCAGCTAGGGAAAAAAAAAATATTTTGTGTAATCTTGTCTGATATGCACATTCCATAGCATTACTAGAAATTATTTTGCACAGGAATATACATTTTTGGGGGTTTTAGCATAAAAAGCATATCTGTACATGCACACACACATATCTGTTTCTAGAAACCATATTAGCTTTTTGTACAATCATGGGATTGTTTTGCAAAATATCATTTTTTTGCAACCCCCCCCATTAATTTTGCAAAAAAGGGGGTGTTGGAAATAATTGAGTTTTTGCATAAAAATGCATTTACACACAAAACACATTTTAGGTTGTGCTATGCAAAAAAAAAAATTCAGGAATTTTGCACAAACAACTATGTGGGTATCTGGAATCATTGGTATGAAAAATGTGCTTTTGCCTTCTTTAAACCCCATTATCTTTTTTCAAAAATTGCACGTGTATTTCTGCACAGAATTTTTCTGAAATTTCAGTATTACCTGAAGTGCTTTGGCACATGCAAATGCCAGGCAAAAATGTGCAGAATTCTCACCTTTGTTTTATTCTTCCCAACCAAAGTTTTCTGAGTGTCAGGAAACCTGTTTTTCAGCTCAAAAATGCATAACAATGAGTATGGTTTTGATGTGTACAAGCACATGTGGAATTCTAAGAAACAAAATAAAACTGAGATTGAGATTGAGATTGAGAGATTTTCATATCTGTGCATTCAGTTGTTGCATTTTGTGTCCTTTTTTTAAAAGAAAAAACAAAAACCAACAACCCTATATTGCCATTTCCTGTGTCAAGAGTTGAAGGTAAGAACAGAATCATCTGTCCATTTTACTTTTTTCATGTTCAATTTTTTTTAAGTGGTGCATTTCAGCACTTTCTTATGTAGAACAATCTGTATAACATTCTCAACCATCTGCATTGGCGAAATTCAATTAGCACACCAGTTTCCAATATGAGAAGGATGACAGTGTATCTGCCTGCCATGTATTTCAAAAATAAGAAGTCTGTCAGAAAATAATCTTAATTCAGAAGGTAGAAATGCATAGGGATTGAAAGCTAGACTAAGGATTCAAAGTCAAGTTCAGTTCAGTGACTGATGTTGCAGCAGTGGCGCATAAGCATGAGCAGGACTGAAGATGTGCGGAATTCCATTTGCAGAAATCAACCAAGAGTCTAGCTTGAAGCTTGTCTGGCAGTCCTGAGGGAAACCCAACCCTCAGAAATAGATTTTTGGCTGAAGCTGAGAATCTGATGGGGAGTACAGACTGGATCTGAGTCAACTAGTTCCACTAACCCAGACTTGGTGATGCTGAAGATAGATGCTTCCATCAAGGAAACCACCATCTGTTTTGTAAGCTACCCCAAAATGAAAAATTGAATGCATTACAAAAACTATGCAGCCATTTTACAGAGTTGATGCTGGAAGCTGTGGATCTTGAAGGCATGCAAAATAAATAAAACATTTAATATGTTTGGTTATTGTTACTGAGCCAGAGTTCTCTGCTTTTTCTTAAAGAGAATGCCCAAAGTAGGCATTAGATACTTCCGATGTATACAAATCTTTTACTCCAAGTCTCAAATCAAGACCATATCTGTAATAGACTGTTATAGTGCTATTATTTCACTTGCAACATCCTATGGAATCCTAGGGTTTGCGGTTTAGGGAGGGGCCAGTCAGCCCCTCTCGAAACTGCAAGCCCAGGATTCCATAGGATGTTGCAAGTGGAATAATAGCGCTATAACAGTCTAGTGCAGAAATGGCCTAAGTCCCAAGTCCCTGCAAGATACTTTCAAGTCAAGTCTCAAGTCAGAGATCCATATTCTGAAGTGGGGAATAGGATCCCATTTCCAAAGCTGGAGGTTTGTTTGAAAGTGAGAAATAAATCCTTCTTACTGCCCATTACTGAAGCTCCAAAAGCTTTGGGAGGAAGGATCCTTCCCTGCCTTTTGGGGGCAAGTCTTACTTTCTTCTGTTAGGAAAAGTTTTAGAAGGCTCCTCTGAAATGCAGTGGGGACAGGCTGCCAAGCAGACCTCAACCCTACCCCAAGTCTGTTGCCTAACACATTTGCTGCTGCCCTCCAAGAAATGGCCCAAATTTGGGGCTTGAGACAGATCATCACATGACCAGGAGGAAAAAAGAGATGGAAGTGTTGTTCAAAGCTGTACGGTTTCTGGATGAATGTGCTGTATTATTTGAACCAAGGGCAGCAAGTCAGTCACTAAAAATATACAAGTCATTGAGTCACAATGAGTCAGTGCATCATTTATTGCCAAGTTGAGTCCAAGCTGAGTAACTGAAGTGACTTGAGTCTGACTTGAGTCGGAGTCAACTGATTCAAGTCTACATCATTTTGATGGGTAATCTGATGGGTAATACCTGGGTAATTTGGCCATCTCCTAGTATCATTAAGGTTAGATTTAAAACCATCTTTCTTCTGCAATATTGGAAAGGCCCTATCAAAGTGCCCTTTGAGGGTTGTTTTTGTTCTTGTGAAGATAAAGTAGTTGAAATAGTAGTTGAAATTTTAGGTCATTTTTTTCTACTACAATCTTCACAGAAAGGAACATAATAGAGTACTTTGTTCTATTATGAGGAAATGCCCTGGCACAATACTAGAATGGGATCTGGTATATTTCTTGGCTCATACAATGAAGTTAACAACAAAGTTTATGAGTAAATTCCTCTCCTCTGTTCAAAAGTCTCATAAGAAGATTTCTTCATTTTAATTCCAGTTTGTATCTTTTCCCCTTTTTGTAGCATGTGTAACAAACAGTGAACATGTTTATTAAAATGTGCATTTTAAATGTATATTTCAATGACTATGCTTTTTTCCCCTCTGCTCTATGATTAACAACTTACTTGGTTTTTAATACTCGGTTTTTAATACTTTAATACCTCCCCCTCCAAAAATGCTGTTTGCTTTGTTTTAATTGGTCAGTGACCACAGAGAAACTGAAACTAAAACTAAATACTGAAACAGTGCCTTCTTTTATGGACAAATCTTTCTGTTTTACTTTTCCTCACATCAAGTTTTTTATGCTTAAACCGCATTCTGCTAATTCTTTCCCTCAAATTTATAAAGAAATCTGCAAATATTGGAAACTTCCTACCAAAACAAAAACAAACCAACAAACAAAACCTCAAACCAAATTTTCGCCCATCCCTATTTCGACATAGCTTACCACTACTTCCGCTGTCTATGTGGACGAACACTGTGGAAAGACCAGGAGCTGAAGTAAGTGTGTACTGGGTTTTTCAGCCCAAAGTAACTTCCCCATGGCAACTTGGTGTCATGTAAGCATCCGGTAAGGAAAAAATAATATTTGTAAGAATTTTGTTCTCAGGTTGAAAAAAGGTTTTCTAGGGATGGGACGAATCCATTATTTTCTGAATCTGAATCTGGATCCGAATCCCTGGAAGGCTCTGGGAATCCACAAATCTCACAAATGTCATATCTTTCGAATCTTTTTTTTAAAAAAAGAGTTTAAAAAGCAAGGGAAAGAAGGATAATCTTGGGCAAGACACATTCTCTCAGCCTTAGCAAAAGCATAGGCAAAGGCAAACCTTCCTCTGAAGAAATCTGGCCAAGACAATTGTCATAATTTTGCCTCAGGATCTTCCCAGATTGAAAATGACATGAAGGCCCTTTCTACACAGGCAGGAAAATGTGGATTAATCCCACATTTCTCTGCCTGTGTAAACAGGCCGCATACTACAGTACAGAGATAATCCAGATCAAAACTGGATTTTCTTTGCATAGCTTCTTATGGCATCCTGGGATTTGTAGTCTGACAATGCACCAGCACATTTAGCAGAGAAGGCTGTGACCCCTTGTAAAACTACAAACCCCAGAATTGTGTATGAAAGAGCTTTGCAAGCGAGCTATGCCAAGGAATCTTTCAACTGTCCTTGAAATCTCAAGAAGATTGTACTTTCTAGCCAATCAGGCCTTTGGCAGGCCCCAGAGGCACTAATTTTTAAAAACAAATTTTCCTTTCTGCTACATGTGGTTTGTCATGTGGCTCATGAGAAACCATGACAGACATTTCACTTCTCATCCTATTCTAGCTATAGGTTTACAACCAGGCACTGGTCTGGTGGAAGGAGGTACACCGGCCTACATGTGCCAATCACTGGATGAGATTGTGTGACCTTGCCCTCTGTCTCCTACTTCTGATAGGCGTCAGACCCACTGACCCCAGCATTTCTACATGCCATTGATTTTCAGCATGGAAACTAGTGCTGAACTTAAATATTAAATGTTTAATTTAAATATATTAGAAAATAACTCCAGATGTAATTTCTGAAATTGTTAGCAATGGCCATTATTACTCCAAGGGAAAAACTCACTTACTTGCCATCTCCCCTTGTGTGTCTGGTTCCCCAGGTGTTCAGGCGTCCCGGTCTCCAACAAACTATTTGGTTGGTGGATTCGAAAGATTCGATTTGCCTATTTTGATACAGGGATTCAGATTCCCATATCTTGAATCCTTGCCAAGGGTTTGAGGATTCAAGGATTCAGTTGGCCCATCCCTAAGGTTTTTCAACAATCGGAAAAGGAAGAATAATAGATTAGTGCAGATTTTGCCTGTTTTGCTCTTGGTTTTTGACATCCTGAAGTGCTGCAAAGGAATCATCCTGCAAAGAAAAACATGGATTTTTGTGCGCAAACCTCCCACCATCTCTCCTGTGTAGAAAATGGTTGCCTGTGCAAAAAAACTCTGTCTTACTCAGGAAGCCTGTTTTCCATGCAAAAATGTGTGTTTTTCTCTGCAGAAAAATTCCTCCAAAACACTTCTGGACGTTTGAATACAGGAAGAATACTGCAGTGGAATATTAATTTTCTTACACAATGTGGCAGAAAACTTCTTCCTCACATGCACAAATGAAACAGTCAAGGAATTACACCACAAGTTTCCAGTACCATGCATGTGACGTTGGTCTATGCAAAACTTGGATATGTTGTTATTGTTGTTCTTTGGGCTAAAACTTCAAAAATTCCCAGCTTCTATTGGCTAGATGAAGCTAGATGTGAAGCATTCAGAGCCAGATAGTTCTGGTTTCCTATTTTTGTATGCTCATGTTTTGTTGCCCAGGAACTAAAGTGGGCATCTAGCCTGAAAAGCATGACAGAATTGGAAGTGTTAGGCCAGCCTAAGGCACGCACAAAATTACACAATTACAAATGTTTCTTTATGCAGTGATGAACCTGATCAGTTCTTTTGTTAGGATGCTCATCATTTTTATGCAGTTTTGTAAGTGGGTGTGCTGGTTGGCTTGATGACTAACTTGCTCAAATGTGGCTCAACTAACATCTAGAGAGAGAAACAAAAATAAGTTCAGAAAAATGCTCTTTTAAAACCTGAGTATCAGCTTCAAGAGGAAGACCATCAAGCCACTGACTTGCCAGTAGAACTAAGACATGGGAAACAAACAAGAAAATAAAGTTGTGGCAAAGGCAGTGTATGTACCAAGGCCAACATAAGATTTGCCAGCATCTTCTAGTAGAAATAATTGTGATTCCCCCCCACCAGAAATCTTGTTGAAGTGAATGGGGACAATGAAAGAACACTCTCACTGCATTTCAGTCAGCATCCATTTCAGTTCTGCGAGAGAATCTGGCTGGTAGTCTCAGATGTACACCCCCTGTTGGCATGAAACCAAAGATCCATCGTTGAAGTTCTAGCATGCTTTTTAATATTGCTATTAGTTTTGCCACTTTCTGGAAATGGTGGACCCATTAAGCTGGCCTGCCTCCAGAGTCCTTAGTATGTACATACATATGCAATACATTTCTTAGCTGTCTTTGAAGATTTCGGTTTTGTGGCTGCGCTCACTGGAGAATTATGGGATCTGTTGCAAAAGGAGGAACTTTTCCTAGGTCAGGATAAATGATAGTTGTAACTATTTAGACCTAAATCCAGTTGTTAGTTCTGACTAGAATAGACCCACTGAATTACACAATTTACATACCCCGTTGATTAAAGGGCTTACATGAACAATTGGATTTAGCACTTTGCTGCCACCTCTCAGCATTTGCCACCTGAATTCACTGCCTCACTTTGGCTAATGGAAGAGCCAGCTCTGTACACTGGGTAATGAGATCATCCCATCCATCCATTATTGGTCTATGAACCACAAAGAAGTATAAAGGGCTTCATGGAAAATCAGCCTTCCAGCCCTCTCTATGAACAACAGAGCAAGAACTGCACGTCTCAAATGTGTTCATCACTTCCATAAGCATTGCAGTGTTTCAGAGCATCCTAGCAAATTGTTGGACATGGGGACCCCACTTGCTATGCCCACTCAAATTCCTGATTGATAGGCCTAATGAAACTACTAAGTTTGCCTTCTTATTTCTGACATTAGTCAGGACAGCATGTCCAAAGATTATTCCACCAGACATGCTCTGTGGATGTGATGGGATTAGCCAAATTTCAAAGCTTATTTTTGACCTCCAGCAGAAAATTGAGCACATACGCTATTGAAGCCAACTGGGACTATAGAACATCAAGTTGATTCATCAAATTAGCTCAAACATAATTGTGCTGCATGACTGGCTATGGAAGTTGTCAGCTATAAACCTGTCAAAAAGCCATCAGCTTTAATGTTAAACAGGGAAACAAAGTAATGTTGTTCAGAATTTGACGTTTGTTGGACTTTAGCCTGCTAAAGGCTGCTATCTGCTTTGTTTCCTCTTAGAAGAATTTGTAGTCTCAAATGCACTCTTGATAGATTGCAACAGACAAAAGGCACAGACACGCCTCGCAAGAGAGAACAGCCTCAACAAAGCAGATATACAGCTACATTCTTTATCTTAAGAGTGAATTAATTCCAAGATAACGTTGCAATGCACACATGTTCTGGGAATTTTTCCACAAAACGTTGCATGCAATTTTATACTTGCCCAACACAAAATGAAGCTAGTTCTTTTTCCAGGACATCTATCTCTCTCCTTCTTCTTTTTGAACACGTTGAATGCTGAATACATAGCAGAGGTTACCGAACACTTGCCCCCTTGCTCAGACCTGATTCCTAAAAAGAGGCTACATTTCCTAGAATCTCCAGGGACTCTGAGATATGTAGCCCACCCCCAAGGTACTTTCTTACATGCTATTCATATGTGACCTTGATTAACTTAGTTAGCTACTTCCAGTAAAAAGTTGAAATGTAGCTTGGCTCTTTCTAACCCAATTCCGAACTGTTTCAAACTATCATGTTACCCAAGAAGGTCAGTTGTTTCACCCCAGCCCCTTTAAGGAAGATGGGCAAGGAGTTCCTTGCTCTCCCCTCCTTTGTCCTTCTCCCAATATTCATAGCACCAATTCCTAAGTGCTGAGCAAGAGAGCTACCTGGTGCAACTGTCAGATAAGATAAAATTTTAGGAAGGAATAAGGAACTCCTGGAACAGTATTAGAATTTCTACTTTGGTTTGGATAACAATCCAAACCAAAGAAGAACTATAGGGTTATAATTCTCACTTGGAGACAAGTCTTACAGATTGGATAATGGATTGGAGGCAACTACAGTGAATCAAGGAGGTTCCTATTCTGAGCTGAAGAATTACAGACATTGGCAACATCACTAAGGTACAGAAATACTACAGTTCTATATTCTGGTGATTCCTGTCCTATAACATTTAGGTGCAGTTAATGAGATGCTAATGAGACATTAATGAGTGGGTTTTAGGTCAGGTCTAAAAGAAAAGGAAAAGGAAGAAAGAGGCAACTCTTTGTAAAGCTTCTTGCCCATTCATCGGGAGGGAATTTTTACAAATGGGTCACCATGTTATTTCAAAAGCCTGCACATTTTTAACCTGAAGAGTATATCCTTCCACAGTATGCCGTACATTATGCCCCTTTCTAAAGGATTTTTATTAGAATCTCACAATTGTCCTTTTTAACCAATTTCTTGGTTTCTAGCCTTCATGGCCGTTTAGCCTGTTTACAAAAACAGAATGGTTGAAAGTTAAGAAACCACCCAAGGAACAGACGAGTTCAATTCCATTACTTTTTTAAAAGAGTAATTTCCGATTCTATTTATATATCTTTCCTTCTGAATGAAACATTTTTTTTTAGGATACTTTTCAGAGTTGGGGGGCGTGGGGGTAACTGTTTCAGGAAGATGATGATTTACAGAACAGGTGCAGCTTTCCCAATGACTGCAATGTGGTTTCCGATGTGGAAATGATATGCAAATTACATTCATTACCCACAATTAAAATATGCACAGAAGCTGCAGTCCTCTGGCTCATGATGTATTTCCGACATGGCCTTTGGGGCTTGTGTAGGCTTCCCACCCCTGCAATAATTATTCCAAGGTTAGGCATGGCGCATGCCAGTTATAAGACCGCAGGCCGTTTGCTGCCATGGCATCAGTTTGATATTTTAATAGCTATACCTGTGCTGTATCAGAGTTTCCCCCCTCCACTGGCTGCTTCACTCCTCCAACCCTTTCTTTTTAAACAGATGCCTGTAAGCCCTTTCATAATTTATGGACTAGACAGAACGCTATGGTCTGTAATGTGTCAATGCGTATTACAAGGGGCCCTTAGCCCACTGAATATTGACATGATAGACTGTAAACTAGTAACTCTGGCTAAGTCATGATGATTTAGCATGTCAGTGCATAGTGAGAGAGCTTCCATCCATGGACTACTGACAGGATCATTTACAATGATGCAGGAAAAGCCTATTATGCCTTGTTGTACACAGAGAAAGGAGATTATTCCCAGCCAATCACCCACTGGAGGAATATGCCACCTCCATCATGCCATCATCACAATATCAGGAGCTCGTAAAGCTGGGGTGGGCAGGTTGTGACCCACAAGATTCATGTAGCCCCTGCATCCCACTATAGCAGCCCCACAACACCCCCCCCATTTCCGCAAAGTCCTCCAACCCTCAATTTTTTAACAAAAAAATCACTCAATGGCGGTAATTTTTACCTGAAAACCACAGAGAAAGCTCACCAAATGTATGAAAACACAAGAAAACAGCAACAACCTACCCACATAAGTGCCTAGCAGCTAAGGAAAGGGAAGGTCTGTCACAGATGAACAGAAAAGCAGCAGGGTTACGGAGGAAGAAACCCAGGGAGTGTGATTCTGGGAGGGTTTCCCCCCTTAAAACCAAAGCAACGCCATCAACTGTTCAAGCACTAAGGTAAGTAAATGAGGGGAAGAAGAGGCTTTCAATGACAGTTTAAGAATAAGGAGGTTAGGGAATGAAGACAACAATCAACCAGGAGCTGTATCATCCTATTGCTTGTGGGATTGCTACTTCATGCAAGTATTTAAAACATTCAACTCTTTGCGAGATAATTTGTGTTCCCAATTAAAAGCTAAAGGTTGCATTTCAGGTGGCCAAAGATCCACTGCTGAAGTTCAAGCCTAAACAACACACTGTCTTAAATGCATAACATGCAGTTTACACACAGTCTTTAAACACCAAGAGGATATTGCTGAGGGTGTATCTGAACAAGACTACTGGGTAATGGGACTGTTTAAAACTGTTCCACTCTTATACAACAGTCCCAGTCCAGATCGTCATCAGCCTTTAAAAGAATGGCCTAAACCCCTGTTGTTAGTCTTGACTAGAGTAGACTAACACAAGAAGTGGGATTTACCTTCACAGTGAGGGAATCATACCATAGTTCCATCTATTCCTGATCTAGGATTTATTAACAATCAGAAGTACAGGAGTCACATTCCATACTCAACCTGGCAACCCTAGCATTGTACCTCACTCTGAAAGGACAACAAATAGAGCCAAGCCTTGCGCATGAGTGTTTGAGGAGTGGTCAGCACAGAGGCAAACAACTGCAGCCCAATCAGAGCAGACTCAGCCATTCCTATTCTGTCATCAGCTTTGTAGACAAGGCAGGTTAGAGCCTGCCTATAGGGTTATTGCTGGTAGCAACATCAACACCACTTGTGGAAGACATCTCCCCCAGCTCTGATACCTTGGCCTTATGTCCTATGACTTCTGGCAAGAGCTTCTCTGGACTATTCCTCTGCACATCCCTCCATCTGATATCTTTCACCTGACTTTATTGGTTTGTAACCTCTGGACTGCTCATGCTAGCTTCATTCCTCACTGCGTTATTTATGACAACTAGCTTCACCCCCCAAAAAGTGGCATGGACATGCTTAAGACACAAGTACCTGTGCGTATGTCACTAACAGGATTCCAGCCCAAGTCTCTCCAGTACTTTGCTTCCTTCACAGCCATGGCCATTTTCCTCCCGCCGTCATCACTTACATCAATGTAATTACACCAAAGTATTGCAGCGGGATTCTAGCTTATATATTTACTGTAGGAGAATGTCAAATCTATGAGATCAGAAGTATGGGCAGACAGATCTGTTAGTTTCTGTTTATCCCATATTTGAATATATGCCACTTGTTGTTGTTGTGGTTGTGTGCTTTCAAGTCACTTCTGATTTAAGGTGGCCCTAAGGTAACCTATCACAGGATTTTCCTGGGATGAGAGTGTGTGAGATGCCCAAGGTCACCCCGTGGGTTTCCATGGCTGACTGGGGGAGTCAAACCTTGGTCTCCAGGGCCATAGCCCAACGCTTAAATCACTACACCACACTGGCTCTTATATGCAACTTACACATTGTCAAAGAAGGAAGTAATGGATCACCAAAAACCATGCCAAGGATGATAAAGTTTGATATGAAATTTGCTCATGCTGGGATAACAGTTACTTATACTGGGGTCCTCAGGTCTCAGTTTGGTCCTCTGCAGATTTGCTGAAGGGCTACATCTTTCCTCTTCCTCACAATAACATCACCTGGTTTCCCAGCTTTTGTACTAGCTTGTTTTTCCATTCAAAAAAGTCAGAATATCCTATCTGATGCCTAATTTCTGGCAGGAGGGACTAGTGACTAAAATATACTGATCTCTTTGGTTCCTTTTAGGTTTGGTCCTGCCTACCACTGGTGTGACCCCCTTACACCAGAGAATGCCTCTGCAATTGAATCCCATAATCGTGTTGACAAAGGTTGCCTATCTCTTAGCTTTCCGAAGACCTCATGGTAGATGTTTCTTAACACATTTGACTCCCATTCTTGCAAATCACGTAGGCTGATATAGGGTATGTGAAGAGGCATTGCTTCCACAAAAGCAAGTCAACATTCGGCAATCAGGAAGTAGCTGCCTTTCTCCCCCTTTTCCTCCTCAGGTTCTCCAAGCCTACCTGTGAAACCAGATCGTCTCCTATCTATGCCAGTTTCTAGCCTAAAGCTTGTCTCCTTTTTCTTACATAGAAAAAAGAAAGAAAGCAAGAAAGGAAAAGAGCAAAAGAAAGCTGAGCAATATATCCCTGAAAGGGGCAATTACAATAGAAATGCTGACAGGCAGTTAGCACCAGTGGTGCAAATGCAAGGAAAAAAAGAAAACAAAGAGAGAAGGGGAGAGAGAGAGAGAGATTTGCTTAGGTACCTGATGCAATTTTGCATACTATACACTGGAACGGCAGTAACACAAAATGTCTACAGGGCATTTTGGGATGTTTGCAAAAAAATGAGGCATTTGCCATCATCTCTTCCTCATGGGAGTCGTTGCTCAAGTATTCTTCCCTCCCCAAATTTCACATTCACCAACTGCCTTCTTTTTCATTACATTAAAAAAAAAAAGATGAACCAAAAATGGCATTTCAACAATAACAGTTTGATAACTCAGACACTCTCTCTCCCCCTCCCCATCTTTCTTTCCCCATCTATATGTTTTTGACTAAGCTCTAACACAACTACTGTGACTTGAACTATGATGGCTTTCAGTATTAACGTTCATAAGATTTGTCACTGTCACATCTTGCTAACACTCGGCGCATCTCATTTTCTAAATATAATGTATCACTGTTTAGTGGCAAAAAATGTAAATTACAAGAAACCTAATCATGTTCAAGAAACTGAAAATATATGATCCCCAAGCCCCTCAGCACTCAGGGTATAATGCAGAATGCTTACCAATTAAACACAACAACACAGCACTGCAGACCTAAGGGACAGCAACATCAATCGCCATGAGCTCATTTATCCCCATTCTGTATAAGTCCTATGGATTTCCAAGGGTATCTTCTCAGTTGGATGCAAGAGATAAAGCGTAAGAACATGTCCAAGGGGAGAAGGAGCTAATAACTTTGCAACCCCATTTAGGATGCTTGATGCTTTCTTTACAGCTGGTTAAAAATGTTAAGAATGGCTACAACAGGGGTGAAATGTACACTACCCAATGAAACCTTAGGAACACGAGGTATATTATGCAATGTCAAGGCTACCAGAATATTGTAGAGTTGGGGTTTTCCCCCTTTTGAAATCAAATGCAAAGAAATAAAACATCCAAACAGTATACTAGTAGACCAATGAAAATGTTCAAATGAAGTATGAAAGACTTTTAAAGACAGCTGAAACAACTTGATTCATCCAAATTTTGACAGCTGACTAATACCACATTGTAGAACAGCATTGTAACTGTAGTCAAAATTATGGTCCTCTTAACATTCCATGAGGCATCCTAGGATTTTGGTGGGAATTCTGTTGTTGCCTTAAGCCCACATAATGGTATATCAGAGTAAGGCACTTTTTGGAGAGGGGCATAGTTTGTGTTGGGAAAAAGGTAGTGAAAGCTGTTTCTCTAACCTATATAAATATATCATATTAAATAAAGAAATAAGTACAATGCCAAATAATGAAATACTCTGCTGCCTTCCAAGCTGCTTTGGAATTGTCAGGTTAATTCTGGTCAGCTCTGGACATACTCCAGCTCGTCAATATCCTTCTAGAATTCTGGTGTCCAGAACTGGACACCATATTCCAGATGGGGTTTGATGAAAGCAGAAGAGAGCAGTATCATCACTTCCCTTGACCTACACTCCTATTGATGCAGCCCAAAATTGTATTGGCATTTTTAGCTGCCACATCACACTGCGGGAAAAGAAAAAAAGAAAAAGTTGCCCAAAAAATATAATCATAATCAGCACCATCCACCACCGAGCGGTGCACAGGATTCATGACATACATAGCTGTGATTTACAGTGGCTTGAACGCAAACCTTTTGGGATCAGATGGGGTCAACTGGTCAGCAATCAAGCCTGCATGCAGAGCTATCCATGCACTTTGGCAGGCCAGCAATGTCACCAATCATGTTGAGAACTGCTAGTCATGCTGCATCAATGAGCCAACTTAGTACTGCATACAATCCCTCTCCTCTTCTTGTGATGGTCACCATTTGTGGCTTCCATGTCAGCAAGGTGGTATATATGTTCTGAGTCTTGGCGTGGCCATTAAGGGAATTATTCATGGGCTGAACTGATTGTAGAAACAGGGCTTTGCACTTCAGATAGCTCCTCTGATATTCACTCTAAATCTCAGGGCAGATTTACAACCCTACTAACTAGGAAGCCACCTCACTCTCATTGGTCCTCACCCTCTGCTAGTACTTGGCTTCAGTATTTGCACCCTATACTCTATTACATTGGCCACTGCCATGTTAGGCTGCTAGATCATACCAAGTGCTACCCAAAGTCCAGAGGTTCTATCTTAGGTACAGCTCATCTGACTCAAATTCTATGCCAACACTTTCCTGTTTTAGCAGGCTGTGTTCCAGCTTGCAAGGCCAGTATCTCTAATGTGGCAAATCATCATCTCCGCGCCCCGGTGGTTTCTACTCCATCAGCTTTATTCCTGTGGTATGAAGCACCCAATTCATTAGGAGAGAACATGGATACTATTCTGTCCCTGAAATGCTGTGGAGTCCTGTTAGGATGAACACATAAATACCACTAAATCCTTGAAGTCCAGGGCCACACACAGGATCACACATAGAACAGCAGGTAATGGAGACAGCAGGTGTCCCAATGTAGCATCTGAGCTGACATGGGCTAAAATTGGTCATCATAGTATTTTCTTTCTTTTTTGAGAAAAAATATAGTTAGAAGGAAGGCCCATTAGACATTCACATGGTTACAGATGTTAGCTTGAATAAGTTTACTGCGAAAAGATATTACTTTTGTATTCTTACAAAAGGGTGCTTATTTCCAAGTACGTTTACAAGTAGGGCAGTAGAAGCAAATGTGCTTTTTCCAACTATACTTGTGGTATAAGTGCAAAGACTTAGGTGAGTTTAAAATGCAAAACTGTGTTTGCATCTTTTTAAAAATCAGAACTGGCTGTTTTTAGTTTTGCTTTGTTCTGTTTGAACTGATACAGTGGAGGGAATCAACCAGCCCTCTAGATGTTACTGGATTTCAACTCCCAACACATTCACTAAGGAAGAATGCTGGAAGAGGCAGTCCAACAACATCTGAAGGTCTCATCCCTTATTTAAGGTATCTACCTTGTACAAGTGGTAGGTAAGCATGGAATGGCAACGTGGCAGAAATGAGCACAACCTATAACTGTCACAACTTGATAGGGACAGTCTTAATTAATCCTCTGCTATCTCACTTTTCCAGATACTTTTAATACGTCTCAGTTTCTCTCTCTTCCTCCCATTTTCTCCTTTGTTCTCAGCTTACTTCAATTGCTGCAAATTGAGGTCAAAGCACCAAAGTAGTTTGTACTCAATTAACTCAGCAGAAGGAGAGGAGAAGGGAAGGCAGAATCTTGTGACTCAGGCAAAAGCAAACTGCTGCAGCCTCTCTTATTTTGCATGTTCCTCCTTAATAACTTTTGCCATCTTGACCACACTAATGTTGCTTGGCCACATGGGTTTCCATTTTCATCTCTGAAATGTTAGAGACTGTGAAAGAGATGTGATAATTCTGGATTCATAGATGAAATAAGACACATGGCTGTCTACATGACTGTGTGTGTGTGTGGAGGGGTATAAGAGCATTAAATTTAGGTCTAAAATTACCTAGCTGCAACACTAATAGGTATATTAGCTTTTTGTCTCTGTGTAACACAAGTCTCACATTACAAGTAAAGGGGAAAGAATATCTGGGGCAGGCAGTGTAGGTTTTATTCCACCTGGCTTTTTGAAGATTTTCCGCTAACAGTGTTCGGTATATAAAGGTATTATAAAAGTAAGTAGAAGATATATCATTGCAAGGTGCAGCAAAATGGGAATTAGCCTGAAAAAAGAAGTGTCTTACAGAAGGTGCTCTTTTCCAACGAAAGCAGCAAAAATTAAAATTACCCTGCAAATGGATTCACTTATGGCCAGCCTCTAACCCCTTCAAAATAAGTCAGAAACTTCTATTAATAACTGGCTTTGCTATTACTAATAGCTGAAGCCCACAGCGAGGCCTACCTGTCCTGACTAAACTGCTTAGTAGAGGTGTTAATGGACATTATTGCTGTCATAAATTATCTGTAGACACTGACAAAAGGAGTAATATAAGTTATATTTAAAAAAAAAAAGCACTAGCCAATGCACGGCTGAGTGATTGAGTCAGAAAATGAACCACACTGTGGGGTTAGCAAATGATTTTTCATCAACCAGCAGGCTATTAAGCACACCTAGATAATAAAGAGATGATATCAGTAGTAATTCTGCCAGGTCCTCATCTTTTCCGTTTTAAGATTCTATGTTACTTTTAATGCATTCCCACATTATTTCGATCTACTTTGGTGGCTGGAAAGAGCCAGTGATGTCCTTTAATGCCGAAACCAGTGTGCTAGCATTTATCACTTAATCTTTCCCACCTTTTTCTATCCCACCTCCATTACTTTTGCATAAAATGTTTGGAAAAATGGCCCCTTGGCATCACAACGCATCATTTCAATGGAAGAAGTACACTTCTTGAAAGGCTTCCTTTTACCATCCATTTTGAGCCCTTCAGTTTCTCACACTTCTGACTAGGTTTACTGAGGCCAAAGGGCTCTCTGGTCGAGAATTCGAAGTGCCCCTTTCCAAACTGCAAACCCCAGGATTCCACAGTATGTTGAAAGTGGAATAATAGCACTGTAACAGTGTAGTACGGAAAGGCCCTCAGCCTCAAAGATGCTACAAGATCCCTTTGCATACCAATCCAGGTACAGTTCAATGAAAACCATTAAAAAGGGTAACCAGCCTTAAATAAATAGCTAGTTTCTGGGCAGCAGACTGATCAGACATGAAGGTCATCTGGTCACAGCACTGCATAATTATTTTAAGCTTTAAAATTTTAAACAGTTGATTGATTCATGGTCATAATTTAGAACTGTTAGTCAATTGTACTTGTTTTTATAATATGATGTATACAGCCTTCTCAGACACCTTACAAATTAATTTTTAATTCATTAATACATATGGAACTATAGCAATTATTTGCATCTATATCAATTTATTTATTTTTCTAAAATGCAAATCCACATCTTCCTTCATTTTTTTATTGGGTGATCAAGTTCTACTTTTTTGGTAATACCCAAGTAGGCATTTTAGAAAACCATATTCATCTCAAAGTGGTAGAATCTACCCCATACTTGTACTATTTGTACAAAAGCGATCTGTTATCAGTGGAACTTCCAATGTTAGAATCATAGAAGTTTTTTTAAAAAAATCATGTTGGGGTAGAGATAGAGTGATGACCCTTTTTGGCATTATCTCAGTGCAATGTACGATGGCAGTTTTCAGTTGAATACCAGATGTCCACACCGTGTCTGTGCCTTTTTCTGTCTCTTGTACTCACCACAGAATGTCATGCAGACTGCACTGCCCCCTATCTGCCTTGAGGATCAACACAGGAAACCTTTTGTATGCCTGGATGCAATATAAATTTAAAATATGAACATGACATCTTTTAATTTCAAAAATAAAATAAAACATCACATATTTTAACAACTGAAATCTTGAAGCCTTCTTGAAAGTAACTTTTTAAGATGCTCATCTATTCACATTTACTACGTGTTGACCTACGTTCACTGCACAATGTACCTTAAGCAATGTACGACAACGTAATATAGTAAAACAGCCTCCTTGTAACGCTCACATAAAATTACCTGAAAACCAAAATTCACTGGAAAAACCATAAAACAGCAATCCTTCAGACAGTAAAAGCAGCCCAAGAATGTTAAATATCAATTTGCCAAATTCAGTGCTCTTTTTTTTTTAACAACCTTTTTAACAGCCCTCTCCTTTCCCAGTCCCTAAATCACAATCATAATCAGGAACGCTAGAGACACCTTGATTGTTCCCAGGTTTACTCACTCAGAAAAGACTTGCTGAAATCAATGGGAGTTAAGTTGGTTATGATTAATGAATCAAGGGGTTTGCTCTAAGTAGGCCTAAGTCTGGTATCAGTTCATTGACTAAAGGTATCAACCCCCTGGAATATAAATTTGAATTGCCCTCACATTCACATTCAAAATTTCTGATCATCCCTCCATTTCATTTTTACTCTACTGCAGTGCTTTTGACCTCCAAAATCAGAGCTGATGGCACATGTCTGTGCACTGTTCCTCTTTGCAAACTATCTCTAAATTTGAAGATCCATCAGGTCTTCTCACTACTTGGCAAGACGAGTTTCAATCAATGGCACTTCAGGTTAGCAAATTAAGGGTACATTGTTCAATTAAAGGATGTTCCTTGTCATAGTCATTATCACATGGTAATTATACCCTGGCCATTATCACATGGTAATTATCACCACATAGGCCAGGAAATATTCTTTGTGCCAGGTACAGTCATCCTGAGATGACTGATTAGGAACAGGATTCACTGAAAAGTATTGGCTGGAATCCTATGAGTGACATATGTGCATGTAACTTGGGATGACACATGTGTATGTCTTCTTTTGGAATGTGAGCAAAGAGCTACGTACTAGCACACTTGCAAACTATTCAAAGCCTTCCATCAAGGCAGCTGTCAGATCTGCAAGGCAATGTTATGCCATTCATTGGCCAGGGTGGAGAAAAGTGGCTCAGATGACCAAGAAACAGCATAGGTTGACTATGGCCATTTCGCACTAGACTGTGATAGTGCTATTCCACTTTCAACATTCTATGGAATCCTGGGGTTTCCAGTTTACAGAGGGGCCTCAGAGGATTCCATAGGATGTTGGAAGTGGAATAACAGCACTGTAATAGTCTAGTGCGGAAATGGCCTATAACTGCAGTCAAAGAGAAGAAAAAGAAGGTCATTCTCCTAGATGAAAGAGCAATCTTGTTTTCAGTGAACCTCTGAAACAGAACATACATACAAAAAGGAGAGCCCCTCTGAACATATCCAATATATTTTCTAAAGCCTTGGTCCAAAGTCTGTCGCATCAATAAAAGATTTCATTGATTCAGTGAAATTTATATCATTGTTGACTTCCTCAATTTCCATTAATTGAATGGATCTATTTTGTTTGGGAATAACAGATGTAGGCCTCAGGTTTTATCTGAACATTCAAACATAAAATACACATAAAGAAGATAATCTCTTTGAGCATGTACAGAGTGCTTTTCTCCAATTTCTGCATAAAGGAAGCCCCCACCTTTTCATGACCTGTTATCAGACGACTAGCTCTTTTAACACTTCCAAATTAAGGACAAGTTCCGTTAATTTGACAGAGGTTCCCCTCTTTCTTCAGTTTGTCTTGCCTATACAAGCTCACTAGGAAGTGCTCACACACGTGTGCTGCTTGCAAAATGAGCTGAGAGGAGGAAAAAAGACTCTAAGCCAGCTGTGAGATTTTGCAAGCAGTGAGAGCAGAGTCAGGCCCTTTTCGCACGTTACCTTTCTCTCGGGAAAGTCTCTCCCAGGAGGGAATCATGTCTGCTGTACTCTCCCTCCACACTGTTGCCTGCTGGATGGGAAGAAGTGCGATGGCTCAGCTCCTCCCTTCCGCAGCGCAGCCCAGCAGTTTCCCAGGCTGTGCTGGGGCAGGAAGCACAGCCATTGCACTTGCTGAAGTTCCACACGGCAGGTAAGTGCGGGAGGAATGCGGGAGGAATCCGCAATCATGGTTCATGTTCGGGAGAAACCCAAACATGATTTAATCTGTGGTTGCGACGGGATGGCCACGGGATCGCGATGACATCATGCAGAATCATCGTCGCGATCCCATGGTCATTTTGCACTGGAGATGGTGTGCGAAAAAGCCTCAGTCCCAAGTGAGCCTCCATAAGTCCTTCATGCTCCTTACAGTTTTCTGACAGTGCTCCACTCCCTAACCTATCAGATAAGTGAAAGAAGCCTGTAGTTACAAACAGTCCCAGTCTGTGATTAGAGGACGAACCTGCCAGGGAAAGGACCACATCACCTTTAGCTCTTACACTTGATATTTTATAAATTAAGAAATGATTTATAATGCTGAAAAACTGCATCACTAACATCACCAACTCAATGCACCAAACTGTGGTTTTAAAACAGAATTCAAGCAAGGCAAAGCTCACCTTTATCAGCATTTTGCTTTGTGTTTCAGGGTCTTGAAAAATGGAAAATCAAAACACAACATGGGAGGTATGAATGAATATGAGAACTAAAACGTTCTTATAAAGATATTAAGAAACGTGTTCCGTGAAATATGCTGTTTTTATATGTCGCTGTCTTTCTTCATTTCCTACAATTATTATTATTTTTTAAAAATAAATTTTACCTAGTTACTTGGTAATTACATGCTGCCTGATAAAAGTTCTGTAAGCAATAATTTTCCCTGAGATTTTTTTTTCCTGTTTGCCTTCTTGGATATCTTTACAAACTTACCTTTATACTTTGTTCCATTCTCTGCCAACTAGTTGCCCCCACCCACAGGCAACGAGTGCTTCTGGTGAAAGCCTGCTTGCTAGCCATTTGTTCCAGGAAACATTTTTGTCTGAAAACTTTCAGATTCTAGCCTTTTTTGCAGGGAAATTATGCAAATGGTAAACTCTTTTGTAACTACCTACAATGTCATAGAGAGGATAAGACGTGTTTATTGGGGGAGCAGGGGGCGAACAGACAATTAAGAAACACACAGCCTCCAATTTTCAGAGAGGAAAACTTGGCAATATCAGAGTGTGATCAAGATGACAAAAGTTATTAATGGAGAAGAGCACACAAACTAGGAGAAGCTGTAGCAGTAGATTTTTGCCTAAGACTACTGGGAAGAGCACGACTGCGCCCCCTCCTTTCCTCTTCTCCCTGCTGCGTTAATTGCAGTGCAAATTGAGGTGCAAATTGAACTCAGTTTGCAGCAATCGAAACAAATCGAGGGCAAAGGAAAAAAGTGAGAGGAGGTCAGAGAAACTGGGACTATTAAAAAAAGCTGGAAAATGGTATAACAGAGGACTAATCAGGAGAGTTGGAGTGGTTGGAAACATAGAGAATGTTTGGAAACATACAGAGCAGATAATCAGGGACAAAACTGTATCAGAAGAAGAAAGAGAGAGTGTACTGAGATGGCCAGAGGCAAGGTATACGACGGAGACGAGTGGCTTACCTAAATTTAGCAACAGATATTACAACCGCTCTCCAATTTATTGAGAAGCTTATGCTTATTAACGCTTATTTGGTAATGCCTTGTGTATCCACTGTCCAGGCTGCCAGAGGCCCACAACCTCCAAGAGTCTGGCCTCTGGGATTTTGTAGCCCCCTCCTCACCTGTCTGCTGAGACCCAGATAGAGAGGCCAGAGAGAGAAGAGGAGATTGTATCTAAGTGGCACATGCTCTGATATAAACACAGCCAAGCTCAGTTCCCAGCACCTTTCCACAGCTATTCCAGCAATGCAATGTTGCTATTACGCCCAGGTAATGCTGCTTTGACTTTTTCCTCTCAATTTTCACCCATGGATAAATGAGATTAGGTCTAAAATTGAACATTCACAGCATATTAATTAAGTGTGGAGCTGCATCCCAAATCCTTGTAATACTGAGTTGCAGCAAAAGCTGCACCCATCGATTTAAGGTTTAAGGATGTGCACAAATACTTATTTTACCAGCTACTCAAGTGTGCAAAGCACTTTACAGTTGCCATTGCATTAATCTTCACAGCATCCCCGTGAGGCCGACAGGTTAGTATTATTGTTCCTTATTTAATGATGGAGAACTGTCCAAGCCTGAGATAAAACAGGGGTCCCCAGTGTGGTCTATGGCAGAACCACAAATTGCAAACCTTGTACAGACATGACAAGCTTCCCACAGCCTATCAATCGGGCCTTTAAAAAAAGACCAACAACTATGCAGTAGAGCTTTGTGGCCTATCCAAAAATAATTGAAAAGCATATCGGACAATTTTGCTGTTTTGATGGCACAGTGGAACTGTTGGGAGAAGACTAAATTTTTGTAAAATTTATGCCCCCACCCACCCAGCAGCTGTTGGAAATTGCAAAACACACACAGAACTCTATGGCTGGAAACCTGTTCATTAGTTCCAACTAAAATAAACCCAGTCAATCAATTTTTGTATGGTGAGTCAACACATTGGTAAATTCCATTGATTCCATGGGTCTTCTCTAATCAGGAAGACTAATAGGATTTAGGCCAATGTGCACACTGGCACACGTGCAGACACACACGCTTAAGCATTTCAAGATTTTAAAAGGTTGCTAGCGTTCTCCTCAAGAAAGAGAAATGTGTATTATTATTTAAAACAAAGTGAGGGAATCTTCCTATGCTGTTTAAGTGGTTCAGCTACTCACAGTGAATAGGACTAGAAGGTAAGTCACAGCAAACTTTTAATTCCAACTGGTCCTCCACAGAGCCCCACAAGCATTTTACCTGGATGCTCAGCACGAACAGAAACCTCTCCTGCAAACATTTGTATTTGACCCTCCACTTCCCCCCATTGCAAAAGTGTCAATTCTATGAGCATGTCATGTGAGACCTGATTTTTCCAACTCTCTGTGGCATTAGAGAGAGAAAAATTTAATCTCTTTTCCCATTCAGCCTATGGCTTCTCTCAGCTCAGGCTGCCAAGAAGGGTCCCCGTTTGTGCCAAATGTGGTCGTAGCTTTTGTGATGCTGATCTCCGACGACAAGAAGCTGGCCTGCGACCTGCCATTCATTTCTAGGAGGATGTGAAAATCTTCTTACGGATTTCCACTGAGCTGACAATAAGCAGCGTATGAGCAATCCTATATCCTGTGCAATGTTTTATAAGTAATGCCTTTTTTCCACTGGGTATAAGGGAGGGAGAGAAGGAGAGAGGGAAGGGGAGGATCTAAACAATTTATATTGTCTGCTTCAAATGTTTTCTTTCCTGCTTTTCCTTTCTACTCATGAAACAGCCATG